>OX411823.1:0-311800 GCA_948253155.1 Leucoma salicis
AAGAAAAAATTTTCAAAATTTCAGGCTCTGAAGGAACCACTGACGTATAGTATGCTAAGGATAATTACAAGAAACTAAAGGGAGCAAAAAACAGACTGAAAATCGCACTAAAAACCTAAAAAATTTCGATGTTTTCTATTAAAATTGTGTCCCTAAGGTAAACTTTTGCGGGGGGGACCTCTTTCCCCTCTAACAGAAATCGGTTATTTTTATCACTTACAGACGGAGTTGAACCGCGAATGAGGTATCCACAGATTCGTCTCGGTCTAGACTATATTGTATTAAGAATTTATAATGATAGGATGAAACACTACAAGTGATAGGCGAAAAAGCGGAATATGCAGTACAAGAGTAGTTGGGCAGGTCAATTTTAAAAATTGAGTGATCAGAAAGGGCACAAATGGGGTATCGGCGTGTAGGGCTTGATGAGCACTACACGATAGGTGAAGAAACCGGAAGGGTCTCTATACAAAAAAGTGAAGTTAAGCTGCAAAAACTGATAAAAATGTTCTAGGAACGACTTTTTGTGGTACAAACTGTGCTATATTTCAGAAACCTGAGGGATTATCTGCGTGAAAGTAGTATCGATAGAAAGGGCTGTAAACGACGAACAAACGAAGACCTCAATCACCAACGTGGACCGAGGATAGCAGACAGGATGGTAAGTATAAAGTTGCAATTTGGTATTTTTCAGCAAAAATTTAACGTTTTTAGTTATATATTGCGTTATTATACACAAACCTGAAGGGTATACTACAATTATTTACTACTGGATGAAAGACTATTAGACGAGGAACAATTTAAGACCTCAACCACCAACGTGGACTGAGGATAAGCAACAGAAGGTAAGTGTTAAGGTGAATATTTTAAATGTGAGCTAACGAAAATGTACTAAGTTGATATCTAAGAAAAAATTTTCAAAATTTCAGGGCTCTGAAGGAACCACTGACGTATAGTATGCTAAGGATAATTACAAGAAACTAAAGGGAGCAAAAAACAGACTGAAAATCGCACTAAAAACCTAAAAATTTCGATGTTTTCTATTAAAATTGTGTCCCTAAGGTAAACTTTTGCGGGGGGACCTCTTTCCCCTCTAACAGAAATCGGTTATTTTTATCACTTACAGACGGAGTTGAACCGCGAATGAGGTATCCACAGATTCGTCTCGGTCTAGACTATATTGTATTAAGAATTTATAATGATAGGATGAAACACTACCAAGTGATAGGCGAAAAAGCGGAATATGCAGTACAAGAGTAGTTGGGCAGGTCAATTTTAAAAATTGAGTGATCAGAAAGGGCACAAATGGGGTATCGGCGTGTAGGGCTTGATGAGCACTACACGATAGGTGAAGAAACCGGAAGGGTCTCTATACAAAAAAGTGAAGTTAAGCTGCAAAAACTGATAAAAATGTTCTAGGAACGACTTTTTGTGGTACAAACTGTGCTATATTTCAGAAACCTGAGGGATTATCTGCGTGAAAGTAGTATCGATAGAAAGGGCTGTAAACGACGAACAAACGAAGACCTCAATCACCAACGTGGACCGAGGATAGCAGACAGGATGGTAAGTATAAAGTTGCAATTTGGTATTTTTCAGCAAAAATTTAACGTTTTTAGTTATATATTGCGTTATTATACACAAACCTGAAGGGTATACTACAATTATTTACTACTGGATGAAAGACTATTAGACGAGGAACAATTTAAGACCTCAACCACCAACGTGGACTGAGGATAAGCAACAGAAGGTAAGTGTTAAGGTGAATATTTTAAATGTGAGCTAACGAAAATGTACTAAGTTGATATCTAAGAAAAAATTTTCAAAATTTCAGGGCTCTGAAGGAACCACTGACGTATAGTATGCTAAGGATAATTACAAGAAACTAAAGGGAGCAAAAAACAGACTGAAAATCGCACTAAAAACCTAAAAATTTCGATGTTTTCTATTAAAATTGTGTCCCTAAGGTAAACTTTTGCGGGGGGACCTCTTTCCCCTCTAACAGAAATCGGTTATTTTTATCACTTACAGACGGAGTTGAACCGCGAATGAGGTATCCACAGATTCGTCTCGGTCTAGACTATATTGTATTAAGAATTTATAATGATAGGATGAAACACTACCAAGTGATAGGCGAAAAAGCGGAATATGCAGTACAAGAGTAGTTGGGCAGGTCAATTTTAAAAATTGAGTGATCAGAAAGGGCACAAATGGGGTATCGGCGTGTAGGGCTTGATGAGCACTACACGATAGGTGAAGAAACCGGAAGGGTCTCTATACAAAAAAGTGAAGTTAAGCTGCAAAAACTGATAAAAATGTTCTAGGAACGACTTTTTGTGGTACAAACTGTGCTATATTTCAGAAACCTGAGGGATTATCTGCGTGAAAGTAGTATCGATAGAAAGGGCTGTAAACGACGAACAAACGAAGACCTCAATCACCAACGTGGACCGAGGATAGCAGACAGGATGGTAAGTATAAAGTTGCAATTTGGTATTTTTCAGCAAAAATTTAACGTTTTTAGTTATATATTGCGTTATTATACACAAACCTGAAGGGTATACTACAATTATTTACTACTGGATGAAAGACTATTAGACGAGGAACAATTTAAGACCTCAACCACCAACGTGGACTGAGGATAAGCAACAGAAGGTAAGTGTTAAGGTGAATATTTTAAATGTGAGCTAACGAAAATGTACTAAGTTGATATCTAAGAAAAAATTTTCAAAATTTCAGGGCTCTGAAGGAACCACTGACGTATAGTATGCTAAGGATAATTACAAGAAACTAAAGGGAGCAAAAAACAGACTGAAAATCGCACTAAAAACCTAAAAATTTCGATGTTTTCTATTAAAATTGTGTCCCTAAGGTAAACTTTTGCGGGGGGACCTCTTTCCCCTCTAACAGAAATCGGTTATTTTTATCACTTACAGACGGAGTTGAACCGCGAATGAGGTATCCACAGATTCGTCTCGGTCTAGACTATATTGTATTAAGAATTTATAATGATAGGATGAAACACTACCAAGTGATAGGCGAAAAAGCGGAATATGCAGTACAAGAGTAGTTGGGCAGGTCAATTTTAAAAATTGAGTGATCAGAAAGGGCACAAATGGGGTATCGGCGTGTAGGGCTTGATGAGCACTACACGATAGGTGAAGAAACCGGAAGGGTCTCTATACAAAAAAGTGAAGTTAAGCTGCAAAAACTGATAAAAATGTTCTAGGAACGACTTTTTGTGGTACAAACTGTGCTATATTTCAGAAACCTGAGGGATTATCTGCGTGAAAGTAGTATCGATAGAAAGGGCTGTAAACGACGAACAAACGAAGACCTCAATCACCAACGTGGACCGAGGATAGCAGACAGGATGGTAAGTATAAAGTTGCAATTTGGTATTTTTCAGCAAAAATTTAACGTTTTTAGTTATATATTGCGTTATTATACACAAACCTGAAGGGTATACTACAATTATTTACTACTGGATGAAAGACTATTAGACGAGGAACAATTTAAGACCTCAACCACCAACGTGGACTGAGGATAAGCAACAGAAGGTAAGTGTTAAGGTGAATATTTTAAATGTGAGCTAACGAAAATGTACTAAGTTGATATCTAAGAAAAAATTTTCAAAATTTCAGGGCTCTGAAGGAACCACTGACGTATAGTATGCTAAGGATAATTACAAGAAACTAAAGGGAGCAAAAAACAGACTGAAAATCGCACTAAAAACCTAAAAATTTCGATGTTTTCTATTAAAATTGTGTCCCTAAGGTAAACTTTTGCGGGGGGACCTCTTTCCCCTCTAACAGAAATCGGTTATTTTTATCACTTACAGACGGAGTTGAACCGCGAATGAGGTATCCACAGATTCGTCTCGGTCTAGACTATATTGTATTAAGAATTTATAATGATAGGATGAAACACTACCAAGTGATAGGCGAAAAAGCGGAATATGCAGTACAAGAGTAGTTGGGCAGGTCAATTTTAAAAATTGAGTGATCAGAAAGGGCACAAATGGGGTATCGGCGTGTAGGGCTTGATGAGCACTACACGATAGGTGAAGAAACCGGAAGGGTCTCTATACAAAAAAGTGAAGTTAAGCTGCAAAAACTGATAAAAATGTTCTAGGAACGACTTTTTGTGGTACAAACTGTGCTATATTTCAGAAACCTGAGGGATTATCTGCGTGAAAGTAGTATCGATAGAAAGGGCTGTAAACGACGAACAAACGAAGACCTCAATCACCAACGTGGACCGAGGATAGCAGACAGGATGGTAAGTATAAAGTTGCAATTTGGTATTTTTCAGCAAAAATTTAACGTTTTTAGTTATATATTGCGTTATTATACACAAACCTGAAGGGTATACTACAATTATTTACTACTGGATGAAAGACTATTAGACGAGGAACAATTTAAGACCTCAACCACCAACGTGGACTGAGGATAAGCAACAGAAGGTAAGTGTTAAGGTGAATATTTTAAATGTGAGCTAACGAAAATGTACTAAGTTGATATCTAAGAAAAAATTTTCAAAATTTCAGGGCTCTGAAGGAACCACTGACGTATAGTATGCTAAGGATAATTACAAGAAACTAAAGGGAGCAAAAAACAGACTGAAAATCGCACTAAAAACCTAAAAATTTCGATGTTTTCTATTAAAATTGTGTCCCTAAGGTAAACTTTTGCGGGGGGACCTCTTTCCCCTCTAACAGAAATCGGTTATTTTTATCACTTACAGACGGAGTTGAACCGCGAATGAGGTATCCACAGATTCGTCTCGGTCTAGACTATATTGTATTAAGAATTTATAATGATAGGATGAAACACTACCAAGTGATAGGCGAAAAAGCGGAATATGCAGTACAAGAGTAGTTGGGCAGGTCAATTTTAAAAATTGAGTGATCAGAAAGGGCACAAATGGGGTATCGGCGTGTAGGGCTTGATGAGCACTACACGATAGGTGAAGAAACCGGAAGGGTCTCTATACAAAAAAGTGAAGTTAAGCTGCAAAAACTGATAAAAATGTTCTAGGAACGACTTTTTGTGGTACAAACTGTGCTATATTTCAGAAACCTGAGGGATTATCTGCGTGAAAGTAGTATCGATAGAAAGGGCTGTAAACGACGAACAAACGAAGACCTCAATCACCAACGTGGACCGAGGATAGCAGACAGGATGGTAAGTATAAAGTTGCAATTTGGTATTTTTCAGCAAAAATTTAACGTTTTTAGTTATATATTGCGTTATTATACACAAACCTGAAGGGTATACTACAATTATTTACTACTGGATGAAAGACTATTAGACGAGGAACAATTTAAGACCTCAACCACCAACGTGGACTGAGGATAAGCAACAGAAGGTAAGTGTTAAGGTGAATATTTTAAATGTGAGCTAACGAAAATGTACTAAGTTGATATCTAAGAAAAAATTTTCAAAATTTCAGGGCTCTGAAGGAACCACTGACGTATAGTATGCTAAGGATAATTACAAGAAACTAAAGGGAGCAAAAAACAGACTGAAAATCGCACTAAAAACCTAAAAATTTCGATGTTTTCTATTAAAATTGTGTCCCTAAGGTAAACTTTTGCGGGGGGACCTCTTTCCCCTCTAACAGAAATCGGTTATTTTTATCACTTACAGACGGAGTTGAACCGCGAATGAGGTATCCACAGATTCGTCTCGGTCTAGACTATATTGTATTAAGAATTTATAATGATAGGATGAAACACTACCAAGTGATAGGCGAAAAAGCGGAATATGCAGTACAAGAGTAGTTGGGCAGGTCAATTTTAAAAATTGAGTGATCAGAAAGGGCACAAATGGGGTATCGGCGTGTAGGGCTTGATGAGCACTACACGATAGGTGAAGAAACCGGAAGGGTCTCTATACAAAAAAGTGAAGTTAAGCTGCAAAAACTGATAAAAATGTTCTAGGAACGACTTTTTGTGGTACAAACTGTGCTATATTTCAGAAACCTGAGGGATTATCTGCGTGAAAGTAGTATCGATAGAAAGGGCTGTAAACGACGAACAAACGAAGACCTCAATCACCAACGTGGACCGAGGATAGCAGACAGGATGGTAAGTATAAAGTTGCAATTTGGTATTTTTCAGCAAAAATTTAACGTTTTTAGTTATATATTGCGTTATTATACACAAACCTGAAGGGTATACTACAATTATTTACTACTGGATGAAAGACTATTAGACGAGGAACAATTTAAGACCTCAACCACCAACGTGGACTGAGGATAAGCAACAGAAGGTAAGTGTTAAGGTGAATATTTTAAATGTGAGCTAACGAAAATGTACTAAGTTGATATCTAAGAAAAAATTTTCAAAATTTCAGGGCTCTGAAGGAACCACTGACGTATAGTATGCTAAGGATAATTACAAGAAACTAAAGGGAGCAAAAAACAGACTGAAAATCGCACTAAAAACCTAAAAATTTCGATGTTTTCTATTAAAATTGTGTCCCTAAGGTAAACTTTTGCGGGGGGACCTCTTTCCCCTCTAACAGAAATCGGTTATTTTTATCACTTACAGACGGAGTTGAACCGCGAATGAGGTATCCACAGATTCGTCTCGGTCTAGACTATATTGTATTAAGAATTTATAATGATAGGATGAAACACTACCAAGTGATAGGCGAAAAAGCGGAATATGCAGTACAAGAGTAGTTGGGCAGGTCAATTTTAAAAATTGAGTGATCAGAAAGGGCACAAATGGGGTATCGGCGTGTAGGGCTTGATGAGCACTACACGATAGGTGAAGAAACCGGAAGGGTCTCTATACAAAAAAGTGAAGTTAAGCTGCAAAAACTGATAAAAATGTTCTAGGAACGACTTTTTGTGGTACAAACTGTGCTATATTTCAGAAACCTGAGGGATTATCTGCGTGAAAGTAGTATCGATAGAAAGGGCTGTAAACGACGAACAAACGAAGACCTCAATCACCAACGTGGACCGAGGATAGCAGACAGGATGGTAAGTATAAAGTTGCAATTTGGTATTTTTCAGCAAAAATTTAACGTTTTTAGTTATATATTGCGTTATTATACACAAACCTGAAGGGTATACTACAATTATTTACTACTGGATGAAAGACTATTAGACGAGGAACAATTTAAGACCTCAACCACCAACGTGGACTGAGGATAAGCAACAGAAGGTAAGTGTTAAGGTGAATATTTTAAATGTGAGCTAACGAAAATGTACTAAGTTGATATCTAAGAAAAAATTTTCAAAATTTCAGGGCTCTGAAGGAACCACTGACGTATAGTATGCTAAGGATAATTACAAGAAACTAAAGGGAGCAAAAAACAGACTGAAAATCGCACTAAAAACCTAAAAATTTCGATGTTTTCTATTAAAATTGTGTCCCTAAGGTAAACTTTTGCGGGGGGACCTCTTTCCCCTCTAACAGAAATCGGTTATTTTTATCACTTACAGACGGAGTTGAACCGCGAATGAGGTATCCACAGATTCGTCTCGGTCTAGACTATATTGTATTAAGAATTTATAATGATAGGATGAAACACTACCAAGTGATAGGCGAAAAAGCGGAATATGCAGTACAAGAGTAGTTGGGCAGGTCAATTTTAAAAATTGAGTGATCAGAAAGGGCACAAATGGGGTATCGGCGTGTAGGGCTTGATGAGCACTACACGATAGGTGAAGAAACCGGAAGGGTCTCTATACAAAAAAGTGAAGTTAAGCTGCAAAAACTGATAAAAATGTTCTAGGAACGACTTTTTGTGGTACAAACTGTGCTATATTTCAGAAACCTGAGGGATTATCTGCGTGAAAGTAGTATCGATAGAAAGGGCTGTAAACGACGAACAAACGAAGACCTCAATCACCAACGTGGACCGAGGATAGCAGACAGGATGGTAAGTATAAAGTTGCAATTTGGTATTTTTCAGCAAAAATTTAACGTTTTTAGTTATATATTGCGTTATTATACACAAACCTGAAGGGTATACTACAATTATTTACTACTGGATGAAAGACTATTAGACGAGGAACAATTTAAGACCTCAACCACCAACGTGGACTGAGGATAAGCAACAGAAGGTAAGTGTTAAGGTGAATATTTTAAATGTGAGCTAACGAAAATGTACTAAGTTGATATCTAAGAAAAAATTTTCAAAATTTCAGGGCTCTGAAGGAACCACTGACGTATAGTATGCTAAGGATAATTACAAGAAACTAAAGGGAGCAAAAAACAGACTGAAAATCGCACTAAAAACCTAAAAATTTCGATGTTTTCTATTAAAATTGTGTCCCTAAGGTAAACTTTTGCGGGGGGACCTCTTTCCCCTCTAACAGAAATCGGTTATTTTTATCACTTACAGACGGAGTTGAACCGCGAATGAGGTATCCACAGATTCGTCTCGGTCTAGACTATATTGTATTAAGAATTTATAATGATAGGATGAAACACTACCAAGTGATAGGCGAAAAAGCGGAATATGCAGTACAAGAGTAGTTGGGCAGGTCAATTTTAAAAATTGAGTGATCAGAAAGGGCACAAATGGGGTATCGGCGTGTAGGGCTTGATGAGCACTACACGATAGGTGAAGAAACCGGAAGGGTCTCTATACAAAAAAGTGAAGTTAAGCTGCAAAAACTGATAAAAATGTTCTAGGAACGACTTTTTGTGGTACAAACTGTGCTATATTTCAGAAACCTGAGGGATTATCTGCGTGAAAGTAGTATCGATAGAAAGGGCTGTAAACGACGAACAAACGAAGACCTCAATCACCAACGTGGACCGAGGATAGCAGACAGGATGGTAAGTATAAAGTTGCAATTTGGTATTTTTCAGCAAAAATTTAACGTTTTTAGTTATATATTGCGTTATTATACACAAACCTGAAGGGTATACTACAATTATTTACTACTGGATGAAAGACTATTAGACGAGGAACAATTTAAGACCTCAACCACCAACGTGGACTGAGGATAAGCAACAGAAGGTAAGTGTTAAGGTGAATATTTTAAATGTGAGCTAACGAAAATGTACTAAGTTGATATCTAAGAAAAAATTTTCAAAATTTCAGGGCTCTGAAGGAACCACTGACGTATAGTATGCTAAGGATAATTACAAGAAACTAAAGGGAGCAAAAAACAGACTGAAAATCGCACTAAAAACCTAAAAATTTCGATGTTTTCTATTAAAATTGTGTCCCTAAGGTAAACTTTTGCGGGGGGACCTCTTTCCCCTCTAACAGAAATCGGTTATTTTTATCACTTACAGACGGAGTTGAACCGCGAATGAGGTATCCACAGATTCGTCTCGGTCTAGACTATATTGTATTAAGAATTTATAATGATAGGATGAAACACTACCAAGTGATAGGCGAAAAAGCGGAATATGCAGTACAAGAGTAGTTGGGCAGGTCAATTTTAAAAATTGAGTGATCAGAAAGGGCACAAATGGGGTATCGGCGTGTAGGGCTTGATGAGCACTACACGATAGGTGAAGAAACCGGAAGGGTCTCTATACAAAAAAGTGAAGTTAAGCTGCAAAAACTGATAAAAATGTTCTAGGAACGACTTTTTGTGGTACAAACTGTGCTATATTTCAGAAACCTGAGGGATTATCTGCGTGAAAGTAGTATCGATAGAAAGGGCTGTAAACGACGAACAAACGAAGACCTCAATCACCAACGTGGACCGAGGATAGCAGACAGGATGGTAAGTATAAAGTTGCAATTTGGTATTTTTCAGCAAAAATTTAACGTTTTTAGTTATATATTGCGTTATTATACACAAACCTGAAGGGTATACTACAATTATTTACTACTGGATGAAAGACTATTAGACGAGGAACAATTTAAGACCTCAACCACCAACGTGGACTGAGGATAAGCAACAGAAGGTAAGTGTTAAGGTGAATATTTTAAATGTGAGCTAACGAAAATGTACTAAGTTGATATCTAAGAAAAAATTTTCAAAATTTCAGGGCTCTGAAGGAACCACTGACGTATAGTATGCTAAGGATAATTACAAGAAACTAAAGGGAGCAAAAAACAGACTGAAAATCGCACTAAAAACCTAAAAATTTCGATGTTTTCTATTAAAATTGTGTCCCTAAGGTAAACTTTTGCGGGGGGACCTCTTTCCCCTCTAACAGAAATCGGTTATTTTTATCACTTACAGACGGAGTTGAACCGCGAATGAGGTATCCACAGATTCGTCTCGGTCTAGACTATATTGTATTAAGAATTTATAATGATAGGATGAAACACTACCAAGTGATAGGCGAAAAAGCGGAATATGCAGTACAAGAGTAGTTGGGCAGGTCAATTTTAAAAATTGAGTGATCAGAAAGGGCACAAATGGGGTATCGGCGTGTAGGGCTTGATGAGCACTACACGATAGGTGAAGAAACCGGAAGGGTCTCTATACAAAAAAGTGAAGTTAAGCTGCAAAAACTGATAAAAATGTTCTAGGAACGACTTTTTGTGGTACAAACTGTGCTATATTTCAGAAACCTGAGGGATTATCTGCGTGAAAGTAGTATCGATAGAAAGGGCTGTAAACGACGAACAAACGAAGACCTCAATCACCAACGTGGACCGAGGATAGCAGACAGGATGGTAAGTATAAAGTTGCAATTTGGTATTTTTCAGCAAAAATTTAACGTTTTTAGTTATATATTGCGTTATTATACACAAACCTGAAGGGTATACTACAATTATTTACTACTGGATGAAAGACTATTAGACGAGGAACAATTTAAGACCTCAACCACCAACGTGGACTGAGGATAAGCAACAGAAGGTAAGTGTTAAGGTGAATATTTTAAATGTGAGCTAACGAAAATGTACTAAGTTGATATCTAAGAAAAAATTTTCAAAATTTCAGGGCTCTGAAGGAACCACTGACGTATAGTATGCTAAGGATAATTACAAGAAACTAAAGGGAGCAAAAAACAGACTGAAAATCGCACTAAAAACCTAAAAATTGCGATGTTTTCTATTAAAATTGTGTCCCTAAGGTAAACTTTTGCGGGGGGACCTCTTTCCCCTCTAACAGAAATCGGTTATTTTTATCACTTACAGACGGAGTTGAACCGCGAATGAGGTATCCACAGATTCGTCTCGGTCTAGACTATATTGTATTAAGAATTTATAATGATAGGATGAAACACTACCAAGTGATAGGCGAAAAAGCGGAATATGCAGTACAAGAGTAGTTGGGCAGGTCAATTTTAAAAATTGAGTGATCAGAAAGGGCACAAATGGGGTATCGGCGTGTAGGGCTTGATGAGCACTACACGATAGGTGAAGAAACCGGAAGGGTCTCTATACAAAAAAGTGAAGTTAAGCTGCAAAAACTGATAAAAATGTTCTAGGAACGACTTTTTGTGGTACAAACTGTGCTATATTTCAGAAACCTGAGGGATTATCTGCGTGAAAGTAGTATCGATAGAAAGGGCTGTAAACGACGAACAAACGAAGACCTCAATCACCAACGTGGACCGAGGATAGCAGACAGGATGGTAAGTATAAAGTTGCAATTTGGTATTTTTCAGAAAAATTTAACGTTTTTAGTTATATATTGCGTTATTATACACAAACCTGAAGGGTATACTACAATTATTTACTACTGGATGAAAGACTATTAGACGAGGAACAATTTAAGACCTCAACCACCAACGTGGACTGAGGATAAGCAACAGAAGGTAAGTGTTAAGGTGAATATTTTAAATGTGAGCTAACGAAAATGTACTAAGTTGATATCTAAGAAAAAATTTTCAAAATTTCAGGGCTCTGAAGGAACCACTGAC
Source organism: Leucoma salicis (assembly GCA_948253155.1). Classification (NCBI taxonomy): domain Eukaryota; kingdom Metazoa; phylum Arthropoda; class Insecta; order Lepidoptera; family Erebidae; genus Leucoma; species Leucoma salicis. The sequence goes on from OX411823.1 coordinate 11,810, forward strand.
GTATAGTATGCTAAGGATAATTACAAGAAACTAAAGGGAGCAAAAAACAGACTGAAAATCGCACTAAAAACCTAAAAATTTCGATGTTTTCTATTAAAATTGTGTCCCTAAGGTAAACTTTTGCGGGGGGACCTCTTTCCCCTCTAACAGAAATCGGTTATTTTTATCACTTACAGACGGAGTTGAACCGCGAATGAGGTATCCACAGATTCGTCTCGGTCTAGACTATATTGTATTAAGAATTTATAATGATAGGATGAAACACTACCAAGTGATAGGCGAAAAAGCGGAATATGCAGTACAAGAGTAGTTGGGCAGGTCAATTTTAAAAATTGAGTGATCAGAAAGGGCACAAATGGGGTATCGGCGTGTAGGGCTTGATGAGCACTACACGATAGGTGAAGAAACCGGAAGGGTCTCTATACAAAAAAGTGAAGTTAAGCTGCAAAAACTGATAAAAATGTTCTAGGAACGACTTTTTGTGGTACAAACTGTGCTATATTTCAGAAACCTGAGGGATTATCTGCGTGAAAGTAGTATCGATAGAAAGGGCTGTAAACGACGAACAAACGAAGACCTCAATCACCAACGTGGACCGAGGATAGCAGACAGGATGGTAAGTATAAAGTTGCAATTTGGTATTTTTCAGCAAAAATTTAACGTTTTTAGTTATATATTGCGTTATTATACACAAACCTGAAGGGTATACTACAATTATTTACTACTGGATGAAAGACTATTAGACGAGGAACAATTTAAGACCTCAACCACCAACGTGGACTGAGGATAAGCAACAGAAGGTAAGTGTTAAGGTGAATATTTTAAATGTGAGCTAACGAAAATGTACTAAGTTGATATCTAAGAAAAAATTTTCAAAATTTCAGGGCTCTGAAGGAACCACTGACGTATAGTATGCTAAGGATAATTACAAGAAACTAAAGGGAGCAAAAAACAGACTGAAAATCGCACTAAAAACCTAAAAATTTCGATGTTTTCTATTAAAATTGTGTCCCTAAGGTAAACTTTTGCGGGGGGACCTCTTTCCCCTCTAACAGAAATCGGTTATTTTTATCACTTACAGACGGAGTTGAACCGCGAATGAGGTATCCACAGATTCGTCTCGGTCTAGACTATATTGTATTAAGAATTTATAATGATAGGATGAAACACTACCAAGTGATAGGCGAAAAAGCGGAATATGCAGTACAAGAGTAGTTGGGCAGGTCAATTTTAAAAATTGAGTGATCAGAAAGGGCACAAATGGGGTATCGGCGTGTAGGGCTTGATGAGCACTACACGATAGGTGAAGAAACCGGAAGGGTCTCTATACAAAAAAGTGAAGTTAAGCTGCAAAAACTGATAAAAATGTTCTAGGAACGACTTTTTGTGGTACAAACTGTGCTATATTTCAGAAACCTGAGGGATTATCTGCGTGAAAGTAGTATCGATAGAAAGGGCTGTAAACGACGAACAAACGAAGACCTCAATCACCAACGTGGACCGAGGATAGCAGACAGGATGGTAAGTATAAAGTTGCAATTTGGTATTTTTCAGCAAAAATTTAACGTTTTTAGTTATATATTGCGTTATTATACACAAACCTGAAGGGTATACTACAATTATTTACTACTGGATGAAAGACTATTAGACGAGGAACAATTTAAGACCTCAACCACCAACGTGGACTGAGGATAAGCAACAGAAGGTAAGTGTTAAGGTGAATATTTTAAATGTGAGCTAACGAAAATGTACTAAGTTGATATCTAAGAAAAAATTTTCAAAATTTCAGGGCTCTGAAGGAACCACTGACGTATAGTATGCTAAGGATAATTACAAGAAACTAAAGGGAGCAAAAAACAGACTGAAAATCGCACTAAAAACCTAAAAATTTCGATGTTTTCTATTAAAATTGTGTCCCTAAGGTAAACTTTTGCGGGGGGACCTCTTTCCCCTCTAACAGAAATCGGTTATTTTTATCACTTACAGACGGAGTTGAACCGCGAATGAGGTATCCACAGATTCGTCTCGGTCTAGACTATATTGTATTAAGAATTTATAATGATAGGATGAAACACTACCAAGTGATAGGCGAAAAAGCGGAATATGCAGTACAAGAGTAGTTGGGCAGGTCAATTTTAAAAATTGAGTGATCAGAAAGGGCACAAATGGGGTATCGGCGTGTAGGGCTTGATGAGCACTACACGATAGGTGAAGAAACCGGAAGGGTCTCTATACAAAAAAGTGAAGTTAAGCTGCAAAAACTGATAAAAATGTTCTAGGAACGACTTTTTGTGGTACAAACTGTGCTATATTTCAGAAACCTGAGGGATTATCTGCGTGAAAGTAGTATCGATAGAAAGGGCTGTAAACGACGAACAAACGAAGACCTCAATCACCAACGTGGACCGAGGATAGCAGACAGGATGGTAAGTATAAAGTTGCAATTTGGTATTTTTCAGCAAAAATTTAACGTTTTTAGTTATATATTGCGTTATTATACACAAACCTGAAGGGTATACTACAATTATTTACTACTGGATGAAAGACTATTAGACGAGGAACAATTTAAGACCTCAACCACCAACGTGGACTGAGGATAAGCAACAGAAGGTAAGTGTTAAGGTGAATATTTTAAATGTGAGCTAACGAAAATGTACTAAGTTGATATCTAAGAAAAAATTTTCAAAATTTCAGGGCTCTGAAGGAACCACTGACGTATAGTATGCTAAGGATAATTACAAGAAACTAAAGGGAGCAAAAAACAGACTGAAAATCGCACTAAAAACCTAAAAATTTCGATAACCTAACCTAACCTTTTTTTTTTTTTTTTTTTTTTTTTTTTTTTTTTTTTTTTTGTTGACCGTGGGAAAATGCAATCTTTACGCACATTAAGTCCCGCACGCTTCGGGGAAAGCAGTGCGGGGCGTGCCGGGCTCAGCAAACACCGGGGATAAGACCCAGTGACGCCACTACCAGCTAAAAACACCACGGAGATCCCACCTCTCGGTTACGGCAGAGTTACGTGATCGTGGGAACACGCATCGCGACTCTGCCGGCCGATGTGTCCGCTTCACGCAGACCCCCTCGGAGCCATTCCCCAGGAACTACGGCAAGACTCCTCAAGGCCCTATTGCAGGACGCCAGCTTCCCCTGCAGCCGACGCCCCAGGCCCCCCCAATGGGGACGGAGTGCGAGCCCTACGGGCCCGACCCCGCACCCTGCCCCTTCTCAGCGGCAACGAGAGAGGGTCAGCCTCCCTCTGTCGCTCATCAGCCTCCCGCCGCGAGAGCACCGCCTCACTGAACGCGGTCACTGCCCTCCAAGCCCTCTCATCTCCCACCATCTTTTTGATGATGGCGGGTAGAGAGAGATCGCCACCTACAACCGCGACCAATTCTTGCCGCCTTTCTTCTTCTCCCGGACATGCCTCCAGAGCGTGCTGCGCGGTATCTTCCGCACAGCCGCACCGGTGACAGACCGGGGTCGCTTCCCTGCGGGCAACGTTGCACAGGTACCTCCCGAAACATCCATGTCCCGAGAGGACCTGCGTGAGCCTGAAGGTCAGCACACCATGTCTTCGTGTGACCCACTCAGCGAGCACTGGCCGCATCGCCTCGAGAAGCCGACGAGCTCCAGATCCCCTTTGCGAGTGCTCTAGGAGCCTCCCGCGCCAGGTCTCCAGGGCAAGTGACCTCCCCTCGTCCCGCCATCGAACCACTTCCGCTGCAGACGGAAGTTCGCCTCGCGCCTTCGCCCGCTCCTTCCGCCAAAAGACTGAGTACAGAACTTCTGCCTCCAAGTCCCAAGGCAGAGAGCCGGCGAGAGCGCATGCCACCTCATGTGAGAGTGTGCGATATCCCCTGCACACTCTCACCGCCATAACCCTCTGAGCCTGCCGGAGAACAGCAGTCTCCAAAGGCTTTAGTGACCCCGCCCATATAGGAGCCCCATAGAGGGCCATTGAGCGCACCACCGCCATGTAAAGGCGACGACAGCTCCCATTCCCACCTCCAATATTAGGCAGCAGCCTAGATAGTGCCCCCGCAGCCCTTGTGAGCTTCGGGGACAACTGCCTCATATGGGCACCGTACCCCCATCTACTGTCGAGCACGACACCGAGGTATCTCAGAGTCGACCCGACAGCAATAGAGGTACCCCCCACAACGATTTCTGAGCCTGAGGGCGGCGCCTTCCGAGGACCATGGAAACAAATGGCCTCGGACTTGTGCAATGCCACGCTCAGGCCCAGCGATCTGATTCGGTCGACGATGACCGCCACCCCGGCCGTCACAAGTATCGCGGCCTCCCTGTAATTGCTCCCCCGGGCAGTCACCAACGTGTCGTCAGCGTAGCAAACCACGTCGACGCCACGAAGGTTCGCGCACCGGAGGACCCAATCGTACCCCACGTTCCATAACAGAGGTCCTAAAACGGACCCCTGCGGAACGCCCCGGGTTACAGCACTACGCCGATCTCCCTCCGCCGTGGGGTAGACTACCTCCCTATCCGAGAGGTAGTCCCCGATCAGACGTCGGAGGTACCGAGGCACACCATGGTACCTCAATCCCTCCAAAATCGTGATCCACGGCAAAGAGTTGAAGGCGTTGGCAATGTCCAAGGATACCGCCACCATGACGCCTCCCCCGGCACACGCCGCCTCCGACAAGTCGCGAAGGCACGAGATGGCGTGCATCGTCGACCGACCCCTACGGAACCCGTACTGCCTGTCGGCCAAGTCCGGGCCAGGCCCCTCCAGATGCTCAACGATGCGAGCGGCGAGAACACGCTCAAAGAGCTTCCCCGCCTCGTCGAGGAGCACAATCGGGCGATATCCCGCCGGCTCGTCCGCCGGACGCCCCTCCTTGCGCAGTAGCACTAGTCTGCCTCTCTTCCACCGCCTGGGGAACCTGCCTTCCCGCAAACAACGGTCGAACAGGTCCGTCAGACCTAACCTAACCTAACCTAACCTAACCTAACCTAACCTTTTTTTTTTTTTTTTTTTTTTTTTTTTTTTTTTTTTTTTTTTTTTTTTTTTTTTATTTAGGTGGGCAAAAATGTCCTACCGCACACCCCGCTGCCCGGGGAGACAACGGGGTAGTGTGGGGCTCTCACCCACTAAAAACCCACCGTGCGCCCTCACCCGCCCTTGCTACGGCGGATCACGGGAACCGCGTCGTTTCTCCGCGATCCGCAGGCGGCAGCCCCTTCGGGCACCCTCTCTTGTGCGATGCCCCGCGCACTTGGGCGTCACACCTTCGCGGTAGGCTTCCGCGGACGGCAGGGTACTCCCCGACCCCACCGTCCGCAGCCTCGGCTAGGGCGGCATCAGGCGCAGGTAAGCGCGCGCACGCCGCCCCGCGTGCCGGCGGCGAATCGGGTCCGCGAAGGAGGATTCCTCCCGGGCCCTCTCCGCCGCCTCCTTCCGCGAGATGACAGCCTCGCAGAAGGCGGCGACCGCGGTCCAGGCCCTGTCACTGCCAACCATCGCTCGCGCAACGGCCGGCAGCGACAGGTCCACGCCTATGACTGCAGCGAGTTCCCGGCGCTGCACATCCCAGGCCGGGCACGACTCGAGCGTGTGCTGCGCCGAGTCCTCGCCGCAGTCGCAGTGGTGACAGCCTGGGGTCGTCTCTCTCCTAGCGATCGTGTGCAGGTATTTGCCGAAACAACCGTGCCCCGACAAAACCTGCACCAACCGGAAGGTGAGGACCCCGTGCTGCCGCCCTGCCCATTCTTCCAAGATCGGCTGGAGCGCCCCCACGGTCCAGAGACCAGCCCGGGGCGTCTCCAGCCGAGACCTCCACTTTAGGACGGTGGCGCGGCGGGCATCTTCCCGCCACGCAGAGATTGCGCTTGGCGAGGGGCGGCTGCCCCCCGCCCGCGCCGTCGACGCCCGCCGATAAACGTCGGCGAGCACTTCCGCCTCCAGATCCCAAGGGGGGGTTCCGGCCAACGCGCAGGCTGCATCGCACGAGACCGTGCGGTACCCGCGTATTGCCCTGACCGCTACGACCCTCTGTGGACGCCACAGAAGGGCCCTATTGCGAGCGGCCAGGGACTCCGCCCACACGGGCGCGCCGTACAGTGCCATTGACCGTACTAACCCCGCGTAGAGTCGTCGACACGCGAGACTCGGTCCACCCAAATTCGGCATCAGTCGCCCGAGGGCGGACGCCGTGCCGACGAGCTTTGGCGCAAGACGGCGGAAGTGCTCGTCAAAGTGCCACCGTCCATCCAATACGAGGCCCAGGTACTTGATGTGGGCCTGGATTGGAAAGCCCACACCGTTGACCGTTATCGAGGCGCCGGCGGGTGGGCCGCGTCGGGGCCCATGGAAGAGTAGGGCCTCCGACTTTTCAAGGGCCACCCTAAGCCCCAGCCCCTCGATCCGCCTGACCACCTCCGCGGTTCCTGAGGTGGCCAGCGTTGCCGCCTCCTCGAGGGTCCCGCCCCGGGCTGTGACGAGCGTATCGTCTGCGTAGCAAATTACGCCCAGCCCGGGGGGGAGCCGGCCACGGAGGACCCAGTCGTAGCCGATGTCCCACAGGAGCGGCCCTAGAACCGAACCCTGCGGGACGCCGCACGACATAGCCCTCCTTACAACGTCCCCTTCCCGGTCCACGAAGAGGACGCTGCGGCCGTCGAGGTAGTCCGCCACCAGCCGCCTTAGGTAGAGGGGCACTCCATGGTACCGGAGTGCCTCCTTGATGCAGCCGAATGGCAGACTATTGAAGGCGTTGGCGATGTCGAGCGACACCGCCAACAGCACTTCCCTCGAGGTGACGGCCTCCGCAGCCGCGGCCTTCAAAACCTAACCTAACCTAACCTAACCTAACCTAACCTAACCGGGAGAGGGGATCCGAGGGAGTTCGGGCGGGTGAAACTGGAAAGGGCACCTCCTAAAAATAGTTTTGCCGTTTGTCCCACTCTTCTGGGTGGTGGGGGAGCCCAGATTAGTTATTGTTGTTTTTAAAGTTAGCGTAAAGTAAACATTTCTATTGCTTCTACATATTACTAGTACAAATTTGCAAAGAACGGCATCCCTTGGTAGGCTGTAACGCTATAATATAACTTCGGCGATATACGACATCTACGTAGTACTGCCACAGTTTCATAGAAAAAACACTGAAATACAACATACATAAATAAAATACAATTACACTTCTACATATTTACGTACACGTCATACATAACTTTTATAGTATATATAATATTCAACTTAATTGGTATTATTAAACATTATATATAACATTACATTATACAACACATTACTAGTACATTATAATATAATATATACTACATACACGTTAAACACAATACAGTTGCTATATTTAACTTTAACGCATAGCACAAGATATTCATACATATTATTCTGTTTATTTACATATAGGTATCTACCTGGCTGGCAAACCTACATTTTCTTACCATTCTTTTTTTAAAAAAGCATAATAAGCATTCCTTCTGTTCTGGTCCCATGCATTTAGGTATTAAGTACTGACAAGAGATAACATTGTATGTGTCTTTACTTAGCGATACTGACAAACTGATTTAGTATTTGTTGTTATTATTGATTATTGTCATTGTCGATATTTTTAGGAAGTTCATTAATTATTATATTGTGTTATTATATAGAATTGGTTTACATATTATTTTGATTACTATTTTATTGATTTATTATTGGATTTGATTATTTAATTGATTTATTACTATTGACTTTATTTATTGAAATTGACTATTGTTAATTGAGTCTATATAGAGTTCTGACTTGCTCCTTTCTACGCCATTAACTTACACCAAATAGTATACACACTTTGACAACACAATGTCAAAAGCATCTAAGACCCCTAATACACCGTACACCAACACATCCGCCACAACAGCCATGGCGAAAGCGTTCACTGTTAGGCGCAAAACCTTTGTTGATGGTGAAACGGAGGACTACATACAAAAATGCCAGGGTTTGTTAGGTGATATTAAAAAACACCTTAACCAGTGCGTAAATATCAATAAAGTCCACAAAGATGGAGCCCTAACAGCAGCTGAACAAATAAAAAGGCTGTTAGAACAAATAAAAAGGGCCATAAACAAGGGACCATCAATAACTGGGGAGACACTGGGTAAAGAGGTGGTAGAAAACTCACCTATAAACGTACAGGCAAAGAAAGATGCGTGTGAAAATGAGAAAGAGAGAGCAACTCAACATGATCTGGTAAAAAGTATTGCGTCCCTTAGTGTCCAGATTAAGCGTCACGAAGAATACATGAGGGATACAAATAGGGCGCTAGAGTCAAGGGAACAGTGTAATGGGAAAGACAAGGAATGTAGCAACGAGAAATTGTTAGAGGGTATACAAAAAATACACAGATCCATTGAGACTCAAAGGGACATGATGGAGAGGAAGCTAAGTTATGCCAGTGTGGTGGCTCGACCCGCGTACCCAGATAAAAACAGACAGGAAAAACCGATACACTCGGTAGTCATCTCATCAGATAGTACATTAGAAACCGGGGAGGGAGTTCTGGAAAACATTAGGAAAATTGTTAACGCAAAGGAGGAGGGCATCAAAATTGATAAAGTCAGGAGAATTCGAGATCGTAAAATTATAGTGGGATGCTGTGAGCCGGCTGAGCTTAATAGAGTCCGGGAAAAGCTACAAGAAGCAGGTAAAGGCCTTAAGGTGGAAGATGTCCGACATAGGGATCCGCTAGTCATAATTAAAGACTTAATGGCGTACAACACAGATGAAGATGTAATGAGAGCTATAACAACGCAGAATAAACATCTCCTTCAAGGCGTGCAAAGTGATGATGTCAGAATGAGCGTAGTGTATAGAAAGAAGGCGCGGAACCCCCTCCAAACACACGTGATCCTCAGGGTGGCCCCCCCTATATGGAAGCGTATAGTTGAAGAAGGATCTCTACACGTAGATATGCAGCGGGTGAGGGTCTACGATCAGTCCCCAGTAATCCAATGCACCAAGTGTTTGGGATATGGGCACCCTCGGAAGCATTGTACGGAGGCACGGGAAGTGTGTAGCCACTGCGGAGGTCCACATATTAGGGCACAGTGTGACCTGTACTCCTCAGGAAGTGCTCCCTCGTGTATAAACTGCAGCAGAGCTAAAGCCAGGGGTGAGCATAATGCATACAGTTTGGAATGCCCAGTGAAAGCGAGATGGGATTACATAGCGAGAGAGGCGACTATGTATTGCTAAAGTTGTCCCAGCTGTAACGGAAGTCTCCACTGTAATGCAATACAAAATCGCGCAGGCCAATTTACAACGAAAGGCACTGGCCACCACTGAGCTAATGCTGGAAGCGGACAAAAGGAAGATAGCAGTAGCATTGCTCCAGGAGCCGTATGTGGGGGGGCAAGGTTTCATGAAGGCGTACGGGAGCACGAGGATTTATCAAAATATAAATCGTGGAGAAGGCACCGTTAAAGCGGCAATAGCTGTTTTTGATCCCAATATCATTGTAGAACCGCAAATAACGCTAACTACCAACAATATAGCAGTCATCAAAATTAAGTCAGGGTGTCGGTGGATCCTCGTGCTCTCGTGCTACTTTGAGCCTAACCAAGCTGTTGGGCCTTACCTTGAGCACTTGATTAGGATTAGGCATAAGACCAGACCGCTAAAAATGCTGTTGGGTGGGGATATGAACGCGAAAAATGTATGGTGGGCAAGTAGAGCAACTGATTCGAGAGGTGAGGATACGGCTGGCACACTAATAGAGATGGGAATGGAGGTAATTAATATAGGTAATACCCCGACATTTGACACAATAAGAGGGCAGCACAGGTACACCAGCTGCGTGGACGTGACGGCCTGCACAGAGGACATGCTGCACCTGGTGGACGATTGGACCGTAGTCCAGGACCTGACCAGCTCCGACCACAACGGGATAACCTTTAGACTCTATGTGGAAGCGGGAATGAATACAGTAACAATAAAAAGGACTACAAGGAAATATAATACGAGGAAAGCAAATTGGACCGAATTTCGTAATGAAGTATCAAGGCAAAAAGTACAAAATAACATAAATATAGAAAGCATTCAAAATATAACAAATACACAAGATTTAGAAACTATATTAGATAAATATGAAACAGCGATAACAACGAGCTGTGATAAAGCTATTCCCAAGAAGAAAGAGCAGTCAAAATACACTGTTCCGTGGTGGTCTGTCGAGCTGCAGGAGATGAAGCGTGCCGTGGCCACCAGGAAACGTAGAGTCCGATGTGCAGCACCGATCCGCAGAGCCGCAGTGGTTGAGGATTACCTAGCTGCAAAGAAACTATACGAAGAGAAAGCTAAGGAAGCTCAGACAGAGAGTTGGAAGACTTTCTGTCAAAGACAAGACCGAGAATCTGTTTGGGAAGGGATATACCGGATCATTAAAAACACTAAAAGGCGGGAGGAAGACTTACCTCTAACATTAAATGGAGTCACACTGGGGCCGGAGGAGTCTGCCAGATTGTTGGCGGAAACTTTCTACCCTGAGGACACAGAGGAGAATGATAATGCGGATCACCGGCGGATAAGGCCAGCAGCTGAACGTGTGGGTCTCCAGACGGAAGTGGCAACCGAACCGATCTTTACAAGGCACGAGTTGAGATCGGCGGTTACAAGTTTTAACCCTAAAAAAGCACCAGGTTGCGAGGGGTTCACTGCAGATATATGCGCTGAAGTAATAGCTGCGGATACGCAGTTGAACCTGGTAACGATGAATAAGTGTCTGGAATTAGGCCACTTTCCAAAAAGGTGGAAAACGGCTACTGTTGTGGCACTGAGGAAGCCGGGAAAGTCTGACTATACCAATCCAAAAGCGTATAGGCCCATAGGATTATTGCCTGTCATGGGAAAAATTTTTGAGAAAATGCTTGTTAAGAGATTGACTTGGCACCTGCTACCAAGATTAAGCACACGCCAGTATGGTTTTTTGCCCCAGCGTGGAACCGAGGACGCCCTTTGTGATCTGGTGACACATGTGAGAAGTCAGCTCGACCGAAAAAAGATAGTCACGATCGTGTCACTGGACATAGAGGGGGCTTTCGATGGTGCATGGTGGCCAGCCATCAAAACCAGACTGGTAGAAGAGGAGTGTCCGCCAATGCTATTGAAGACGTTGGTGAGTTACCTCCGGGATAGAATGGTCACCGTGCGGTATGCGGGCCGACAGTACACTAAGCCAACTACAAAAGGCTGTGTCCAGGGATCGATCGGGGGTCCCATCTTATGGAATCTCCTACTCGACCCGCTGCTGAAAAGTCTCACGGGGAGGGGGGAGTATTGTCAGGCATTTGCCGATGACATAGTTCTCGTCTTCTCGGGTGACACAGCGGCGGAAATCGAGGACAGAGGCAATGCCGCCCTCGAACGTGTTCGTGAGTGGGGTGTCATGAACAAACTTCAATTGGCACCACATAAGACAAATGCTATGGTGAGCACTAGGAAGCTCAAGTATGATACTCCACGCTTGAGCATGGGTGGGGTCGACATTGCCTTTGTCAAGGAGATTACGATCCTGGGGTTGACGATAGACTGCGGGTTGACGTTTGGAGCCCATACTGCGAATGTTTGCAGAAAGGCACTGGGCGTCTACAAGCAGCTGTCGAGAGCTGCCAGGGTCAGCTGGGGCCTCCATCCCGAAATAGTTAGGACTATTTACACGGCGGCTATAGAGCCATTAGTGACCTACGCCGCGGCAGCATGGGCACCGGCTACTAACAAAGCTTATATACGTAAGCAACTGAATGCGGTGCAGCGGCTTTGTGCACAGCGCATATGCAAGGCGTACAGAACGGTCTCCCTCAATGCGGCACTGGTGCTGGCCGGGATACTCCCCCTGGATATCCGAATAAGAGAGAATGCTGCTCTGTACGAGGCCAGAAGGGGGGCGTCCCGGTTTGTGCCTGTGGATAGGGAGATCGAGAGGCCTGTCCCTTACACTACAAGGCCACATCCGGGGACGCATGCCCATATTGGAATCACACCTCTGGCTAGTGAGGAGGACGTCACGGCAATGGTAGGCGGTGCAGTAAAAATTTTTACGGATGGCAGTAAGATTCGGGGGGAGGTTGGAGCGTCCATCTCTATATGGGAGGCGGACGCTGAAACCTCAGCCAAAAAATTCAAACTGTCTTCCTACTGCACCGTCTACCAGGCCGAACTGTTGGCCATAAAGCAGGCGGTGATGTTGGCTGAGCAGAAAAAATATAGAAGATGCGCGATAATTAGTGACTCTAGGGCAGCGTTGGACACTGTGGCAAATCACGAATCCATGCACGCGTTGGCTAGTGAAGCCAGGGATTTAATGTATAGCTGTACGGTGAGTGGAAGGGAAATATCCTTGTACTGGATCAAGGCACACGTTGGAATAACTGGCAATGAAAGGGCAGACTACCTAGCCAAACATGCCGCACTTCGTAGTAACGTAAGACCGCATTACGATAAATGCCCGGTTTCATTCGTCAGAAAGGCGATCCGTGAGGAGTCTCTCGGCGAATGGAACCGAAGATATCAGGAAGGCACAACAGCGGCAGTAACAAAATCGTTTTTCCCAGATGCGAAACAAGCATACCCAATCGTAATGCACATTCCCAAAAACCATATTCTCACACAGGTGTTGACGGGGCACGGTGGGTTCTCCGAGTACCTGTATAGATTCAGGTGTAAGGACAACCCATCGTGCATCTGTCATCCAGATGCACATGAAACTATCCTACATGCTATTTTGGACTGCCCAATTCATAATAATTTAAGGTATAACATAGAGCAAGAAATTGGTGTAAAGCTAAGTCTGGGAGGTTTACATGAAATAATAAAAGACCCAGAAAAACAAGTACCCTTCCTGCATTACTGTACTAATATTGCCCAAAAACTTATAAATAGAAATAAAACTTAAAAATGACTAAAAATGTGAAACCAGGGATCGAAATTGAAATTATAAAATTATTGTTGTTCAAAAAATTTAAAATTTTATTATTATGCTTAACTGATATTGTTGTGACTATTGTAAATTATTATTGAATAGCTATAGTTCATTATATATAATTGTTGATTGTATTGTATTGTTACACTTAATTATTGTGAATTTATAATGTGTTGCTAATTTATTCTCTTGTGCTGTAATGTGTTGTCTCGTCTTAATCTCAATCTTTGCTAACTGTACTAACCTCAATTCTTGTCTTGGTGGTCAAGCACTTTATTATTAATAAAGTGCACAAGATCAAAACTATGTCGCAAGTAATCGCAAAGTCCTAGCTCTTTAACTATAAAGATCTCGTGACCAAGCGAAAACAAAATGTAACCTTTATGTTATCAAATGTAGTGTTTAGTTATATCTAATAATTATAAGTAATATGTAATATTAATTTGTAGCAGATTGAATAAAGATAATAATATTGTAATGGAATGTAATAAATTATAATGTAATTATGTATAGTATAAACAATAAAGAAATAATTTCTTTATATAAATTATTTATGTAATTATTAAGTATGGTCTGCCACTTTGGGATCAAAGTGCCAAGACCAGAAAATTAATGATAAAGACATATGTATTTGGTTAAATATTTTGCATAGGCAAAATATTAATGACCATGTTAATATATAATGTAATTTTATTTAGTATGCTGTAATAATATAAATTATTAATTAAACAATGTATAGAATTTGTCATACCGTAGTATAGTTAAATATTGTATAATTTAAAATATGTATAAAAAACCTATCAATAATAATTTACAAAATGTTTATGTAAAATTACAAAATTGTAAAATAGTATTAGAGAATATTAATAAAATAAATAACAACTAAAATGAGAGTAGGAGATACCTCCCATATTGGAGGACTAGGACGCTAGCTATATTAATGGATAGGCGAAAGATTAGGCACTTTAGGTCTTGGATTTTGTCCAAGGTTTTAGCTCGCGGGCCGGGCCACAGCGCCCGGACAGGAAAAAAAAAAAAAAAAAAAAAAAAAAAAAAAAAAAAAAAAAAAAAACCTAACCTAACCTAACCTAACCTAACCTAACCTAACCGCAGGGCTGGAGTAGTTGCCGATTACCTGAAAGCAAAGGAAGATTATGAAGCAGGGGTCAAAATGGCACAAATAAATAGTTGGAAGAATTTCTGTCACAGGCAAGATAGGGAGAGCGTTTGGGCGGGGATATACAGGGTTATTAAGAACACCGACAAGAGAGAGCCAGAGCTCCCACTGTTCAAAAACGGAAGTTCAGTGGGACTCCAAGAATCCGCGAAACTGCTCGCAGAGACGTTCTACCCAAAGGACCCCGAAGAGGAAGACAACGCAGAACACCAGCGAATGAGAGCAATTTCCAACCAGCTCACTTGTCTTGTCCAAGGAAATCCCGAGCCTGAACCTGATTTTACAGAATACGAACTCAAACTAGCAGCCAACGGTTTTAGTGCCAAAAAGGCCCCAGGCGATGACGGATTTACCGCAGATATTTGTGAAAAGGTAATCTTGAGTGATATAGGCTTAAACCTAGCTCTCTATAATAAATGCCTAAAGCTGGCTCATTTCCCAACCCGATGGAAGATGGCGGTGGTAGTAGCACTTAAAAAGCCTGGAAGAGGTGATTATACGGATCCCAAGGCTTACAGGCCAATAGGCCTACTGTCGATTATGGGGAAAATACTGGAGAAGATGGTCATAAAAAGACTCACTTGGCACCTTCTACCTCGCCTGAGTACTCGGCAGTACGGCTTCCTGCCACAGCGTGGAACCGAGGACTCCCTCTATGACCTGGTGGCACACGTGAGGAGTAAAATTCGAGAGAAAAAACTCGTCACGATGGTGTCGCTGGACATAGAGGGAGCCTTCGATAACGCCTGGTGGCCGGCCATTAAGATAAGGCTACTGGAAGAAGAGTGTCCGGAGACGATACGTCGAATTATGGCAAGCTATTTAAATGGCCGAGTGGTAAAAATTAAATACGCAGGCCAGGAGTATATGGAGTCCGCCTCCAAAGGGTGCGTGCAGGGATCGATAGGGGGCCCCATATTATGGAATCTCCTCCTCGATCCGTTGCTGAAAGGTCTCACGAGGGGGGGAGACTATTGTCAAGCATTTGCGGATGACATAGTTCTCGTCTTCTCGGGGGACACAGCGGCGGAAATCGAGTGTCGTGGAAATGCCGCCCTTGATCATGTCTGGCGGTGGGGCGTCACGAATAAGTTAAAGTTTGCGCCACTTAAGACCAAAGCAATGGTTCTTACCAAAAAACTTAAGTATGACGTCCCACGGCTGAGCATGGGTGGGGTCGGCATTTGCATGGCAGAGGAGATAAAGATCTTGGGGCTAACGATAGACTGTGGGTTGACGTTCAACGCCCACACGACAAACGTTTGCAAGAAGGCGTTGGGCGTCTATAAGCAGCTATCGAAAGCCGCCAGGGTCACATGGGGTCTCCACCCAGAAATAATAAGGATCATTTACGTTGCTACGATCGAGCCAATTATAACCTACGCAGCTAGTGTATGGGCCGAGGCCACAGACAAGGTCAAAGTACAAAAAGCACTGAATAATGTACAAAGGCTTTTTGCCCAGAAGATGTGCAAAGCGTACAGGACAGTCTCACTCAATGCGGCTCTAGTGCTGGCCGGGATACTCCCCCTGGACATCCGTATTAAAGAGAACGCAGCGCTTTACGAGGCCAGGAGAGGGGTGTCCCGGCTAATACCGGGGGATAGAGAGATAGAGAAACCAGTCGCATATTCCGCTAAGCCGCACCCATCAGTCCACGAGCATGTCGAGGTGACATATTTTACCTCTGAAGAGGAAATAACAGCCCAGGTGGACGGTGCAGTACAAATATATACTGACGGCAGCAAGATCGGGGCTGGAGTCGGGGCATCGCTGTCCGTTTGGACGGACGGAGCCGAGACTCTAGCCCGCAAGTTCAAGTTGTCGTCTTACTGCACCGTCTACCAGGCTGAAATTCTAGCCATACACCAGGCGGTAAAATTTGCAGTAAACGGGGGTAAGAGTCGTTACGCTATAATAAGCGACTCTAGGGCGGCCATAGAAACAGTTGCTAATTGCGAGTCCCTTCATCCGTTAGCATGTGAAGTTAGATTGCACATGAGGGAGGGCAAAAGACGTGGTATACGCATAACACTGCATTGGATTAAGGCTCACATAGGCCTGCAAGGCAATGAGAGGGCGGATTGCCTCGCTAAGGACGCGGCCTTAAAAAGTCGCGTAGCGGATCATTATGATAAGTGCCCGGTTTCATTCGTCAAGAGGATGCTCCGAATGGAATCTCTTGGTGAATGGAACCGGAGGTATAAGGAGGGATCCGTTGCGCAAGGGACTAAGATGTTCTTTCCTGATGCCCTGAGAGCATATGGTATTGTCAAAGCAATAAAATTGGAAAATGTAACAACACAAGTACTGACGGGACATGGTGGGTTCTCTGAGTACCTGTATAGATTCAGGTGCAAGGGGAGCCCATCATGTATGTGCTCACCTGAGGTAAATGAAACTGTTTCTCATATTTTGTTCGATTGCCCAATACACGCAGTAAAAAGATATGAGTTAGAGCAGGAAATAGGAACAGTAGTGGATGGCAACAATATCCACATAATTATGGAAGATGACCAAAAAAGAGCAATATTCTTAAAGTATTGTAAAAATATAGTCCCAATTGTTATTAAGCGAAATAAAACTTGACGCATTGTGCTTAGTCAAAGTATCAAAAATGGCAATTATATAATCTTAATAATTTATTTATTTATTGGTAATTATATTAAAATATATGATTAATAAACTATTATATTAATTATAATATTTTTAAATTGTATTATATAATTAATTGTTATTTAATATATTATTAATTCAAATATGTTTAATAAATCCTAATTCCTAATGATTCTAACTAATCTAACAATTCTTATTTCTGTCTTCTTTAAGTATGTTTTCTGTAAATAATATAGTATAGG
Organism: Leucoma salicis; assembly: GCA_948253155.1. Lineage (NCBI taxonomy): Eukaryota > Metazoa > Arthropoda > Insecta > Lepidoptera > Erebidae > Leucoma > Leucoma salicis. The sequence continues at coordinate 28,780 of OX411823.1, forward strand.
CTTCTATCAATGAATTTAATATTTAATAATGTATTGTATTGTCTAATTTTGAATAGTATTATAGTCTCACACTCTGTTATGCAAAGTGTAGGAAGACAAAATTGTATAGAATAAAATATATATTATGGACATACGCTTTGGTACGCAAGGCGTATTGTACAAAAATTTAATTATATATTGTATTTATGAACTTATTATATGATAGGTATTAAATATTATAAGTATAATCTGATATGGTATAATTATGATTTAATTTTTATTATTCATAGTATAATTTTAAATAATTAATACAGTCTCACACCCTGTTAGGCAGAGTGTAAGAAGACAAAAATATTTTTATGAATTAAATATATATCATAGACATGCGCTTTGGCACGCAAAACGTATTGCTCTAAAATTTTATTATATATATATATATATATATATATATATATTATATATATATTTATTTATCTGTTATGTATTAAATATTATATATAATAATATGTTATTGTATAATTGTGATAAAATTTGAACATGTATTGAAATATTATAATTAATTAAGCACAACAAGAACCCTGATACGGTCAGGGGATACTCTGAGGTTCGAGTTTATTCGCTCGGACATTATAAAAAAAAAAAAAAAAAAAAAACCTAACCTAACCTAACCTTTTTTTTTTTTTTATTTTAGGTGGGCAAAAATGTCCTACCGCACACCCCGCTGCCCGGGGAGACAACGGGGTAGTGTGGGGCTCTCACCCACTAAAAACCCACCGTGCGCCCTCACCCGCCCTTGCTACGGCGGATCACGGGAACCGCGTCGCTTCTCCGCGATCCGCAGGCGGCAGCCCCTTCGGGCACCCTCTCTTGTGCGACGCCCCGCGCACTTGGGCGTCACACCTTCGCGGTAGGCTTCCGCGGACGGCAGGGTACTCCCCGACCCCACCATCCGCAGCCTCGGCTAGGGCGGCATCAGGCGCAGGTAAGCGCGCGCACGCCGCCCCGCGCGCCGGCGGCGAATCGGGTCCGCGAAGGAGGATTCCTCCCGGGCCCTCTCCGCCGCCTCCTTCCGCGAGATGACAGCCTCGCAGAAGGCGGCGACCGCGGTCCAGGCCCTGTCACTGCCAACCATCGCTCGCGCAACGGCCGGCAGCGACAGGTCCACGCCTATGACTGCAGCGAGTTCCCGGCGCTGCACATCCCAGGCCGGGCACGACTCGAGCGTGTGCTGCGCCGAGTCCTCGCCGCAGTCGCAGTGGTGACAGCCTGGGGTCGTCTCCCTCCTAGCGATCGTGTGCAGGTATTTGCCGAAGCAACCGTGCCCCGACAAAACCTGCACCAACCGGAAGGTGAGGACCCCGTGCTGCCGCCCTGCCCATTCTTCCAAGATCGGCTGGAGCGCCCCCACGGTCCAGAGACCAGCCCGGGGCGTCTCCAGCCGAGACCTCCACTTTAGGACGGTGGCGCGGCGGGCATCTTCCCGCCACGCAGAGATTGCGCTTGGCGAGGGGCGGCTGCCCCCCGCCCGCGCCGTCGACGCCCGCCGATAAACGTCGGCGAGCACTTCCACCTCCAGATCCCAAGGGGGGGTTCCGGCCAACGCGCAGGCTGCATCGCACGAGACCGTGCGGTACCCGCGTATTGCCCTGACCGCTACGACCCTCTGTGGACGCCACAGAAGGGCCCTATTGCGAGCGGCCAGGGACTCCGCCCACACGGGCGCGCCGTACAGTGCCATTGACCGTACTACCCCCGCGTAGAGTCGTCGACACGCGAGACTCGGTCCGCCCAAATTCGGCATCAGTCGCCCGAGGGCGGACGCCGTGCCGACGAGCTTTGGCGCAAGACGGCGGAAGTGCTCGTCGAAGTGCCACCGTCCATCCAATACCAGGCCCAGGTACTTGATGTGGGCCTGGATTGGAAAGCCCACACCGTTGACCGTTATCGAGGCGCCGGCGGGTGGGCCGCGTCGGGGCCCATGGAAGAGTAGGGCCTCCGACTTTTCAAGGGCCACCCTAAGCCCCAGCGCCTCGATCCGCCTGACCACCTCCGCGGTTCCTGAGGTGGCCAGCGTTGCCGCCTCCTCGAGGGTCCCGCCCCGGGCTGTGACGAGCGTATCGTCTGCGTAGCAAATTACGCCCAGCCCGGGGGGGAGCCGGCCACGGAGGACCCAGTCGTAGCCGATGTCCCACAAGAGCGGCCCTAGAACCGAACCCTGCGGGACGCCGCACGACATAGCCCTCCTTACAACGTCCCCTTCCCGGTCCACGAAGAGGACGCTGCGGCCGTCGAGGTAGTCCGCCACCAGCCGCCTTAGGTAGAGGGGCACTCCATGGTACCGGAGTGCCTCCTTGATGCAGCCGAATGGCAGACTATTGAAGGCGTTGGCGATGTCGAGCGACACCGCCAACAGCACTTCCCTCGAGGTGACGGCCTCCGCAGCCGCGGCCTTCAAGCGCAGGATGGCGTCGACCGTAGACCGACCCGCCCGAAATCCGAACTGGGCATCGGACAGGTCGGGGCCGACCGCACCTAGGTGCCGGACGATGCGGGCAGCGACTACCCGCTCGAGCAGTTTGCCCGCCTCGTCCAGCAACACGATGGGCCTGAAGGCCGCGACTGTATTCGGAGACCGTCCCGGCTTCGGCAGGAGCACGAGCTTCCCCTCCTTCCAGCAGTCAGGGAACCGTCCGGACACCAGGCAAGCGTCGAACAGTCCCCTGAGGCGGGGCTCTAGGTGGTCGAGGACCAGGGCCAGCACTCGGGCGGGAACCCCGTCCGGCCCGGGGGCGGCGCTTCTCCGCATACGCGCTGTCGCCGCCCCCATTTCCGTCGTCGTCACGGGCGGTACCTCCCCGTCGTCGGCCTCCCGGTCGTCATCTGGCGGAGCCATGACCGGGGGCGTGTGCACCGCCCGTGAAGGGAATAGTCCCTCAACCACCTCAGAGAGGAAGCCCGGCTGGAGGGTCTCCGTAAGGGGGGGGCCCTGGGCGCGGAGCTTGTTGAGCGCCGCGCGGTACGGGCGTCCCCAGGGGTCACGCTCGAGACCCTCCAGCATCTCCTGCCTTTTCGCTTCTTTGGCGCGACAGATGGCCAGCTTAAACGCGGCGCGCGCACTGTTGTACGCCGCATACAGCCGGCCCTCCCGCTCTTCATCGCGGATTCGGCGACGCCGGCTGCGGGTGTAGGACCTCCGGGCACGAATACAGGCCGCACGGAGGTCCGCCAGCTCCGGGGACCACCAGTAGACCCCCTTCCGTCGGGGCGGGCGCCGCACGCGGGGCATGGCCGCATCGCAGATCTGCGTAAGCATGCCGCGAATGCGGCCAGCCTCGGCGCCCACGTCTTCCGTCAGGGGGGGAGGCAGCCAAGATTGAAAAATGGCCGCCTCCACCAGCAGCTCCCGGTCGAGCCTACCCACAGCCCATCGCGGAAAAGCGGGAGTTCTGTCCGCCACGTGACCCCTGCTGGCACCCTGAAGGGTCCGGGAGACCTCTATCTGAATGTATCTGTGGTCAGATAGGGTCTCGACCTCCTCCAGGACTCGCCAGCTCCTTACACGTGCGGCGACACCGGGGCTAGCGAACGAAAGGTCCACTATCGACCCGCCCCCGCGCCGCACGCACGTTAGGGCGGACCCTCGGTTTAGCAACACGAGGTCCGCCGCTTCCGCCCACTCTTGGACCGCCGCACCTCGGGCGTCCGTCCTGGGGGACCCCCACGCCGTTGATTTGGCGTTAAAGTCCCCCAGCACGAGCACAGGGCTCGGTGCCATACGCCGTATCGAGGTCTCCAGGTTGTGCAGGAAGACCTCGTAGGCCGCCAGACTACGATTGGGGGAGAAGTACACGCCGTACAACGTGACTCCTCCCCATTCGGCCGCCACATATCCCGTGCCCTTGTCTTTGACTGACAAGGGCGGGGAATGCGGCGCCGCCGACCCGACGACCGCCACGGAGCCATCCCCGCTACCCGCCCAATTGGGGCGATCGGGGACTATGTAGGGCTCCGCGGCTACGGCAACACCGATCGACCGCTCCGCCATGGATTGCAGGAAGAGGTCCTGCGCCCTGGCGGAGCGGCCGAGATTCCCTTGGAGGAGAATAGAGTCGTGGTCCATAAACTAGACCACGACATCCTCCTCCATGCGCTGCGGCGGTCCAGCCGCGCCGGGTTGGGCAGCCGGGGCCGATTGGCTGCCCACCCCCCTCTTAGGGCCTGACTTGGCCGGAGGCCTGCACCCCACCCGCCCCATGCAGTGGTTGGCGGGGCGGTTGCCCGCCGCACATGCGGGGCAGTGTGGAGTGGCAGTACAGGTCGCCGCCTGGTGCCCTGCCTGACCGCAGCGGAAGCAAAGCCCGCTGCAGTCAAAGCAGTTGGTGCACAGCGGCCGGGTGTGACCGACCGCCATGCACTTGTAGCACCTGGCAGGCCGGGGCTCCAACGCGGTTACCCGCGCGGCGCTCCAGCCCACCAGAAGTCTACCGGCGGCGACCAAATCTTTGGCCGCCGCGACAGGGCACGATACCCAGACGGCACCCACACCACCTGGACCTGGGCGAATGGTGCCCACCCGGACGGCGCTGCTAGGAGACCCGGTTTTCGAGGCGATTGCCTCCCGGATCTCTTCCGCCGTCACGGAATCGTCCAGCCCGGAAATGCGCAGTTCGGCGCACTTCACGGGTCTGGCGACCCGGACACCACTCTCAGCCGGGAACAGGCCCAGCAGCCTCGCGGCCATTGCATCGGCCGTCTTGGCGCCCTCTGGCCCCGGGTACTCGAATATCCGAGCACCTGTCCGGGCTTGCCGGGAGCGAGCGGAAACGTCCCCGAGGTCGGAGACGTTTATCTCCCGCCGGGCACGTTTCAAGACGGCCTCATATGTCAGGCCCTTTTCCTTGGCCTCAGGCAGCAGCGTGATAACAACCGCTGCTGTCTTCGGCACTTTCAATTTCCGCGACCTGCGCGACCTCTTTTTCTTATTTTGTCCGCCACCGGACTCACCCCTAGGAGGAGCATTAGGCGCCGCATCTCGGGCTGCGGCACCCTTGCGCTTCTTACCCCGGGAATTTCGCCCGCCGCCCACAGTCTGCCAGCCCTCGTCAGAGGGCACAGCGGTGCGGGGGGCAGAAGGTGCATCCCGGGACGCAGCTGCTTGAGCCTGTGAGGGCCCGGCAGTACCGGGCAGGGCCGGGAATTCTTCCCGACCCTGAGACTTCTTAGGCTTGGCGTTAGTTGGCTGCCCAGCCTTGGCGCCCTTTTTTAGTTTCGGGGTGCGTTCCAGTGGCGGCGCCGCCGCTGCCGCAGAGTATGAGGCCACGCGCCCACCCTGACATGGAAGCGGCGCTGGCGCCGAGGGTGCCGCAGCTCTCCTCTTATCTGCGGCGAGCGGCGGACGAACACGCGGCTCCGGTGGCAGCCGGGCGTTGAGGGCGCTGAACCGCGGGTCATAGACGGCTGCAACGCGGTCAATCACCCGGCGGAACAGCTCCTCTGACGCTTCGTCTGGTGGCGAGACAGCGCCCGAAGTGGCAGCCGAGGCCCTCGGGACAGCCTCAGGGAGCCCCAACTCGGCTCTCATACTGGCCATCCCAAGGCGCATTTCCTCCACAGTTGCCTCGAGGCGCAGATTCCGCGCCCCGAGCTCAGCCACCTCCGCCTCCAGGCGCTCATTTCGCGCCACCAGCCGCTCCACCACGTCGGACAGCTCCGTGGCGGCATTCTTTAGGCACCTTATGAAGGTGCCTTTTAAATTTCTAGAGCCCGTGGCCACCGTGGTTATGATGGCCACGCTGTCCGTGGCTCTCTCAGCGATTTGGGCCGCTGATGGTGGCCCATTCTGGTCAATTGGGAGGCGGAGCTTGTCCGAGAGAACCGCTAAACGTTCCTCAGCCGTTTGCTCCGCCTCTGTCCTTCTTAAATTCAGCGTCTCGGCTCTGTTTGCCGAGACAGCACGAGGGACCGGCGTAACCGGTCTGTTTTTGCCTCGACCCCTTAGTGAAGATGTTATCTTCGGGGGAGGCATCTCCGTCGAGCTCCCATCGGACTCCGACGCAGCGCCCCCCTGAGACAGGGTGCGCTTGCGCCAGAACCGCGATGGGAGCGGCTCCACCACAACCGCGGCCTCTACCAGCCGCGGTGTCAAAGTTGTGGCACCTTCATTTAGGCCACCCTCCTCGGCGGCAGACATCTCGGCGGCTGACGTGCCAGCCGAGCTGCCCGTCGCCAAGTCGTCCCTGGATGACTGGGACCCAGTCTTCTTGCCCTTGCGGGACTTTTTGCCGCCGCGCGTTTTACGCGCAGCTGCACTAGTAGGGGCCGCATTTACAGCCGGACCCCTATCGGCTGAGGCGTCGGGATTTTCACCCAACTCTGTCAGTTTTATATTTTCTAAACAATTGTCCATGTTGTTCCCACGAGTGTGGGAGAAAGGAGGTCCACCCGGGCAGAGCTCCCAGTACCCGGGTAAGCGTACATTTGTAACCCAACACAGGGGGACCGCAGGTACCCTGGCTGGGGGCGCGCTCGAGACTGAACTACCCATCAGCCATGCATCTCCTCGCCGCGCGCCAGAACTTGAGATTCGGGGTAATTTTTTATAGAGGTTGTCTTCCTCGCGGTCCGGGCGATTAAGCCAAGACCCTCGTTCCTGTATGCCCGCGAGACGTAACCACAGACACGCGCTCAGGTTTACGATTTGGGACGGGGGGGGGCCGCTGTGGCCCCACTGTCCCCCCTCTCCAGAGCCCGGTGAGCCAGTCTGGTCCCACCGACTCCGACGCCTGGTCTATCCGCCATGCCCTCTGCTGAGTCAGAGGGACACGCGGAGACCCGTCCTGTCCGGAATTTTAGCCGCCGGCGACTGCCGACGTTGCCCGGGGTGCACCACTAGGAGGTAAACCAGACAAATTAGCACCCCAACCTAACCTAACCTAACCTTTTTTTTTTTTTTTTTTTTTTTTTTTTGACGCAGTGGAAATGCTTTTACGCATCCCCCCAGCCGGGTGCACCGGGGGGTATGTCGGGCTCGCCACCATGCCCCCAATTTTGCATGGCAGCCCTACCGACTAAAACCACTGCGGCCCCTACCACGCCTTAAGTGGGGGGTACTGGAGGGTCATCTTACGACATTCTACTCCAGCACCCCCGGCGTATGGCCAGCTACTGGCCACGACCCGTCGTCACTCCTGGCGGTGGGAGGAGGCGGGCGTAGCGCAGCCTCCACCTCCCTGGCCGCCGCCTGCGGAGCGAGTTCGCATGTGCGAGTGCCTCGCGTTCCCGCTCCGCGGCCTCCTTCTGGATCATCACGGCCTCACAGAAAGAGGCAACGGCTGACCAGAACCTGCCGCCGCTCAGCATTTGTGATACTACAGCTGGCAGCGACAGATCACTCCCGATTACCGCCGACAGGTCGTGGCGCTGAGGCCCCCAGGCGGGGCATTCTTCTAAGGTGTGGCGCGCATTATCAATTGGCGCGCCACACTCGTGGCATCCGGGGGCCTCTTCTCTACCAATTCGGTGCAGGTACCCACCGAAGACCCCATGTCCGGTGAGCACCTGCGACAGCCGGAAGGTTAGGCTGCCGTGCCTTCTGCTTATCCAGCGGCGGAGATGCGGCGCGATCGCCTCCACTGTTTCACGCCCCGCTTCGGGGGACTCCAAGTCCCCCCTCCACCGCCGGATCACTGTCCTTCGAGACGCTTCCTTTACTCTGCCCATTTCTCCATCAGAGATTCGCTCACCCCGAGTACGCGCAGCAGCGCGAAACCGATAGGCTTCTGCCAACGCCTCAGCCTGAAGTGGCCAAGGCGGGTCGCCCGCCAACAACGTAGCCGCAGTCCAGGACACCGTACGGTAGCCCCTAATGCATCTCACCGCCATGACCCTCTGCGACTTTCGCAGGAGGGCCTTACTGCGGGCGGTGAGAGAGTCCGCCCAGATAGGGGCACCATACAGTGCCATGGACCGTAGGATGCCAGCGTATAAACGCCGGCAGGACGACCCAGGGCCTCCAGTATTGGGAAGAAGCCTACCGAGAGCCACAGCCGATTTTATGAGTCTCGGGGCGAGCTGGGCAAAGTGCGCCTCGAACTTCAGCCTACCATCCAGGTGCAGGCCCAGGTATTTCATCTGGGCCCGCACCGGCACGACAGCCCCCTGGACACTGATGCATGCTCCCCGGGGGGGACCCCGGCGCGGGCCATGAAATAGGAGGGCCTCGGTCTTCGACAGCGAGACCCTCAGGCCCAACGCGCTAATCCGGTCGACGACGAGCGCGATACCGACCTCCGCCAATCGGGCAGCCTCCTCGAAGCCAGACGTCCTCACCGTAACGAGGGTGTCATCTGCGTAACAAATTACCCCCATCCCGGCAAGGAGCCGGCCCCGCAGAAGCCAGTCAAACCCGACGCTCCACAGGATCGGACCCAGGACAGAACCCTGCGGAACGCCGCACTCGACCCGATGGCGGTACAAGCGCCCGTCGCCCCCCCCCCAAAGCACACACCTTCCCTCGAGGTACGCCTCCAACAGCCTCCGGAGATACGGAGGCACCCTGTGATATCGGAGCGCCTCCTTCAGCGTCCCGTGAGGGAGGCTGTTGAAGGCATTCTTTATGTCGAGCGAGACTGCCAGAACCACCTTACCCTCAGCCACTGCTGTGGTGGCGAGGGCCTTCAGGGCGGTCAGCGCATCGATTGTTGACCGACCCGCCCTGAACCCGTACTGCGCATCCGACAGTCCCGGCCCGACTTCCTCGAGGTGCTGGGCGAGACGACCCGCGAGCACTCTCTCAAACAACTTGGCCGTCTCGTCCAGCAGGACCAGGGGCCTATATGCGGAAGGAGAGCCAATTGGACGACCCTCCTTTAGCAACAGGCACAACCTTCCGGCCTTCCAGATCTCCGGGAACTGCCCCCCCTGTAAACACTTATTTAGCAGCTCCCGGAGTACCTCCTTCAAATATTCAGCGGCAATGCCGAGCACGAGCCCCGGGACGCCGTCCGGACCAGGCGCCTTCTTCTTGCCACGAAGGCGGGATAGGGCAACTTCCATTTCCGTGTCGGTGACGGGGGGTATTGGTATCTCCATCTCCGCCACCGACCGGGAAGCCATTGTGGGGGGAGCGTAGCTCCTCTACCAGCCCCGACACGAGATCCGGCTCCATTGATTCAATTACGGGGGCGCCATGGGCGCGGAGCTTGTTCCACGCCCGTTGGTAAGGGCGCCCCCATGGATCCCGGTCGAGGTCTGCAAGCAACTCCCCACGAGCCCTCTCCTTGGCCTGGCTGATGGCCAGCTGCAAACCCTTCTTCCCGTTGCGATACTCAGATCGCAGCCGGCCCTCTAGAACGGCGTCCCCATTACTACGTTGACGGCACCGGACGTAGGCACGCCGCGCACGATTGCAGGACGCCCGGAGGTCAGCGATCTCGGGCGTCCACCAGTAGACCTGACGGCGCGGCGGCGCCCGTCGGGCCCTCGGCATCGCCGCATCGCATACCGCTGTTAAACTCCTCTTCCATTGACCTGCGAGCCCATCCGCATTATTGCTGCTCTGTCCATCCGTAAGGCCCCAGCGCTGCACTATGGCAGCCTCCCGGGCCATTTCAGGATCCAAACATCCTAGCGCCCATTTTGGGAGCCTGCCTGTCGCACGCCGGGACCCCGGTGGCCTCTGAAGGGCGGAGACCCCAAACCTGATGTATCGGTGATCCGATAGGGTCTCCACCTCTTCTTCCACTCTCCAGTCACTCACATCCCGTGCGATATCGGGGGTGGCGAAGGATAGGTCCACGATAGACCCACCCCGCTGCCGCACGCAGGTATGGACAGTCCCTCTATTGAGGAGGGACAGACCGGAGAGTAGGGACCACTCCTCAACTACCTCACCTCTGGCATCCGTGGCGGGGCTTCCCCACGCTCGGGACTTCGCGTTAAAGTCGCCGAGGACTATCACTGATCTCGGCGACTGTCTACGAACCGCGGCACCGACGGAGTCCAGAAATAATTCAAACTCCGCCAGCCCGCGGTTGGGGGAGAAATACACACCAATTATTGCGAAGTCCCGCCATCCCGCCACGACATAGCCACTACCCTTCTCCAAGGCCGAGAGAGGCGGGCCGACAATTCCGCTGGACAGAACAGCAACATCTTCGTTTAAGTCCCCCACCCAATTAGGTGTATTGGGGATAAAATAGGGCTCGCAGGCCACTCCCACGTTTATGCCCCACTCCGCCATGGACTGCAGCAGCAGGTCCTGAGCCCCGGCGGAGTGATTCAGATTTCCCTGGAGGAAATTAATGTTTTCACCCATTACGGAGACATAGAACTTTCCTCCTCAGCGTGGCGGCTTCCCCTACTTTCAATTCTGGCAGCCCGAGATGCTGCAGCCGCCACTACTTTCTTTCCTTTTACAGAGGGTGGCCTGCAGGCCTTCCCTCCCATGGTGTGTTCAGCAGGGCGTCCCGCTGCCGAGCATACGGCGCAGTGCGGCTTTGCGACGCATCCCGCCGAACGGTGCCCAGCGCATCCACACCTAAAACAGAGGCTGGACCTGTCGATGCCAGACGGGCACAGTGGGCCCGCATGCCCCAGGCTCTGGCACCTAAAACATCTTAAAGGGAGAGGATCAAGGGCCCGGACCCCGGCCGAGCTCCATCCGACAAGAAGTCGTCCCGCATCAACTAGGGTCTTGGCCGCGGTAACAGGGCAGCGGACCTTTGCTGTGCCCATCCCGTTTGGTCCACGTCGAATGTCCCCAACCTGGACCTGAGCGGATGCGCATCCACTGGCACGAGTGACGGCCACAACAATCTTCTCCTTGGTGACGGAGTCATCCATCCCTGTCACCCTCAAATCTGCACATTTGACGGGGCGGACGACATCCGCCACCCCTTCCAGTGCTACCTGCAACTTCTCCGCTAGTTGGTCAGCAGTTTCAGCTGTCTGTGCCTTCGGGAGTTGGAGGACTCTAGCCCCTGTTACTGCCCGCCTCACTCTGAGGCCCTCCGTGATGCCCAGCTCAGGTAGTTTGACGAATTCCTCGGCACGTACTAACGCGTCAGCGTAAGTCACCCCACGCTCAATTGCTGCCGGCTGCAAAGTCACTACTACAGCCGGCGCACGGGGAGGGGCAAGCGCTGACTTCTTCCTCCTTCAACCTAACCTAACCTTTTTTTTTTTTTTTTTTTTTTTGACGCAGTGGAAATGCTTTTACGCATCCCCCCAGCCGGGTGCACTGGGGGGTATGTCGGGCTCGCCACCACGCCCCCAATTTTGCATGGCAGCCCTACCGACTAAAACCACTGCGGCCCCTACCACGCCTTTTGTGGGGGGTACTGGAGGGTCATCTTACGACATTCTACTCCAGCACCCCCGGCGTATGGCCAGCTACTGGCCACGACCCGTCGTCACTCCTGGCGGTGGGAGGAGGCGGGCGTAGCGCAGCCTCCACCTCCCTGGCCGCCGCCTGCGGAGCGAGTTCGCATGTGCGAGTGCCTCGCGTTCCCGCTCCGCGGCCTCCTTCTGGATCATCACGGCCTCACAGAAAGAGGCAACGGCTGACCAGAACCTGCCGCCGCTCAGCATTTGTGATACTACAGCTGGCAGCGACAGATCACTCCCGATTACCGCCGACAGGTCGTGGCGCTGAGGCCCCCAGGCGGGGCATTCTTCTAAGGTGTGGCGCGCATTATCAATTGGCGCGCCACACTCGTGGCATCCGGGGGCCTCTTCTCTACCAATTCGGTGCAGGTACCCACCGAAGACCCCATGTCCGGTGAGCACCTGCGACAGCCGGAAGGTTAGGCTGCCGTGCCTTCTGCTTATCCAGCGGCGGAGATGCGGCGCGATCGCCTCCACTGTTTCACGCCCCGCTTCGGGGGACTCCAAGTCCCCCCTCCACCGCCGGATCACTGTCCTTCGAGACGCTTCCTTTACTCTGCCCATTTCTCCATCAGAGATTCGCTCACCCCGAGTACGCGCAGCAGCGCGAAACCGATAGGCTTCTGCCAGCGCCTCAGCCTGAAGTGGCCAAGGCGGGTCGCCCGCCAACAACGTAGCCGCAGTCCAGGACACCGTACGGTAGCCCCTAATGCATCTCACCGCCATGACCCTCTGCGACTTTCGCAGGAGGGCCTTACTGCGGGCGGTAAGAGAGTCCGCCCAGATAGGGGCACCATACAGTGCCATGGACCGTAGGATGCCAGCGTATAAACGCCGGCAGGACGACCCAGGGCCTCCAGTATTGGGAAGAAGCCTACCGAGAGCCACAGCCGATTTTATGAGTCTCGGGGCGAGCTGGGCAAAGTGCGCCTCGAACTTCAGCCTACCATCCAGGTGCAGGCCCAGGTATTTCATCTGGGCCCGCACCGGCACGACAGCCCCCTGGACACTGATGCATGCTCCCCGGGGGGGACCCCGGCGCGGGCCATGAAATAGGAGGGCCTCGGTCTTCGACAGCGAGACCCTCAGGCCCAACGCGCTAATCCGGTCGACGACGAGCGCGATACCGACCTCCGCCAATCGGGCGGCCTCCTCGAAGCCAGACGTCCTCACCGTAACGAGGGTGTCATCTGCGTAACAAATTACCCCCATCCCGGCAAGGAGCCGGCCCCGCAGAAGCCAGTCAAACCCGACGTTCCACAGGATCGGACCCAGGACAGAACCCTGCGGAACGCCGCACTCGACCCGATGGCGGTACAAGCGCCCGTCGCCCCCCTCCCAAAGCACACACCTTCCCTCGAGGTACGCCTCCAACAGCCTCCGGAGATACGGAGGCACCCTGTGATATCGGAGCGAACCTAACCTAACCTAACCTAACCTAACCTAACCTAACCTAACCTAACCTAACCGATCTGATATTTTTTGGTTTTCTCGTTGGTATAGTGATTGTTTTGTGTTCTATTGACCTAAAATAGCTTAGATTTGACTAAATAAACAAGGGTGGTTTGTCGCATCCCCTAAAATTTTGACTTTTTATATAAATATTTCTATACAAAATTTTTATTAAAATATTCGAACTTTGTACCTGAACACTACCGGTAATTCTGGTCGCACAGTGGTGGTTCTTACCTTAGATTGTCCGCTGTTAACAGCCCTTTATTTCAGCACCACATTTGCATAAATATCTCATATAGTTTTTTAGTTATTTCGTAGTTTCTGTGAAAAAACATAGTTTTTGGCAAAATTTCATCAGTTTTATTAAGATAATTTCACTTTTTTCTATAGAGACCCTAGTGGTTTATCATACCATCGTGTAGGGCTCGTCAAGCCCTGTACGCCGATACCCCATTTGGGGGGATTCTGAGACTTCCATCCCCTGTTTTTGCCCGCCGAACACCTATTTTTGTTAAAAATTTAGTATATTTTTGCAGTTTCACATCAATAACTTCCCACGGTTGCAACTTTCACATTTGTTTTTATTTTTACATTGTAGCTTACCAATAGACGAATCCATAGACACCGCATTCGCTCTTCTGCCAACACCATAACATCTGAAAAAGATTTAATAGTAACTTTAATAACTATATACTTACATCACACAAGTACCAAAATCCATATAAGGGGTGCTTATACGAAGAAATAACATCTGATATTTTTTGGTTTTCTCGTTGGTATAGTGATTGTTTTGTGTTCTATTGACCTAAAATAGCTTAGATTTGACTAAATAAACAAGGGTGGTTTGTCGCATCCCCTAAAATTTTGACTTTTTATATAAATATTTCTATACAAAATTTTTATTAAAATATTCGAACTTTGTACCTGAACACTACCGGTAATTCTGGTCGCACAGTGGTGGTTCTTACCTTAGATTGTCCGCTGTTAACAGCCCTTTATTTCAGCACCACATTTGCATAAATATCTCATATAGTTTTTTAGTTATTTCGTAGTTTCTGTGAAAAAACATAGTTTTTGGCAAAATTTCATCAGTTTTATTAAGATAATTTCACTTTTTTCTATAGAGACCCTAGTGGTTTATCATACCATCGTGTAGGGCTCGTCAAGCCCTGTACGCCGATACCCCATTTGGGGGGATTCTGAGACTTCCATCCCCTGTTTTTGCCCGCCGAACACCTATTTTTGTTAAAAATTTAGTATATTTTTGCAGTTTCACATCAATAACTTCCCACGGTTGCAACTTTCACATTTGTTTTTATTTTTACATTGTAGCTTACCAATAGACGAATCCATAGACACCGCATTCGCTCTTCTGCCAACACCATAACATCTGAAAAAGATTTAATAGTAACTTTAATAACTATATACTTACATCACACAAGTACCAAAATCCATATAAGGGGTGCTTATACGAAGAAATAACATCTGATATTTTTTGGTTTTCTCGTTGGTATAGTGATTGTTTTGTGTTCTATTGACCTAAAATAGCTTAGATTTGACTAAATAAACAAGGGTGGTTTGTCGCATCCCCTAAAATTTTGACTTTTTATATAAATATTTCTATACAAAATTTTTATTAAAATATTCGAACTTTGTACCTGAACACTACCGGTAATTCTGGTCGCACAGTGGTGGTTCTTACCTTAGATTGTCCGCTGTTAACAGCCCTTTATTTCAGCACCACATTTGCATAAATATCTCATATAGTTTTTTAGTTATTTCGTAGTTTCTGTGAAAAAACATAGTTTTTGGCAAAATTTCATCAGTTTTATTAAGATAATTTCACTTTTTTCTATAGAGACCCTAGTGGTTTATCATACCATCGTGTAGGGCTCGTCAAGCCCTGTACGCCGATACCCCATTTGGGGGGATTCTGAGACTTCCATCCCCTGTTTTTGCCCGCCGAACACCTATTTTTGTTAAAAATTTAGTATATTTTTGCAGTTTCACATCAATAACTTCCCACGGTTGCAACTTTCACATTTGTTTTTATTTTTACATTGTAGCTTACCAATAGACGAATCCATAGACACCGCATTCGCTCTTCTGCCAACACCATAACATCTGAAAAAGATTTAATAGTAACTTTAATAACTATATACTTACATCACACAAGTACCAAAATCCATATAAGGGGTGCTTATATGAAGAAATAACATGTGATATTTTTTGGTTTTCTCGTTGGTATAGTGATTGTTTTGTGTTCTATTGACCTAAAATAGCTTAGATTTGACTAAATAAACAAGGGTGGTTTGTCGCATCCCCTAAAATTTTGACTTTTTATATAAATATTTCTATACAAAATTTTTATTAAAATATTCGAAATTTGTACCTGAACACTACCGGTAATTCTGGTCGCACAGTGGTGGTTCTTACCTTAGATTGTCCGCTGTTAACAGCCCTTTATTTCAGCACCACATTTGCATAAATATCTCATATAGTTTTTTAGTTATTTCGTAGTTTCTGTGAAAAAACATAGTTTTTGGCAAAATTTCATCAGTTTTATTAAGATAATTTCACTTTTTTCTATAGAGACCCTAGTGGTTTATCATACCATCGTGTAGGGCTCGTCAAGCCCTGTACGCCGATACCCCATTTGGGGGGATTCTGAGACTTCCATCCCCTGTTTTTGCCCGCCGAACACCTATTTTTGTTAAAAATTTAGTATATTTTTGCAGTTTCACATCAATAACTTCCCACGGTTGCAACTTTCACATTTGTTTTTATTTTTACATTGTAGCTTACCAATAGACGAATCCATAGACACCGCATTCGCTCTTCTGCCAACACCATAACATCTGAAAAAGATTTAATAGTAACTTTAATAACTATATACTTACATCACACAAGTACCAAAATCCATATAAGGGGTGCTTATACGAAGAAATAACATGTGATATTTTTTGGTTTTCTCGTTGGTATAGTGATTGTTTTGTGTTCTATTGACCTAAAATAGCTTAGATTTGACTAAATAAACAAGGGTGGTTTGTCGCATCCCCTAAAATTTTGACTTTTTATATAAATATTTCTATACAAAATTTTTATTAAAATATTCGAAATTTGTACCTGAACACTACCGGTAATTCTGGTCGCACAGTGGTGGTTCTTACCTTAGATTGTCCGCTGTTAACAGCCCTTTATTTCAGCACCACATTTGCATAAATATCTCATATAGTTTTTTAGTTATTTCGTAGTTTCTGTGAAAAAACATAGTT
The DNA here is from genome assembly GCA_948253155.1 of Leucoma salicis. Lineage (NCBI taxonomy): Eukaryota > Metazoa > Arthropoda > Insecta > Lepidoptera > Erebidae > Leucoma > Leucoma salicis. The sequence goes on from OX411823.1 coordinate 44,874, forward strand.
TTTGGCAAAATTTCATCAGTTTTATTAAGATAATTTCACTTTTTTCTATAGAGACCCTAGTGGTTTATCATACCATCGTGTAGGGCTCGTCAAGCCCTGTACGCCGATACCCCATTTGGGGGGATTCTGAGACTTCCATCCCCTGTTTTTGCCCGCCGAACACCTATTTTTGTTAAAAATTTAGTATATTTTTGCAGTTTCACATCAATAACTTCCCACGGTTGCAACTTTCACATTTGTTTTTATTTTTACATTGTAGCTTACCAATAGACGAATCCATAGACACCGCATTCGCTCTTCTGCCAACACCATAACATCTGAAAAAGATTTAATAGTAACTTTAATAACTATATACTTACATCACACAAGTACCAAAATCCATATAAGGGGTGCTTATACGAAGAAATAACATGTGATATTTTTTGGTTTTCTCGTTGGTATAGTGATTGTTTTGTGTTCTATTGACCTAAAATAGCTTAGATTTGACTAAATAAACAAGGGTGGTTTGTCGCATCCCCTAAAATTTTGACTTTTTATATAAATATTTCTATACAAAATTTTTATTAAAATATTCGAACTTTGTACCTGAACACTACCGGTAATTCTGGTCGCACAGTGGTGGTTCTTACCTTAGATTGTCCGCTGTTAACAGCCCTTTATTTTAGCACCACATTTGCATAAATATCTCATATAGTTTTTTAGTTATTTCGTAGTTTCTGTGAAAAAACATAGTTTTTGGCAAAATTTCATCAGTTTTATTAAGATAATTTCACTTTTTTCTATAGAGACCCTAGTGGTTTATCATACCATCGTGTAGGGCTCGTCAAGCCCTGTACGCCGATACCCCATTTGGGGGGATTCTGAGACTTCCATCCCCTGTTTTTGCCCGCCGAACACCTATTTTTGTTAAAAATTTAGTATATTTTTGCAGTTTCACATCAATAACTTCCCACGGTTGCAACTTTCACATTTGTTTTTATTTTTACATTGTAGCTTACCAATAGACGAATCCATAGACACCGCATTCGCTCTTCTGCCAACACCATAACATCTGAAAAAGATTTAATAGTAACTTTAATAACTATATACTTACATCACACAAGTACCAAAATCCATATAAGGGGTGCTTATACGAAGAAATAACATCTGATATTTTTTGGTTTTCTCGTTGGTATAGTGATTGTTTTGTGTTCTATTGACCTAAAATAGCTTAGATTTGACTAAATAAACAAGGGTGGTTTGTCGCATCCCCTAAAATTTTGACTTTTTATATAAATATTTCTATACAAAATTTTTATTAAAATATTCGAACTTTGTACCTGAACACTACCGGTAATTCTGGTCGCACAGTGGTGGTTCTTACCTTAGATTGTCCGCTGTTAACAGCCCTTTATTTCAGTACCACATTTGCATAAATATCTCATATAGTTTTTTAGTTATTTCGTAGTTTCTGTGAAAAAACATAGTTTTTGGCAAAATTTCATCAGTTTTATTAAGATAATTTCACTTTTTTCTATAGAGACCCTAGTGGTTTATCATACCATCGTGTAGGGCTCGTCAAGCCCTGTACGCCGATACCCCATTTGGGGGGATTCTGAGACTTCCATCCCCTGTTTTTGCCCGCCGAACACCTATTTTTGTTAAAAATTTAGTATATTTTTGCAGTTTCACATCAATAACTTCCCACGGTTGCAACTTTCACATTTGTTTTTATTTTTACATTGTAGCTTACCAATAGACGAATCCATAGACACCGCATTCGCTCTTCTGCCAACACCATAACATCTGAAAAAGATTTAATAGTAACTTTAATAACTATATACTTACATCACACAAGTACCAAAATCCATATAAGGGGTGCTTATACGAAGAAATAACATCTGATATTTTTTGGTTTTCTCGTTGGTATAGTGATTGTTTTGTGTTCTATTGACCTAAAATAGCTTAGATTTGACTAAATAAACAAGGGTGGTTTGTCGCATCCCCTAAAATTTTGACTTTTTATATAAATATTTCTATACAAAATTTTTATTAAAATATTCGAACTTTGTACCTGAACACTACCGGTAATTCTGGTCGCACAGTGGTGGTTCTTACCTTAGATTGTCCGCTGTTAACAGCCCTTTATTTCAGTACCACATTTGCATAAATATCTCATATAGTTTTTTAGTTATTTCGTAGTTTCTGTGAAAAAACATAGTTTTTGGCAAAATTTCATCAGTTTTATTAAGATAATTTCACTTTTTTCTATAGAGACCCTAGTGGTTTATCATACCATCGTGTAGGGCTCGTCAAGCCCTGTACGCCGATACCCCATTTGGGGGGATTCTGAGACTTCCATCCCCTGTTTTTGCCCGCCGAACACCTATTTTTGTTAAAAATTTAGTATATTTTTGCAGTTTCACATCAATAACTTCCCACGGTTGCAACTTTCACATTTGTTTTTATTTTTACATTGTAGCTTACCAATAGACGAATCCATAGACACCGCATTCGCTCTTCTGCCAACACCATAACATCTGAAAAAGATTTAATAGTAACTTTAATAACTATATACTTACATCACACAAGTACCAAAATCCATATAAGGGGTGCTTATACGAAGAAATAACATCTGATATTTTTTGGTTTTCTCGTTGGTATAGTGATTGTTTTGTGTTCTATTGACCTAAAATAGCTTAGATTTGACTAAATAAACAAGGGTGGTTTGTCGCATCCCCTAAAATTTTGACTTTTTATATAAATATTTCTATACAAAATTTTTATTAAAATATTCGAACTTTGTACCTGAACACTACCGGTAATTCTGGTCGCACAGTGGTGGTTCTTACCTTAGATTGTCCGCTGTTAACAGCCCTTTATTTCAGCACCACATTTGCATAAATATCTCATATAGTTTTTTAGTTATTTCGTAGTTTCTGTGAAAAAACATAGTTTTTGGCAAAATTTCATCAGTTTTATTAAGATAATTTCACTTTTTTCTATAGAGACCCTAGTGGTTTATCATACCATCGTGTAGGGCTCGTCAAGCCCTGTACGCCGATACCCCATTTGGGGGGATTCTGAGACTTCCATCCCCTGTTTTTGCCCGCCGAACACCTATTTTTGTTAAAAATTTAGTATATTTTTGCAGTTTCACATCAATAACTTCCCACGGTTGCAACTTTCACATTTGTTTTTATTTTTACATTGTAGCTTACCAATAGACGAATCCATAGACACCGCATTCGCTCTTCTGCCAACACCATAACATCTGAAAAAGATTTAATAGTAACTTTAATAACTATATACTTACATCACACAAGTACCAAAATCCATATAAGGGGTGCTTATACGAAGAAATAACATCTGATATTTTTTGGTTTTCTCGTTGGTATAGTGATTGTTTTGTGTTCTATTGACCTAAAATAGCTTAGATTTGACTAAATAAACAAGGGTGGTTTGTCGCATCCCCTAAAATTTTGACTTTTTATATAAATATTTCTATACAAAATTTTTATTAAAATATTCGAACTTTGTACCTGAACACTACCGGTAATTCTGGTCGCACAGTGGTGGTTCTTACCTTAGATTGTCCGCTGTTAACAGCCCTTTATTTCAGCACCACATTTGCATAAATATCTCATATAGTTTTTTAGTTATTTCGTAGTTTCTGTGAAAAAACATAGTTTTTGGCAAAATTTCATCAGTTTTATTAAGATAATTTCACTTTTTTCTATAGAGACCCTAGTGGTTTATCATACCATCGTGTAGGGCTCGTCAAGCCCTGTACGCCGATACCCCATTTGGGGGGATTCTGAGACTTCCATCCCCTGTTTTTGCCCGCCGAACACCTATTTTTGTTAAAAATTTAGTATATTTTTGCAGTTTCACATCAATAACTTCCCACGGTTGCAACTTTCACATTTGTTTTTATTTTTACATTGTAGCTTACCAATAGACGAATCCATAGACACCGCATTCGCTCTTCTGCCAACACCATAACATCTGAAAAAGATTTAATAGTAACTTTAATAACTATATACTTACATCACACAAGTACCAAAATCCATATAAGGGGTGCTTATACGAAGAAATAACATCTGATATTTTTTGGTTTTCTCGTTGGTATAGTGATTGTTTTGTGTTCTATTGACCTAAAATAGCTTAGATTTGACTAAATAAACAAGGGTGGTTTGTCGCATCCCCTAAAATTTTGACTTTTTATATAAATATTTCTATACAAAATTTTTATTAAAATATTCGAACTTTGTACCTGAACACTACCGGTAATTCTGGTCGCACAGTGGTGGTTCTTACCTTAGATTGTCCGCTGTTAACAGCCCTTTATTTCAGTACCACATTTGCATAAATATCTCATATAGTTTTTTAGTTATTTCGTAGTTTCTGTGAAAAAACATAGTTTTTGGCAAAATTTCATCAGTTTTATTAAGATAATTTCACTTTTTTCTATAGAGACCCTAGTGGTTTATCATACCATCGTGTAGGGCTCGTCAAGCCCTGTACGCCGATACCCCATTTGGGGGGATTCTGAGACTTCCATCCCCTGTTTTTGCCCGCCGAACACCTATTTTTGTTAAAAATTTAGTATATTTTTGCAGTTTCACATCAATAACTTCCCACGGTTGCAACTTTCACATTTGTTTTTATTTTTACATTGTAGCTTACCAATAGACGAATCCATAGACACCGCATTCGCTCTTCTGCCAACACCATAACATCTGAAAAAGATTTAATAGTAACTTTAATAACTATATACTTACATCACACAAGTACCAAAATCCATATAAGGGGTGCTTATACGAAGAAATAACATCTGATATTTTTTGGTTTTCTCGTTGGTATAGTGATTGTTTTGTGTTCTATTGACCTAAAATAGCTTAGATTTGACTAAATAAACAAGGGTGGTTTGTCGCATCCCCTAAAATTTTGACTTTTTATATAAATATTTCTATACAAAATTTTTATTAAAATATTCGAACTTTGTACCTGAACACTACCGGTAATTCTGGTCGCACAGTGGTGGTTCTTACCTTAGATTGTCCGCTGTTAACAGCCCTTTATTTCAGCACCACATTTGCATAAATATCTCATATAGTTTTTTAGTTATTTCGTAGTTTCTGTGAAAAAACATAGTTTTTGGCAAAATTTCATCAGTTTTATTAAGATAATTTCACTTTTTTCTATAGAGACCCTAGTGGTTTATCATACCATCGTGTAGGGCTCGTCAAGCCCTGTACGCCGATACCCCATTTGGGGGGATTCTGAGACTTCCATCCCCTGTTTTTGCCCGCCGAACACCTATTTTTGTTAAAAATTTAGTATATTTTTGCAGTTTCACATCAATAACTTCCCACGGTTGCAACTTTCACATTTGTTTTTATTTTTACATTGTAGCTTACCAATAGACGAATCCATAGACACCGCATTCGCTCTTCTGCCAACACCATAACATCTGAAAAAGATTTAATAGTAACTTTAATAACTATATACTTACATCACACAAGTACCAAAATCCATATAAGGGGTGCTTATACGAAGAAATAACATCTGATATTTTTTGGTTTTCTCGTTGGTATAGTGATTGTTTTGTGTTCTATTGACCTAAAATAGCTTAGATTTGACTAAATAAACAAGGGTGGTTTGTCGCATCCCCTAAAATTTTGACTTTTTATATAAATATTTCTATACAAAATTTTTATTAAAATATTCGAACTTTGTACCTGAACACTACCGGTAATTCTGGTCGCACAGTGGTGGTTCTTACCTTAGATTGTCCGCTGTTAACAGCCCTTTATTTCAGCACCACATTTGCATAAATATCTCATATAGTTTTTTAGTTATTTCGTAGTTTCTGTGAAAAAACATAGTTTTTGGCAAAATTTCATCAGTTTTATTAAGATAATTTCACTTTTTTCTATAGAGACCCTAGTGGTTTATCATACCATCGTGTAGGGCTCGTCAAGCCCTGTACGCCGATACCCCATTTGGGGGGATTCTGAGACTTCCATCCCCTGTTTTTGCCCGCCGAACACCTATTTTTGTTAAAAATTTAGTATATTTTTGCAGTTTCACATCAATAACTTCCCACGGTTGCAACTTTCACATTTGTTTTTATTTTTACATTGTAGCTTACCAATAAACGAATCCATAGACACCGCATTCGCTCTTCTGCCAACACCATAACATCTGAAAAAGATTTAATAGTAACTTTAATAACTATATACTTACATCACACAAGTACCAAAATCCATATAAGGGGTGCTTATACGAAGAAATAACATCTGATATTTTTTGGTTTTCTCGTTGGTATAGTGATTGTTTTGTGTTCTATTGACCTAAAATAGCTTAGATTTGACTAAATAAACAAGGGTGGTTTGTCGCATCCCCTAAAATTTTGACTTTTTATATAAATATTTCTATACAAAATTTTTATTAAAATATTCGAACTTTGTACCTGAACACTACCGGTAATTCTGGTCGCACAGTGGTGGTTCTTACCTTAGATTGTCCGCTGTTAACAGCCCTTTATTTCAGCACCACATTTGCATAAATATCTCATATAGTTTTTTAGTTATTTCGTAGTTTCTGTGAAAAAACATAGTTTTTGGCAAAATTTCATCAGTTTTATTAAGATAATTTCACTTTTTTCTATAGAGACCCTAGTGGTTTATCATACCATCGTGTAGGGCTCGTCAAGCCCTGTACGCCGATACCCCATTTGGGGGGATTCTGAGACTTCCATCCCCTGTTTTTGCCCGCCGAACACCTATTTTTGTTAAAAATTTAGTATATTTTTGCAGTTTCACATCAATAACTTCCCACGGTTGCAACTTTCACATTTGTTTTTATTTTTACATTGTAGCTTACCAATAGACGAATCCATAGACACCGCATTCGCTCTTCTGCCAACACCATAACATCTGAAAAAGATTTAATAGTAACTTTAATAACTATATACTTACATCACACAAGTACCAAAATCCATATAAGGGGTGCTTATACGAAGAAATAACATCTGATATTTTTTGGTTTTCTCGTTGGTATAGTGATTGTTTTGTGTTCTATTGACCTAAAATAGCTTAGATTTGACTAAATAAACAAGGGTGGTTTGTCGCATCCCCTAAAATTTTGACTTTTTATATAAATATTTCTATACAAAATTTTTATTAAAATATTCGAACTTTGTACCTGAACACTACCGGTAATTCTGGTCGCACAGTGGTGGTTCTTACCTTAGATTGTCCGCTGTTAACAGCCCTTTATTTCAGCACCACATTTGCATAAATATCTCATATAGTTTTTTAGTTATTTCGTAGTTTCTGTGAAAAAACATAGTTTTTGGCAAAATTTCATCAGTTTTATTAAGATAATTTCACTTTTTTCTATAGAGACGCTAGTGGTTTATCATACCATCGTGTAGGGCTCGTCAAGCCCTGTACGCCGATACCCCATTTGGGGGGATTCTGAGACTTCCATCCCCTGTTTTTGCCCGCCGAACACCTATTTTTGTTAAAAATTTAGTATATTTTTGCAGTTTCACATCAATAACTTCCCACGGTTGCAACTTTCACATTTGTTTTTATTTTTACATTGTAGCTTACCAATAGACGAATCCATAGACACCGCATTCGCTCTTCTGCCAACACCATAACATCTGAAAAAGATTTAATAGTAACTTTAATAACTATATACTTACATCACACAAGTACCAAAATCCATATAAGGGGTGCTTATACGAAGAAATAACATCTGATATTTTTTGGTTTTCTCGTTGGTATAGTGATTGTTTTGTGTTCTATTGACCTAAAATAGCTTAGATTTGACTAAATAAACAAGGGTGGTTTGTCGCATCCCCTAAAATTTTGACTTTTTATATAAATATTTCTATACAAAATTTTTATTAAAATATTCGAACTTTGTACCTGAACACTACCGGTAATTCTGGTCGCACAGTGGTGGTTCTTACCTTAGATTGTCCGCTGTTAACAGCCCTTTATTTCAGCACCACATTTGCATAAATATCTCATATAGTTTTTTAGTTATTTCGTAGTTTCTGTGAAAAAACATAGTTTTTGGCAAAATTTCATCAGTTTTATTAAGATAATTTCACTTTTTTCTATAGAGACCCTAGTGGTTTATCATACCATCGTGTAGGGCTCGTCAAGCCCTGTACGCCGATACCCCATTTGGGGGGATTCTGAGACTTCCATCCCCTGTTTTTGCCCGCCGAACACCTATTTTTGTTAAAAATTTAGTATATTTTTGCAGTTTCACATCAATAACTTCCCACGGTTGCAACTTTCACATTTGTTTTTATTTTTACATTGTAGCTTACCAATAGACGAATCCATAGACACCGCATTCGCTCTTCTGCCAACACCATAACATCTGAAAAAGATTTAATAGTAACTTTAATAACTATATACTTACATCACACAAGTACCAAAATCCATATAAGGGGTGCTTATACGAAGAAATAACATCTGATATTTTTTGGTTTTCTCGTTGGTATAGTGATTGTTTTGTGTTCTATTGACCTAAAATAGCTTAGATTTGACTAAATAAACAAGGGTGGTTTGTTGCATCCCCTAAAATTTTGACTTTTTATATAAATATTTCTATACAAAATTTTTATTAAAATATTCGAACTTTGTACCTGAACACTACCGGTAATTCTGGTCGCACAGTGGTGGTTCTTACCTTAGATTGTCCGCTGTTAACAGCCCTTTATTTCAGCACCACATTTGCATAAATATCTCATATAGTTTTTTAGTTATTTCGTAGTTTCTGTGAAAAAACATAGTTTTTGGCAAAATTTCATCAGTTTTATTAAGATAATTTCACTTTTTTCTATAGAGACCCTAGTGGTTTATCATACCATCGTGTAGGGCTCGTCAAGCCCTGTACGCCGATACCCCATTTAGGGGGATTCTGAGACTTCCATCCCCTGTTTTTTATTTATTTTACAGTTCCATTAGGGACCTTATACTGGTCCTAAATCTACCTTTATTTGTACCCTATACTTCATACCGGACCTAGTTTTTTGTTTTACTGAAATCTCTCTCACGTGCACTTTTACTTTCTTTTGCAATAAAAATTGGTTTATACGATTTCATATAATTCACTTATTGTTCGAGAGATTAAATTGACAGCTGTTTTAGCGCCTGGGACCATAAAAATATTAGATACAATTTATTTATTTCGATACAATTTATTTATTTCGATTGTGTTATGTTTCTTATGTTTAATTAAATTATTATTCACTAATATACTCATAAATAAAATTTTACACATAAATAATTAATATAGACACATAAATATTTATAATATTGATTTCATTATTAATCTATTTGACTGTTGGTTTGACTGTTATATTTAAATATTTTAGTTATAGGTTGGCATATATATTAATTATTAATTTATCAAATACTCTGTACACCAGTTGCTCTAGTCTAGTTTGAATTTTAATATTCCTCTTTTAAAAATAAAATCAGAAATGTTACGTACTACAGATAAGAACTCCAATAATGAGAGCTCGAAAAAAACTGTAAAACCGCAGACTCAAAACTTGGGCACCCCAACGGTTGTGCCTCAGACTGTCAAAAGTGCGAGTAACTCAAATTGTACCTCATCAGTTACATCAGGACAGTCCAAGGCTTACTCGTTGGGGCGTAGAACATTTGTCATAGCCCAAATACAAAGCTACATTAAAAGTTGTAAGGCAGAAGTGGCGGTAATTAGGAAAAATGTTAAGCAGTGCGGTAACATAAAAACCTCGTGTAGAGACTGCATCTTGAAAGCCTCCGACAATATATATTATATAATGGAGAGTATGGCGAGGGAATTAGTTGGGGAAAAGAGAAAATCAGCTGAAGATATAGACACAACGCCATCCTTGGATATGAGTGAGGAAGCGCCGAGTGTAGAGAACAGAAAAAGAGCAGAAGATGACCTCATCAGCAGTATTGCTTCCCTTAGCACACAAATACAGCAGCATGAAAGCTACATGCAAGAAGTCAGTCGGGTTCTGGAGGAAACTAAAGTGGTAATGGAGAACAAACTGAGTTATGCCAGTGCAACGGCCGGCTCCCTAAGACCTAACTCAAACAGTAAAGAGAAAGTGGTACACTCTATAATGATATCTTCGGAAAATGCGCTGGAGACAGGGGAAAATGTGCTGGAGAGTGTTAGAGGCATCGTAAATGCGAAAGAGGAAGGTATAAGAATTGATAGAGTTAGAAAAGTTAGAGAAAGGAAAATAATCGTGGGATGCAGTGAACAGAAAGATCTAGACAGAATCAGAGACCGGTTGAGGGAGGCGGGGACAAATTTGAAAGTTGAGGAAATGAGAAATAAGGACCCGTTGGTAATAATTAAAGATGTTATGGCATATAATACGGATGAAGACCTGACAAGAGCACTTAAAACTCAAAACAAACAACTACTGAAAGGCATAGCTGATCGGGACCTGGGAATGACAGTCATGTATCGAAGGCGAGCGCGAAATCAGCTGATGGTACATGTTGTGCTTCGAGTGGCCCCAAGCGTCTGGAATCGTCTCACCGAGGCGGGTACCATCCACATAGACATGCAACGAGTCAGAGTGTACGATCAATCCCCCTTGATCCAATGTACCCGATGTTTGGGTTATGGGCATGGGAAAAAACTCTGCACACAAACGCAGGAGACATGTAGTCATTGTGGTGGTGACCACCTCAGGTCTAAGTGCGAGGCTTACGCTAACAGAGAACCACCCTCATGCGTTAACTGTTGTAAGGCAGACCCTGATAGCAGATGTGACCACAACGCGTTTAATACAGAATGCCCCATAAGAATGAAATGGGATAAAATAGCAAGGGAACGGGTCGCATACTGCTAAGGTTGAAACAGGTGTTCCACAGCCTATTATTGCAACTGAATACATTGTTGCACAGGCAAATCTTCAAAGGAAAGCCCTCGCAACTACAGAGCTAATGATGGAGGCCAAGAAAAGAAGAATTACGTTTGCACTCATACAAGAGCCGTACATAGGTGGCCAGAAAACTATGAGGACTTATGGAGATGCCAGGATTTATCAAAACACGAACCACGGTGACAGCACTGTTAAGGCAGCAATAGCGGTTTTCGACCCGGAAATAGTTGTCGAGCAATGCATGGCATTGACTACCAATAACATCGTGGTGGTCAAAATACGCGCTGGTTCCGAGTGGATCCTGGCAGTCTCATTCTACTTTGAGCCAAACCAACAAATAGACCCGTACCTGGAACATCTGATGAAAATAAGAAGAGAAACGGGCACAATAAGAATGATAATTGGTGGCGATGCAAACGCAAAGAGCACATGGTGGGGCAGCCGTTTCACGGACAATAGAGGGGAGGATATGATGGGGATACTAACGGAGCTGTCGGTGGAGGTTCTGAATGTTGGTAATACACCCACGTTTGATACAGTTAGGGGTGGACAGCGGCTTACCAGCCACGTGGATGTGACGGCCTGCACGGAAGACGTGCTGCACTTGGTAGATGACTGGAGAGTCGTAGAGGATCTGACCAGCTCCGACCACAATGGGATGATGTTCAAAATTTATCTAGAAAGGGCAAATCCAATAAACATAAAAAGTACAACAAGGAAATACAATAGCAAGAAAGCCAGATGGGAAAGATTTCATAATAAACTAAATGAACTAAAAATAAATTTTAATATTAATAAAAATGTTATAGATAACATACACAATTCAGAAGATTTAGATACACTCATAAATAAATACACAAAAATAATAACAATTGCATGCGATGAAGCTATTCCAAGGAAAAAAAAACAGAAATAAACTTACCATCCCATGGTGGTCGTCGAAGCTGGAGAAGATGAAGCGCGTAGTTACTACCAGAAAACACAGGATCAGATGTGCAGCGCCGATCCGAAGAGAAGCTGTGGTCGCTGACTACCTTAAAGCCAAGGAGGAGTATGAAAATGAAGCAAAGGCCGCTCAGATTACGAGCTGGAAACAATTCTGTCAAAAGCAAGATAATGAAAATGTGTGGGAAGGTATATACCGAGTAATAAGGAATACTACCAAACGAGAACCGGACCTCCCATTGTCTAAAAACGGGTTATCACTGGGTTTGGAGGAGTCCGCAAGGTTATTGGCGGACACCTTCTATATCAGCGACTCAGAGGATGACGATAATGCGCACCATCAGCACACAAGAACACTGTCTCGCCAGATTGGGGGTTCAGACTCTGGTAGCTACGAGCCTGATATTACAGAGCACGAGTTGAGGTCGGTTGTACTGAGCTTCCACCCGAGGAAAGCTCCGGGTGAGGAAGGCTTCACCGCAGACATTTGTGCGGAAGTAATCTTGCGGGATATGGACCTAAATCTAGCACTCTATAATAAATGCTGGAGACTCGCCCATTTCCCCATAGAATGGAAGATGGCGGTGGTGATCGCAATAAGGAAGCCAGGAAAAACTGATTATACAGACCCCAGGGCTTATAGGCCAATTGGACTGTTGCCGCTTATGGGCAAGATATTTGAAAAAATTGTCATGAAAAGATTAACCTGGCACCTTCTGCCACGTCTAAGCACTAGACAATATGGATTTTTGCCACAACGTGGGACGGAGGACTCCCTCTATGATCTGGTGGCACACGTGAGGGGCAAGCTTCGGGAGAAGAAGCTTGTTACGATGGTGTCGCTGGACATAGAGGGGGCCTTCGATAGTGCATGGTGGCCGGCCATAAAAGTTAGGCTTATGGAGGAGGAAAGTCCGTGGTTACTCCAGGGAATAATGGCTAGCTATCTGGAGGACAGGCAGATAAAAGTTAAATACGCTGGAAATGAATATACGAAACGGGTTACAAAAGGATGTGTTCAGGGCTCCATAGGGGGCCCCATTTTATGGAATCTCCTGCTTGATCCGCTGCTGAAAAGTCTCACGGGGAGGGGGGACTACTGTCAAGCGTTCGCGGATGACGTAGTCCTCGTATTCTCGGGGGACACAGCGGCGGAGATTGAGAGTCGAGGTAATGACGCCCTCAGACATGTCTGGAAGTGGGGTGTCGATAATAAGTTAAGGTTTGCGCCACATAAAACACATGCAATGGTCATAACCAGAAAACTTAAATACGACATCCCGCGTCTGGACATGGGTGGAGTCGACATTGCAATGACTGAGGAGATCAAGATCCTGGGGCTAACGATAGACTGCGGGTTGACGTTCGGGGCCCACACAGCGAATGTGTGTAGGAAGGCTTTGGGCGTCTACAAGCAGCTGTCGAAAGCCGCCAGGGTCACATGGGGCCTCCACCCAGAAGTAATTAAAACCATTTATAAGGCAACAATAGAGCCAATAATTACGTATGCAGCCAGTGTATGGGCCGATGCCACACACAAAATTAAAATACAAAAAGAGCTTAACGTGGTTCAGAGGCTTTTTGCGCAAAAAATTTGCAAAGCCTACAAAACTGTGTCTCTTAATGCGGCTTTGGTTTTGGCCGGCTTACTTCCCCTTGATATCCGGATTAGGGAGAACGCAGCACTGTATGAGGCTAAAAGAGGGGTGTCTCGGTTCATACCGATTGGCAGAGAAATTGAGAGGCCAACTTTATATTCGTTAAGGCCGCATCCCTCAACGCATGAGTCCATCAAAGTGACACATTTTGTCAGTGGGGAAGAAATAGCAGCGCGGGTGGACGGTGCAGTACAAATATATACGGACGGCAGCAAAATTGAGGGTGAGGTTGGGGCTTCGCTATCCGTATGGAAAGATGGAGTCGAAACTTTAGCCCGGAAATTTAAGCTGTCGTCCTACTGCACCGTCTACCAGGCTGAGCTGTTAGCCATCTGTAAAGCAGTAGCGATAGCGGCTCAAGGGCGGGACACTAGATATGCTATCATGAGTGATTCTAGAGCCGCTATCGAAACAATCACAAACTGCGATTCTCTCCACCCGCTGGCATTTGAGTCAAGGAACCATCTACAGAACGCTAGGACAAGGGGTAAAGCAATAACATTGCACTGGATTAAGGCCCACGCTGGACTAGAAGGCAATGAGAGGGCGGATCATCTTGCCAAGGAGGCTGCATTAAGAACAAATGTAGCACACCAATACGATAAATGCCCGGTTTCATTCGTCAAGAGGATGATTCGAGTGGAGTCCCTTGACGAATGGAACCGGAGATATCGGATGGGATCGGTAGCAGGTGTGACGAAAATGTTCCTCCCAGACGTGCGCAGTGCATATAAAATAGTCAATAAGCTAACAATTGATAATGTATTGACACAAGTTCTAACGGGTCACGGTGGCTTTTCAGAATACCTTCATAGGTTTAAATGCAAAGAGAACCCAGCGTGCGTGTGTTCCCCGGAAGAAAAAGAAACGATTCCGCACGTATTAATCGAGTGTCCTGCTTACGCTTATAAAAGAGCTGAACTTGGGCAAATGATTGACACGGAGTTATGTATAAATAACATGCATGTGATAATGAAAGACGATAGGGAAAGGAAACTTTTCTTAGAATATAGTAAAAAAGTTGCAAGAATAGTTATAGCAAGGAACAAAACCTGAAAAAAAAAAAAAAAAAACAAAAAACGTAAAAGTAAAGTAGAATATTAAATAAAATTAATTCAATGCATTCGAATAGTAGGAACACAAAACACAATACACACACACACACACACACGTACGCACACACGTACACACACACACAAACACACGCACACACACATAAATAAATAAAATAAAATAAAAATTAATATATTATAATAATTAATGATGTAAACTATTCGCATCTATTATTTTATAAATAATTATCTATTCTAATTAATGCTATGATCTAATACTATACTATGAACTCTAATCTAATCTTGATTTTCTATTGTTATATTGGATATTTTGAACTATATAATAAATTATAATATAATATAATATGGTCACGCATTTTATGTAGTAGTAAAATGTCAGCTGACCAGCACAATCTCGCAAAGTATAATAATATTGTAAACAATATATATATTGGTCATGCATTTTAGTTGGGTAAAATGTAATTGACTATGTGTACAAATATTTATAACATAAAATTAACAATTAAAAAAAAAAAAAAAAAAAAAAAAGTCTATTCTTAATTCTTAATAATTAATATTTTTACTATAATATATACAAACGATTGAAAAATAAAATAATGATAATTCGCTCTTCTATTGTATTACAATTATATAATTAAGTCACTCATTTTATGTAGTAAAATGGCAGTTGACAAAAATAATCATATAAAATATATTAAAATCGTAATATATACATATATATGGGTGGTCATGCATTTTATTTAGGTAAAATGTAATTGACTACGGGTGTACAAGTATATATATAATAAAAAAAAAAAAAAAAAAAAAAAAAAAAAAAATTTATATATATGTATAAATATATAATACTTTCTATATAAATTAATATATAATAATAATAAATAACTGAGTTACAAAATAAATAAGTCATGCATTTTGTAATAATGAAATGTATAGTACTACTGAACAATACATGTATTACACTACACACCAGCTCATGCAAGTACATAATTGTGACTGAAAATATATACATATTTGCAATTGAAATGTTTTTTGCTGTTCGAATGCATACAAAAGGGAATAGACGACGTTAAATAAACTATGTATAACAACAGTGAAATTCAAAATATATAAGCCAGTTAACAAAAAAAAAAAAAAAAAAAAAGGAAACTAAGGATGACGGATAGCTAAGAAAGCTATGACCTATTATTTACACAATTATATATAGATTTACACAATTATACAATAATAATGAATAAATGGACAAACAGGAATAACATAGAAAAATGGCTTGGTTAAAATAAATAAACTGGCATAATGAAGTCCCTAATACTGTTAGGGGTGAAGTGACAACCGGACCATAGGAACCGGTTACAATAAAAAAAAAAAAAAAAAAAAAAAAAACCTAACCTAACCTTTTTTTTTTTTTTTTTTTTTTTTATTTTTTTTTATTTTAGGTGGGCAAAAATGTCCTACCGCACACCCCGCTGCCCGGGGAGACAACGGGGTAGTGTGGGGCTCTCACCCACTAAAAACCCACCGTGCGCCTCCACCCGCCCTTGCTACGGCGGATCACGGGAACCGCGTCGTTTCTCCGCGATCCGCAGGCGGCAGCCCCTTCGGGCACCCTCTCTTGTGTGACGCCCCGCGCACTTGGGCGTCACACCTTCGCGGTAGGCTTCCGCGGACGGCAGGGTACTCCCCGACCCCACCGTCCGCAGCCTCGGCTAGGGCGGCATCAGGCGCAGGTAAGCGCGCGCACGCCGCCCCGCGCGCCGGCGGCGAATCGGGTCCGCGAAGGAGGATTCCTCCCGGGCCCTCTCCGCCGCCTCCTTCCGCGAGATGACAGCCTCGCAGAAGGCGGCGACCGCGGTCCAGGCCCTGTCACTGCCAACCATCGCTCGCGCAACGGCCGGCAGCGACAGGTCCACGCCTATGACTGCAGCGAGTTCCCGACGCTGCACATCCCAGGCCGGGCACGACTCGAGCGTGTGCTGCGCCGAGTCCTCGCCGCAGTCGCAGTGGTGACAGCCTGGGGTCGTCTCCCTCCTAGCGATCGTGTGCAGGTATTTGCCGAAGCAACCGTGCCCCGACAAAACCTGCACCAACCGGAAGGTGAGGACCCCGTGCTGCCGCCCTGCCCATTCTTCCAAGATCGGCTGGAGCGCCCCCACGGTCCAGAGACCAGCCCGGGGCGCCTCCAGCCGAGACCTCCACTTTAGGACGGTGGCGCGGCGGGCATCTTCCCGCCACGCTGAGATTGCGCTTGGCGAGGGGCGGCTGCCCCCCGCCCGCGCCGTCGACGCCCGCCGATAAACGTCGGCGAGCACTTCCGCCTCCAGATCCCACGGGGGGGTTCCGGCCAACGCGCATGCTGCATCGCACGAGACCGTGCGGTACCCGCGTATTGCCCTGACCGCTACGACCCTCTGTGGACGCCACAGAAGGGCCCTATTGCGAGCGGCCAGGGACTCCGCCCACACGGGCGCGCCGTACAGTGCCATTGACCGTACTACCCCCGCGTAGAGTCGTCGACACGCGAGACTCGGTCCGCCCAAATTCGGCATCAGTCGCCCGAGGGCGGACGCCGTGCCGACGAGCTTTGGCGCAAGACGGCGGAAGTGCTCGTCGAAGTGCCACCGTCCATCCAATACCAGGCCCAGGTACTTGATGTGGGCCTGGATTGGAAAGCCCACACCGTTGACCGTTATCGAGGCGCCGGCGGGTGGGCCGCGTCGGGGCCCATGGAAGAGTAGGGCCTCCGACTTTTCAAGGGCCACCCTAAGCCCCAGCGCCTCGATCCGCCTGACCACCTCCGCGGTTCCTGAGGTGGCCAGCGTTGCCGCCTCCTCGAGGGTCCCGCCCCGGGCTGTGACGAGCGTATCGTCTGCGTAGCAAATTACGCCCAGCCCGGGGGGGAGCCGGCCACGGAGGACCCAGTCGTAGCCGATGTCCCACAGGAGCGGCCCTAGAACCGAACCCTGCGGGACGCCGCACGACATAGCCCTCCTTACAACGTCCCCTTCCCGGTCCACGAAGAGGACGCTGCGGCCGTCGAGGTAGTCCGCCACCAGCCGCCTTAGGTAGAGGGGCACTCCATGGTACCGGATTGCCTCCTTGATGCAGCCGAATGGCAGACTATTGAAGGCGTTGGCGATGTCGAGCGACACCGCCAACAGCACTTCCCTCGAGGTGACGGCCTCCGCAGCCGCGGCCTTCAAGCGCAGGATGGCGTCGACCGTAGACCGACCCGCCCGAAATCCGAACTGGGCATCGGACAGGTCGGGGCCGACCGCACCTAGGTGCCGGACGATGCGGGCAGCGACTACCCGCTCGAGCAGTTTGCCCGCCTCGTCCAGCAACACGATGGGCCTGAAGGCCGCGACTGTATTCGGAGACCGTCCCGGCTTCGGCAGGAGCACGAGCTTCCCCTCCTTCCAGCAGTCAGGGAACCGTCCGGACACCAGGCAAGCGTCGAACAGTCCCCTGAGGCGGGGCTCTAGGTGGTCGAGGACCAGGGCCAGCACTCGGGCGGGAATCCCGTCCGGCCCGGGGGCGGCGCTTCTCCGCATACGCGCTGCCGCCGCCCCCATTTCCGTCGTCGTCACGGGCGGTACCTCCCCGTCGTCGGCCTCCCGGTCGTCATCTGGCGGAGCCATGACCGGGGGCGTGTGCACCGCCCGTGAAGGGAATAGTCCCTCAACCACCTCAGAGAGGAAGCCCGGCTGGAGGGTCTCCGTAAGGAGGGGGCCCTGGGCGCGGAGCTTGTTGAGCGCCGCGCGGTACGGGCGTCCCCAGGGGTCACGCTCGAGACCCTCCAGCATCTCCTGCCTTTTCGCGTCTTTGGCGCGACAGATGGCCAGCTTTAACGCGGCGCGCGCACTGCTGTACGCCGCATACAGCCGGCCCTCCCGCTCTTCGTCGCGGATTCGGCGACGGCGGCTGCGGGTGTAGGACCTCCGGGCAAGAATACAGGCCGCACGGAGGTCCGCCAGCTCCGGGGACCACCAGTAGACCCCCTTCCGTCGGGGCGGGCGCCGCACGCGGGGCATGGCCGCATCGCAGATCTGCGTAAGCATGCCGCGTATGCGGCCAGCCTCGGCGCCCACGTCTTCCGTCAGGGGGGGAGGCAGCCAAGATTGAAAGATGGCCGCCTCCACCAGCAGCTCCCGGTCGAGCCTACCCACAGCCCAACGCGGAAAAGCGGGAGTTCTGTCCGCCACGTGACCCCTGCTGGCGCCCTGAAGGGTCCGGGAGACCTCTATCTGAATGTATCTGTGGTCAGATAGGGTCTCGACCTCCTCCAGGACTCGCCAGCTCCTTACACGTGCGGCGACACCGGGGCTAGCGAACGAAAGGTCCACTATCGACCCGCCCCCGAGCCGCACGCACGTTAGGGCGGACCCTCGGTTTAGCAACACGAGGTCCGCCGCTTCCGCCCACTCTTGGACCGCCGCACCTCGGGCGTCCGTCCTGGGGGACCCCCACGCCGTTGATTTGGCGTTGAAGTCCCCCAGCACCAGCACAGGGCTCGGTGCCATACGCCGTATCGAGGTCTCCAGGCTGTGCAGGAAGACCTCGAAAGCCGCCAGACTACGATTTGGGGAGAAGTACACGCCATACAGCGTGACCCCTCCCCATTCAGCCGCCACATATCCGGTGCCCTTGTCTTTGACTGACAAGGGCGGGGAATGCGGCGCCGCCGACCCGACGACCGCCACGGAGCCATCCCCGCTACCCGCCCAATTGGGGCGATCGGGGACTATATAGGGCTCCGCGACTACGGCAACACCGATCGACCGCTCCACCATGGATTGCAGGAAGAGGTCCTGCGCCCTGGCGGAGCGGCCGAGATTCCCTTGGAGGAGGATAGAGTCGTGGTCCATAAACTAGACCACGACATCCTCCTCCATGCGCTGCGGCGGTCCAGCCGCGCTGGGTTGGGCAGCCGGGGCCGATTGGCTGCCCACCCCCCTCTTAGGGCCTGACTTGGCCGGAGGCCTGCACCCCACCCGCCCCATGCAGTGGTTGGCGGGGCGGTTGCCCGCCGCACATGCGGGGCAGTGTGGGGCGGCAGTACAGGTCGCCGCCTGGTGCCCTGCCTGACCGCAGCGGAAGCAAAGCCCGCTGCAGTCGAAGCAGTTGGTGCACAGCGGCCGGGTGTGACCGACCGCCATGCATTTGTAGCACCTGGCAGGCCGGGGCTCCAACGCGGTTACCCGCGCGGCGCTCCAGCCCACCAGAAGTCTACCGGCGGCGACCAAATCCTTGGCCGCCGCGACAGGGCACGATGCCCAGACGGCACCCACACCACCTGGACCTGGGCGAATGGTGCCCACCCGGACGGCGCTGCTGGGAGACCCGGTTTTCGAGGCGATTGCCTCCCGGATCTCTTCCGCCGTCACGGAATCGTCCAGCCCAGAAATGCGCAGTTCGGCGCACTTCACGGGTCTGGCAACCCGGACACCACTCTCCTCTGGGAACAGGCCCAGCAGCCTCGCGGCCATCGCGTCGGCCGTCTTGGCGCCCTCTGGCCCCAGGTACTCGAAAATCCGAGCACCTGTCCGGGCTTGGCGGGAGCGAGCGGAGACGTCCCCGAGATCGGAGACGTTTATCTCCCGCCGGGCACGCTTCAAGACGGCCTCGTACGTCAGGCCCTTTTCCTTGGCCTCAGGCAGCAGCGTGATGACAACCGCTGCTGTCTTCGGCACCTTGAGTTTGCGCGACCTCTTTTTTCGCGGCTTTGCGGCTTCTCTTTTGCCAATTGTTGCCGCCTCACGCCCCGCGGCGGCGCCGCGATCCTTGGCCCGGGATCGCCGGGGTCCAACCACCTGCCAGTCCCCATCTGAGGAGGTATTAGTGGCAGGAGCGGGGGCAGGAGCCGGGGCTGTGACCACCGCGGCCCGTGTGGATGCGGCAATTTGTCGCGGCGCAGAACGTGCAGGTGCAGCGGTGCTCGGCAGAGGCGGGAACTCCTCTCGGGGCTGACCCCTCGGGGCTTGTCCCGCCTTGCCCTTTTTCTTTTGGCCCTTTTCTTGGACCACAGGAGCCATAGGTGGTCTGGCCGCCGGTGCTTTGGCCGCCGCTGGTTTGGCCGCTGTCGCGGCAAAGGACACATGGCCCTCCTGGCACGGCAGGGCTGTCGGCGCTGAGGATGTTGCGCCATTCCTTTTGTCTGCCGCTAGCGGCGGCCGCAATCGTGGCTCCGGTGGCAGCCTCGCGGCCAAAGCGTCGAGCCGCGGACCAAAGACCGCAGCAATGCGGTCAATAATCGCGCGGACCGTTTCGTCCTCCAGCTCCTGCCCAACGCTGGACTGGGCGGAGGACGGGACCGGGGCAGCCGCGGGGAGCCCAAGCTCAACCCGTAACCCGGCCTGACCCTGCTCCAATTCTGCCATCCGTGCCTCGAGGCAGCGGTTAGCCTCGTCGAGGCGCTGATTTTGCGCCTCAAGACGAGCATTCTGCGCCTCGAGGCGCTTGTTCTGCTCTGCCAAGCGTTGCACCGACAGCGTGATTTCATGTGCGGCATCTTTGAGGCCACGCACGAAATTTCCCTTCAGGTTCCGCGAACCCGCAGCCACCGTCTCTACTATGGCCACACTATTCAGGGCCCTTTCCTCGACCTGGGCCGTCCCTATTTGGCCCTCGTCTGGGAGGCGGAGCTTTTCCGTTAGAAGCGCCAGGCGCTCCTCGGCGTTCTGCTCCGCTTCCAATCTTTTAAGGCCTAAGGCCTCTGCCCTGCTAGCAGATAGGGCACGTAGAGGAGGTGCCACAGGTCGACTGATGCCTCGACCCCTAACGCTGTACTGCGCTTTCGGGGGAGGCGTCTCGGCAGAGCAGCCCGCCGAATCCGGCGCCCCGCCACCCCGGGAGATGGTGCGTTTTCGAGATGGGTGGTCCACCTCCATCTGCCCCGCACCGATGTCCACAGCAGCTAAGGACGTCGAGCTGCCTGTCCTTCTACTATTTGCCCTGCTTAGGGCACCATCACCTTCTTCAGCGGCGGACATCTCGGAAGCTGAATTAGCAGCCGAGCTATCCGTCGCCGAAGCTCCCTCCTTTTTCTTTCCACGTCCCTTGCGGGACCGAAACTTTCCCTTAGCGTCACGCAATGGTGGTTGTGACGCGACCAATGATGTTGCTGATGTTGTGGGGGCCGTATTTACAGCCGGACCCCTATCGGCTGAGGCGTCAGGCGTATTACCCGACTCCGTCGAAGATATATTTAAATTTTCAGTGTCCATACGATTCCCACGAGTGTGGGAGAAAAGAGGTCCACCCGGGCAGAGCTCCCAATACCCGGGTAAGCGTACATTTGTAACCCAACACAGGGGGTCCGCAGGTACCCTGGCTGGGGCCGCGCTCGAGACTGAACTACCCATCAGCCATGCATCTCCTCGCCGCGCGCCAGAACTTGAGATTCGGGGTAATTTTTTATAGAGGTTGTCTTCCTCGCGGTCCGGGCGATTAAGCCAAGACCCTCGTTCCTGTATGCCCGCGAGACGTAACCACAGACACGCGCTCAGGTTTACGATTTGGGACGGGGGGGGCCGCTGTGGCCCCACTGTCCCCCCTCTCCAGAGCCCAGTGAGCCAGTCTGACCCCACCGACTCCGACGCCTGGTCTATCCGCTGTGCCCTCTGCTGAGTCAGAGGGACACGCGGAGACCCGTCCTGTCCGGAATTTTAGCCGCCGGCGACTGCCGACGTTGCCCGGGGTGCACCACTAGGAGGTAAACCGGACAAATTAGCACCCCAACCTAACCTAACCTAACCTTTTTTTTTTTTTTATTTTAGGTGGGTAAAAATGTCCTACCGCACACCCCGCTGCCCGGGGAGACAACGGGGTAGTGTGGGGCTCTCACCCACTAAAAACCCACCGTGCGCCCTCACCCGCCCTTGCTACGGCGGATCACGGGAACCGCGTCGTTTCTCCGCGATCCGCAGGCGGCAGCCCCTTCGGGCACCCTCTCTTGTGCGACGCCCCGCGCACTTGGGCGTCACACCTTCGCGGTAGGCTTCCGCGGACGGCAGGGTACTCCCCGACCCCACCGTCCGCAGCCTCGGCTAGGGCGGCATCAGGCGCAGGTAAGCGCGCGCACGCCGCCCCGCGCGCCGGCGGCGAATCGGGTCCGCGAAGGAGGATTCCTCCCGGGCCCTCTCCGCCGCCTCCTTCCGCGAGATGACAGCCTCGCAGAAGGCGGCGACCGCGGTCCAGGCCCTGTCACTGCCAACCATCGCTCGCGCAACGGCCGGCAGCGACAGGTCCACGCCTATGACTGCAGCGAGTTCCCGGCGCTGCACATCCCAGGCCGGGCACGACTCGAGCGTGTGCTGCGCCGAGTCCTCGCCGCAGTCGCAGTGGTGACAGCCTGGGGTCGTCTCCCTCCTAGCGATCGTGTGCAGGTATTTGCCGAAGCAACCGTGCCCCGACAAAACCTGCACCAACCGGAAGGTGAGGACCCCGTGCTGCCGCCCTGCCCATTCTTCCAAGATCGGCTGGAGCGCCCCCACGGTCCAGAGACCAGCCCGGGGCGTCTCCAGCCGAGACCTCCACTTTAGGACGGTGGCGCGGCGGGCATCTTCCCGCCACGCAGAGATTGCGCTTGGCGAGGGGCGGCTGCCCCCCGCCCGCGCCGTCGACGCCCGCCGATAAACGTCGGCGAGCACTTCCGCCTCCAGATCCCAAGGGGGGGTTCCGGCCAACGCGCAGGCTGCATCGCACGAGACCGTGCGGTACCCGCGTATTGCCCTGACCGCTACAACCCTCTGTGGACGCCACAGAAGGGCCCTATTGCGAGCGGCCAGGGACTCCGCCCACACGGGCGCGCCGTACAGTGCCATTGACCGTACTACCCCCGCGTAGAGTCGTCGACACGCGAGACTCGGTCCGCCCAAATTCGGCATCAGTCGCCCGAGGGCGGACGCCGTGCCGACGAGCTTTGGCGCAAGACGGCGGAAGTGCTCGTCGAAGTGCCACCGTCCATCCAATACCAGGCCCAGGTACTTGATGTGGGCCTGGATTGGAAAGCCCACACCGTTGACCGTTATCGAGGCGCCGGCGGGTGGGCCGCGTCGGGGCCCATGGAAGAGTAGGGCCTCCGACTTTTCAAGGGCCACCCTAAGCCCCAGCGCCTCGATCCGCCTGACCACCTCCGCGGTTCCTGAGGTGGCCAGCGTTGCCGCCTCCTCGAGGGTCCCGCCCCGGGCTGTGACGAGCGTATCGTCTGCGTAGCAAATTACGCCCAGCCCGGGGGGGAGCCGGCCACGGAGGACCCAGTCGTAGCCGATGTCCCACAGGAGCGGCCCTAGAACCGAACCCTGCGGGACGCCGCACGACATAGCCCTCCTTACAACGTCCCCTTCCCGGTCCACGAAGAGGACGCTGCGGCCGTCGAGGTAGTCCGCCACCAGCCGCCTTAGGTAGAGGGGCACTCCATGGTACCGGAGTGCCTCCTTGATGCAGCCGAATGGCAGACTATTGAAGGCGTTGGCGATGTCGAGCGACACCGCCAACAGCACTTCCCTCGAGGTGACGGCCTCCGCAGCCGCAGCCTTCAAGCGCAGGATGGCGTCGACCGTAGACCGACCCGCCCGAAATCCGAACTGGGCATCGGACAGGTCGGGGCCGACCGCACCTAGATGCCGGACGATGCGGGCAGCGACAACCCGCTCGAGCAGTTTGCCCGCCTCGTCCAGCAACACGATGGGCCTGAAGGCCGCGACTGTATTTGGAGACCGTCCCGGCTTCGGCAAGAGCACGAGCTTCCCCTCCTTCCAGCAGTCAGGGAACCGTCCGGACACCAGGCAAGCGTCGAACAGTCCCCTGAGGCGGGGCTCTAGGTGGTCGAGGACCAGGGCCAGCACTCGGGCGGGAACCCCGTCCGGCCCGGGGGCGGCGCTTCTCCGCATACGCGCTGCCGCCGCCCCCATTTCCGTCGTCGTCACGGGCGGTACCTCCCCGTCGTCGGCCTCCCGGTCGTCATCTGGCGGAGCCATGACCGGGGGCGTGTGCACCGCCCGTGAAGGGAATAGTCCCTCAACCACCTCAGAGAGGAAGCCCGGCTGGAGGGTCTCCGTAAGGGGGGGGCCCTGGGCGCGGAGCTTGTTGAGCGCCGCGCGGTACGGGCGTCCCCAGGGGTCACGCTCGAGACCCTCCAGCATCTCCTGCCTTTTCGCGTCTTTGGCGCGACAGATGGCCAGCTTTAACGCGGCGCGCGCACTGCTGTACGCCGCATACAGCCGGCCCTCCCGCTCTTCGTCGCGGATTCGGCGACGGCGGCTGCGGGTGTAGGACCTCCGGGCACGAATACAGGCCGCACGGAGGTCCGCCAGCTCCGGGGACCACCAGTAGACCCCCTTCCGTCGGGACGGGCGCCGCACGCGGGGCATGGCCGCATCGCAGATCTGCGTAAGCATGCCGCGTATGCGGCCAGCCTCGGCGCCCACATCTTCCGTCAGGGGGGGAGGCAGCCAAGATTGAAAGATGGCCGCCTCCACCAGCAGCTCCCGGTCGAGCCTACCCACAGCCCAACGCGGAAAAGCGGGAGTTCTGTCCGCCACGTGACCCCTGCTGGCGCCCTGAAGGGTCCGGGAGACCTCTATCTGAATGTATCTGTGGTCAGATAGGGTCTCGACCTCCTCCAGGACTCGCCAGCTCCATACACGTGCGGCGACACCGGGGCTAGCGAACGAAAGGTCCACTATCGACCCGCCCCCGCGCCGCACGCACGTTAGGGCGGACCCTCGGTTTAGCAACACGAGGTCCGCCGCTTCCGCCCACTCTTGGACCGCCGCACCTCGGGCGTCCGTCCTGGAGGACCCCCACGCCGTTGATTTGGCGTTGAAGTCCCCCAGCACCAGCACAGGGCTCGGTGCCATACGCCGTATCGAGGTCTCCAGGTTGTACAGGAAGACCTCGAAAGCCGCCAGACTACGATTGGGGGAGAAGTACACGCCATACAGCGTGACCCCTCCCCATTCAGCCGCCACATATCCCGTGCCCTTGCCCTTGACTGACAAGGGCGGGGAATGCGGCGCCGCCGACCGGACGACCGCCACGGAGCCATCCCCGCTACCCGCCCAATTGGGGCGATCGGGGACTATGTAGGGCTCCGCGGCTACGGCAACACCGATCGACCGCTCCGCCATGGATTGCAGGAAGAGGTCCTGCGCCCTGGCGGAGTGGCCGAGATTCCCTTGGAGGAGGATAGAGTCGTGCTCCATAAACTAGACCACGATATCCTCCTCCATGCGCTGCGGCGGTCCAGCCGCGCTGGGTTGGGCAGCCGGGGCCGATTGGCTGCCCACCCCCCTCTTAGGAACCTAACCTTTTTTTTTTTTTTTTTTATTTTAGGTGGGCAAAAATGTCCTACCGCACACCCCGCTGCCCGGGGAGACAACGGGGTAGTGTGGGGCTCTCACCCACTAAAAACCCACCGTGCGCCCTCACCCGCCCTTACTACGGCGGATCACGGGAACCGCGTCGTTTCTCCGCGATCCGCAGGCGGCAGCCCCTTCGGGCACCCTCTCTTGTGCGACGCCCCGCGCACTTGGGCGTCACACCTTCGCGGTAGGCTTCCGCGGACGGCAGGGTACTCCCCGACCCCACCGTCCGCAGCCTCGGCTAGGGCGGCATCAGGCGCAGGTAAGCGCGCGCACGCCGCCCCGCGCGCCTGCGGCGAATCGGGTCCACGAAGGAGGATTCCTCCCGGGCCCTCTCCGCCGCCTCCTTCCGCGAGATGACAGCCTCGCAGAAGGCGGCGACCGCGGTCCAGGCCCTGTCACTGCCAACCATCGCTCGCGCAACGGCCGGCAGCGACAGGTCCACGCCTATGACTGCAGCGAGTTCCCGGCGCTGCACATCCCAGGCCGGGCACGACTCGAGCGTGTGCTGCGCCGAGTCCTCGCCGCAGTCGCAGTGGTGACAGCCTGGGGTCGTCTCCCTCCTAGCGATCGTGTGCAGGTATTTGCCGAAGCAACCGTGCCCCGACAAAACCTGCACCAACCGGAAGGTGAGGACCCCGTGCTGCCGCCCTGCCCATTCTTCCAAGATCGGCTGGAGTGCCCCCACGGTCCAGAGACCAGCCCGGGGCGTCTCCAGCCGAGACCTCCACTTTAGGACGGTGGCGCGGCGGGCATCTTCCCGCCACGCTGAGATTGCGCTTGGCGAGGGGCGGCTGCCCCCCGCCCGCGCCGTCGACGCCCGCCGATAAACGTCGGCGAGCACTTCCGCCTCCAAATCCCACGGGGGGGTTCCGGCCAACGCGCAGGCTGCATCGCACGAGACCGTGCGGTACCCGCGTATTGCCCTGACCGCTACGACCCTCTGTGGACGCCACAGAAGGGCCCTATTGCGAGCGGCCAGGGACTCCGCCCACACGGGCGCGCCGTACAGTGCCATTGACCGTACTACCCCCGCGTAGAGTCGTCGACACGCGAGACTCGGTCCGCCCAAATTCGGCATCAGTCGCCCGAGGGCGGACGCCGTGCCGACGAGCTTTGGCGCAAGACGGCGGAAGTGCTCGTCAAAGTGCCACCGTCCATCCAATACCAGGCCCAGGTACTTGATGTGGGCCTGGATTGGAAAGCCTACACCGTTGACCGTTATCGAGGCGCCGGCGGGTGGGCCGCGTCGGGGCCCATGGAAGAGTAGGGCCTCCGACTTTTCAAGGGCCACCCTAAGCCCCAGCGCCTCGATCCGCCTGACCACCTCCGCGGTTCCTGAGGTGGCCAGCGTTGCCGCCTCCTCGAGGGTCCCGCCCCGGGCTGTGACGAGCGTATCGTCTGCGTAGCAAATTACGCCCAGCCCGGGAGGGAGCCGGCCACGGAGGACCCAGTCGTAGCCGATGTCCCACAGGAGCGGCCCTAGAACCGAACCCTGCGGGACGCCGCACGACATAGCCCTCCTTACAACGTCCCCTTCCCGGTCCACGAAGAGGACGCTGCGGCCGTCGAGGTAGTCCGCCACCAGCCGCCTTAGGTAGAGGGGCACTCCATGGTACCGGAGTGCCTCCTTGATGCAGCCGAATGGCAGACTATTGAAGGCGTTGGCGATGTCGAGCGACACCGCCAACAGCACTTCCCTCGAGGTGACGGCCTCCGCAGCCGCAGCCTTCAAGCGCAGGATGGCGTCGACCGTAGACCGACCCGCCCGAAATCCGAACTGGGCATCGGACAGGTCGGGGCCGACCGCACCTAGGTGCCGGACGATGCGGGCAGCGACTACCCGCTCGAGCAGTTTGCCCGCCTCGTCCAGCAACACGATGGGCCTGAAGGCCGCGACTGTATTCGGAGACCGTCCCGGCTTCGGCAGGAGCACGAGCTTCCCCTCCTTCCAGCAGTCAGGGAACCGTCCGGACACCAGGCAAGCGTCGAACAGTCCCCTGAGGCGGGGCTCTAGGTGGTCGAGGACCAGGGCCAGCACTCGGGCGGGAACCCCGTCCGGCCCGGGGGCGGCGCTTCTCCGCATACGCGCTGTCGCCGCCCCCATTTCCGTCGTCGTCACGGGCGGTACCTCCCCGTCGTCGGCCTCCCGGTCGTCATCTGGCGGAGCCATGACCGGGGGCGTGTGCACCGCCCGTGAAGGGAATAGTCCCTCAACCACCTCAGAGAGGAAGCCCGGCTGGAGGGTCTCCGTAAGGGGGGGGCCCTGGGCGCGGAGCTTGTTGAGCGCCGCGCGGTACGGGCGACCCCAGGGGTCACACTCGAGACCCTCCAGCATCTCCTGCCTTTTCGCTTCTTTGGCGCGACAGATGGCCAGCTTAAACGCGGCGCGCGCACTGTTGTACGCCGCATACAGCCGGCCCTCCCGCTCTTCATCGCGGATTCGGCGACGTCGGCTGCGGGTGTAGGACCTCCGGGCACGAATACAGGCCGCACGGAGGTCCGCCAGCTCCGGGGACCACCAGTAGACCCCCTTCCGTCGGGGCGGGCGCCGCACGCGGGGCATGGCCGCATCGCAGATCTGCGTAAGCATGCCGCGTATGCGGCCAGCCTCGGCGCCCACGTCTTCCGTCAGGGGGGGAGGCAGCCAAGATTGAAAGATGGCCGCCTCCACCAGCAGCTCCCGGTCGAGCCTACCCACAGCCCAACGCGGAAAAGCGGGAGTTCTGTCCGCCGCGTGACCCCTGCTGGCGCCCTGAAGGGTCCGGGAGACCTCTATCTGAATGTATCTGTGGTCAGATAGGGTCTCGACCTCCTCCAGGACTCGCCAGCTCCTTACACGTGCGGCGACACCGGGGCTAGCGAACGAAAGGTCCACTATCGACCCGCCCCCGCGCCGCACGCACGTTAGGGCGGACCCTCGGTTTAGCAACACGAGGTCCGCCGCTTCCGCCCACTCTTGGACCGCCGCACCTCGGGCGTCCGTCCTGGGGGAACCTAACCTAACCTAACCTAACCACTTCCCAACCCCCTGGAAGATAGCGGTGGTGGTAGCAATTAAAAAGCCTGGAAAAGGGGATTATACTGATCCTAAGGCTTACAGGCCAATAGGACTACTGTCGATTATGGGTAAAATATTGGAGAAGATGGTCATAAAAAGACTCACTTGGCACCTTCTACCTCGCCTGAGTACTCGGCAGTACGGCTTCCTGCCACAGCGTGGAACCGAGGACTCCCTCTATGACCTGGTGGCACACGTGAGGAGTAAAATTCGGGAGAAGAAACTCGTCACGATGGTGTCGCTGGACATAGAGGGAGCCTTCGATAACGCATGGTGGCCGGCCATTAAAATAAGGCTACTGGAGGAAGAGTGTCCGAAAGCGATTCAGCTGATTATGGCAAGCTACCTGAGCGGCAGAGCTGTAAAGATCAAATACGCAGGCCACGAACACGTGGAGTCTACTTCCAAGAGGTGCGTGCAGGGCTCGGTAGGAGGCCCCATACTATGGAATCTCCTCCTCGATCCGTTGCTGAAAGGTCTCACGAGAGGGGGAGACTATTGTCAGGCATTTGCGGATGACATAGTTCTCGTCTTCTCGGGGGACACAGCGGCGGAAATCGAGTGCCGTGGGAATGCCGCCCTCGAGCATGTCTGGCGGTGGGGCGTCATGAATAAGTTAAGGTTTGCACCACAAAAGACTAAAGCAATGGTACTCACCAAAAAACTCAAGTATGACGTCCCACGCTTGGGCATGGGCGGGGTTGATATTAGCATGGCAGAGGAGATAAAGATCTTGGGGCTAACAATAGACTGCGGTTTGACGTTCAATGCCCACACGACAAACGTGTGCAAGAAGGCGTTGGGCGTCTATAAGCAGCTATCGAGGGCCGCCAAGGTCACTTGGGGTCTCCATCCAGAAATAATAAAGACCATATACGTTGCTTCGATCGAGCCAATTATGACGTACGCAGCTAGTGTATGGGCTGAGGCTACTAATAAGATCAAAGTGCAGAAGCAATTGAACAACGTACAAAGGCTTTTTGCCCAAAAGATGTGCAAAGCGTACAGGACAGTTTCACTCAACGCTGCCCTGGTGCTGGCCGGGATACTCCCACTGGACATCCGTATTAGAGAGAACGCAGCACTTTACGAGGCCAGGACAGGGGTTTCCCGGCTAATACCGGGGGATAGAGAGATTGAGAAGCCCATCGCTTATTCCGCTAAGCCGCATCCCTCAACCCATGAGCAAGTCGAGGTGACATATTTTACCTCTGAGGAGGAAATAACAGCCCAGGTGGACGGTGCAGTACAAATATATACTGATGGCAGCAAGATCGGGGGTGGAGTCGGGGCATCACTGTCCGTATGGACGGATGGAGCTGAGACTCTGGCCCGTAAATTCAAGCTGTCGTCATACTGCACCGTCTACCAGGCTGAATTATTAGCCATAAATCAGGCGGCAAGGTTAGCAACAAAGGGGAATAAGAGTCGCTACGCTATTATCAGTGACTCTAGGGCGGCCGTTGAAACAGTCGCTGACTGCGAATCCTTTCACCCACTGGCATGTGAAGTCAGACTGCATATAAGGGAAGGCAAAAGACGCGGTACAAACATAACATTGCACTGGATCAAGGCTCATGTAGGCTTGCAGGGCAACGAGAGGGCAGATTGCCTCGCTAAGGATGCGGCCCTAAAAAGTCGCGTAGCGGATCATTATGACAAGTGCCCGGTTTCATTCGTCAAGAGGATGCTCCGAATGGAATCTCTTGGCGAATGGAACCGGAGGTATAAGGAGGGATCCGTTGCGCAAGTGACCAAAATGTTCTTTCCCGATGCCCTGAGGGCATATGGTATTGTCAAGGCAATAACATTGGATAATGTAGTAACACAAGTACTGACGGGACATGGTGGGTTCTCCGAGTACCTGTATAGATTCCGGTGCAAGGGGAGCCCATCATGTGTGTGTTCACCTGAGGTAAATGAAACTGTTGCTCATGTTTTGTTCGATTGCCCAATACACGCAGTAAAAAGATATGAGTTAGAGCAGGAAATAGAAACAGTAGTAGATAGCAACAATATACACATAATTATGGAAGATGACAAAAAGAGGACGATATTCTTCAAGTACTGTAGAAGCATAGTTCCAATAGTTATTAAGCGTAACAAAACTTGACGCATTGTGCTTAATCTATCAAAGTATTTAAATTGCAATGGTATAATTTTAATAATTTATTTATTTATTGGAAATTTAAATTTTAATTGTAATATGTTATTTATTATTTTATTCATTCAAATATGTATAATGATTATATTGTATAATTGATTGTTATTTAATATTCTAATTCAAATATGTATAATAAATCCTAATTGCTAATCATTCTAACTTATCTAACAATTCTAATTTCTGCCTTCTATAATTTTGTTTTCTGTAAATAATATTGTATAGGTTTTATCAATTTATCTATGAATTTAATGTTTTATTATGTATTGTATTGTCTAATAATAATATAGTCTCACACTCTGTTAAGCAAAGTGTAAGAAGACTAAAATATATATTATCTATAAATGAATAATTGTATAGAATAAAATATATATTATCGACATACGTTTTGGTACGCAAAACGTATTGTACAACAATTTAAATATATGTTATATATAATTTGTTACATAATAAGTATTGAATATTTTTAAGTATAATCCGATATAAAATAATTATAATTTATTTCTATTTTGTATAATTTTAAATAATGAATACAGTCTCACACCCTGTTAGGCAGAGTGTAAAAAGACAAATAATTTTTATAAATAAAATATATATCATAGACATGCGATTTGGCACGCAAAACGTATTGTTCTAAAATTTAATTATATATGTATATTTTATATATTTACATATCAGTTATAATATACTAAATATAATGTTATTGTATCATTGTAATTTTGAATATATATTGAATAATTTTAAATAATAATTGTGATCTCGCAATCTGTTATGCAGAGTATTATAAGAGAAAATACGTAAAACACAAATATTAAATACATAAAGATAATTAAAATACTAAGCACAAAAAGGACCCTGGTACGGTCAGGGGATAATTGGAGGTTCGAGCCTAGTCGCTCGGACATATTTAAAAAAAAAAAAAAAAAAAAAAAACCTAACCTAACCTAACCTAACCTTTTTTTCCAGGACTCGCCAGCTCCTTACACGTGCGGCGACACCGGGGCTAGCGAACGAAAGGTCCACTATCGACCCGCCCCCGCGCCGCACGCACGTTAGGGCGGACCCTCGGTTTAGCAACACGAGGTCCGCCGCTTCCGCCCACTCTTGGACCGCCGCACCTCGGGCGTCCGTCCTGGGGGACCCCCACGCCGTTGATTTGGCGTTGAAGTCCCCCAGCACGAGCACAGGGCTCGGTGCCATACGCCGTATCGAGGTCTCCAGGCTGTGCAGGAAGACCTCGAAAGCCGCCAGACTACGATTGGGGGAGAAGTACACGCCATACAGCGTGACCCCTCCCCATTCAGCTGCCACATATCCCGTGCCCTTGTCCTTGACTGACAAGGGCGGGGAATGCGGCGCCGCCGACCCGACGACCGCCACGGAGCCATCCCCGCTACCCGCCCAATTGGGGCGATCGGGGACTATGTAGGGCTCCGCGGCTACGGCAACACCGATCGACCGCTCCGCCATGGATTGCAGGAAGAGGTCCTGCGCCCTGGCGGAGCGGCCGAGATTCCCTTGGAGGAGGATAGAGTCGTGCTCCATAAACTAGACCACGACATCCTCCTCCATGCGCTGCGGCGGTCCAGCCGCGCTGGGTTGGGCAGCCGGGGCCGATTGGCTGCCCACCCCCCTCTTAGGGCCTGACTTGGCCGGAGGCCTGCACCCCACCCGCCCCATGCAGTGGTTGGCGGGGCGGTTGGGCACCTTTAGTTTGCGCGACCTCTTCCGCTTGTTTTGCGGCGCCTTCGGGGCCTCCCCCCTCTGAGATACTGGCGCCGCCTCACGCTCCGCGGCAACCCCACGACGCTTAGCCCGGGATCGCCGGGGCTCCACCACCTGCCAGTCCCCGACTGAGGACGTAGCAGTGGTAGGCCCGGGGGCAGAAGCTCGGGGTGTGACCACCGCAGCCCGCGAGGGTGCGGCAGCCTGTCGCGGCACAGAAGCGCGCGGAGGCGCAGCGGCGCCTGTTAAAGGCGGGAACTCCTCTCGAGGCTGACCCCTCGAGGCTTGTCCCGCCTTGCCTTTTTTCTTGTCCCGTTTTTTCTGGCCTGCAGAAGTCGGTGCTCCTGGTACTGTTGGCTTTGCCGCCACCGCAGCGAAAGACACAAGGCCCCCCTGGCATGGCAGGGGTGCCGGTGCCGAGGGCGTTGCGCCATCTCTTTTATCGGCAGGGCAACCTAACCTTTTTTTTTTTTTTTTTTTTTATTTTAGGTGGGCAAAAATGTCCTACCGCACACCCCGCTGCCCGGGGAGACAACGGGGTAGTGTGGGGCTCTCACCCACTAAAAACCCACCGTGCGCCCTCACCCGCCCTTGCTACGGCGGATCACGGGAACCGCGTCGTTTCTCCGCGATCCGCAGGCGGCAGCCCCTTCGGGCACCCTCTCTTGTGCGACGCCCCGCGCACTTGGGCGTCACACCTTCGCGGTAGGCTTCCGCGGACGGTAGGGTACTCCCCGACCCCACCGTCCGCAGCCTCGGCTAGGGCGGCATCAGGCGCAGGTAAGCGCGCGCACGCCGCCCCGCGCGCCGGCGGCGAATCGGGTCCGCGAAGGAGGATTCCTCCCGGGCCCTCTCCGCCGCCTCCTTCCGCGAGATGACAGCCTCGCAGAAGGTGGCGACCGCGGTCCAGGCCCTGTCACTGCCAACTATCGCTCGCGCAACGGCCGGCAGCGACAGGTCCACGCCTATGACTGCAGCGAGTTCCCGGCGCTGCACATCCCAGGCCGGGCACGACTCGAGCGTGTGCTGCGCCGAGTCCTCGCCGCAGTCGCAGTGGTGACAGCCTGGGGTCGTCTCCCTCCTAGCGATCGTGTGCAGGTATTTGCCGAAGCAACCGTGCCCCGACAAAACCTGCACCAACCGGAAGGTGAGGACCCCGTGCTGCCGCCCTGCCCATTCTTCCAATATCGGCTGGAGCGCCCCCACGGTCCAGAGACCAGCCCGGGGCGTCTCCAGCCGAGACCTCCACTTTAGGACGGTGGCGCGGCGGGCATCTTCCCGCCACGCTGAGATTGCGCTTGGCGAGGGGCGGCTGCCCCCCGCCCGCGCCGTCGACGCCCGCCGATAAACGTCGGCGAGCACTTCCGCCTCCAGATCCCACGGGGGGGTTCTGGCCAACGCGCAGGCTGCATCGCACGAGACCGTGCGGTACCCGCGTATTGCCCTGACCGCTACGACCCTCTGTGGACGCCACAGAAGGGCC
Source organism: Leucoma salicis (assembly GCA_948253155.1). Classification (NCBI taxonomy): domain Eukaryota; kingdom Metazoa; phylum Arthropoda; class Insecta; order Lepidoptera; family Erebidae; genus Leucoma; species Leucoma salicis. The sequence continues at coordinate 79,255 of OX411823.1, forward strand.
CTATTGCGAGCGGCCATGGACTCCGCCCACACGGGCGCGCCGTACAGTGCCATTGACCGTACTACCCCCGCGTAGAGTCGTCGACACGCGAGACTCGGTTCGCCCAAATTCGGCATCAGTCGCCCGAGGGCGGACGGCGGAAGTGCTCGTCAAAGTGCCACCGTCCATCCAATACCAGGCCCAGGTACTTGATGTGGGCCTGGATTGGAAAGCCCACACCGTTGACCGTTATCGAGGCGCCGGCGGGTGGGCCGCGTCGGGGCCCATGGAAGAGTAGGGCCTCCGACTTTTCAAGGGCCACCCTAAGCCCCAGCGCCTCGATTCGCCTGACCACCTCCGCGGTTCCTGAGGTGGCCAGCGTTGCCGCCTCCTCGAGGGTCCCGCCCCGGGCTGTGACGAGCGTATCGTCTGCGTAGCAAAAGACCCTCGTTCCTGTATGCCCGCGAGACGTAACCACAGACACGCGCTCAGGTTTACGGTTTGGGACGGGGGGGGGGCGCTGTGGCCCCACTGTCCCCCCTCTCCAGAGCCCGGTGAGCCAGTCTGGCCCCACCGACTCCGACGCCTGGTCTATCCGCCGTGCCCTCTGCTGAGTCAGAGGGACACGCGGAGACCCGTCCTGTCCGGGATTTTAGCCGCCGGCGACTGCCGACGTTGCCCGGGGTGCACCACTAGGAGGTAAACCGGACAAATTAGCACCCCAACCTAACCTAACCTAACCTAACTAGATATTAAAAATACAGATATAAAATAATTATATTACAGTATAAATTATATAATAAATAAAGAATAGAAGTATACTTTTTATTTGAATGAAACTAATAAAAATTAAAAACGTCTGAATAAATTATCGTTCAGTTTTAAACCATATACAAATAGCATATAAACAAAACAAATAAAATACAGACAATAGATAAATTATAATAAATAATAAATTACAACCTTAAATCACAACTTAGAATATACCTTTGCATATCAAAATAAATACAAAAACCTAAATAAAAATAGAAACATAATAACATGCTATGCAATATTAAAACAGTACTATTTGAAACTAGAATGAAAGCAAAAAGAAGATTTTAAAACAGAATGGTAAATAAATAAGTGGTATACACAATATATAAAAAAGACGTATTAAACCATAATAAACAAATTGGAAATAAAATTAAAAGTACATACCTAGAATGTGCTGAAATTATCTGATAAAGATAAAGTCATAAAATCATATGCCAATGAATTGATCAATCGCCTCTGGTACAGTGCACGAGATGTCTGGGCTTCGGGCACGGGCGGAAGCTCTGCACTGAAAGTGAGGATCTATGCAATTATTGCGGTGGCCCTCATCATAGGGCGGAGTGCCCGCGGGTGGCCGGGGGACGGGCACCTACGTGCGCAAATTGTATTAGGGCGAAGAATGACATGCCGGGCCACACGGCATACAGTGAAGAGTGTTCTGTGCGCAAGAAATGGGATGCGCTGGCACGGGCCGCTACAGCCTACAGCTGAGGCAGTTGCTAGCGCCCATTTAATATTGGTACCTCAAAGTTAAATGCAAATAAACACACTAGACAGTATGCCGTACGCAACACAACACTAAAATACATATAACACACAACACAAACAAATATACAAACACTATAAACATTACACATACATAAATAACACAAAAATATAAACACGGATAGATGCTACGTATACGTATAATGGGTATATACATATATGTGCATATTTGAACCCAACACATAAACAAATCAGTTACACAGAACACACATACAAACATTCAGATAAACATTAATTTTCACAAAAGCTCACATACAAAATTCCTCATTTTTTAAAATACAAATACAGCACAAAAACAAAATAAGGCTATATATATATATACAATATAGTTAAATAAAACAAATAAAATATATTAACAATACATTTATAATTATATTCATACTACACACATACATCAAAAATATTGGCATAAAACATATGTTGAACATATGAATGGCTAACTAAAATCTTAACTCAGAATTGGCAAATAAATAAGCATAAATAAACACACATACAAATATTCACATAAACATTAATACTCATAACAGTTTACACATAACGCACACAAAACGAGACATTTTAAAAATACAAATACATCACAATAATAAAGCAAAGTCATATACAATATAGTTATATAAAACAAATAATATAAACTTATAACACATTTATATATTCATATTACACACACACACACTTTAAAAATATTGGCATAAAACATATGTTAAACATATGAATGGCTAACTAAATCTTAACTCAGAATTGGCAAATAAATAAGCATAAATAAACACACATACAAATATTTACATAAACATTAATACTCATAACAGTTTACACACACCGCACACAAAACGAGATATTTTAAAACTACAAATACATCACAATAATAAAGCAAAGTCATATACAATATAGTTATATAAAACAATAATATAAACTAATAACACATTTATTTATTCATATTACACATATACAAATTACATCGATAATACAGCAGAAATACAAAAACACCGACAATAAAATGAATATGTGGGTATAATAAAACATACACATATATCCATATCAATGTACAAAACATACATATACACTAAAGTCACCAGCACAAACACACTTACAACTTATAATTAATCAAATAGACACGATATAATAACTAAATATGAATAAACGCATTTAACATATTTGATAACATATATACATATAGTAAATAATAAAGTAATTAAATAAACAAATTTAACCGGATATAAAAAACCAGACAAATATTCAAAATGTATAATATTAAATCATACCATCTAAAATTAGTATATAAAACATACACAAAGTATAAAGAATTAAATCAAAATAAAATAGTATTTTACCAATAAATGTAAGACAAAGTAATATATTCAAGAATTCTACGCAGAAGTAAAGAAGACGGTAAATTATAAAAAGGAAATATAATAACAAATTAGAATAAATTACATAAGATAGAAATATGATATCTGGTGTGGGAAGCATAACAAAATATATGCAAATCAAATTAAAATGGGAAAAGTAATAAGTAATTAGAATATAATCAAATAAATAATATAAATCTGACATAACTTATGTAAGAAATATAACAATAAACAATAACAAATTAATAACTAATATAAAAATAAACGAATACAAAAATTGTATAATAAAACAATAACAAACCATATAACAAACGAAATCCAGCAAATTTGCATAACTTATGTATGAAAGATAATTACAGATAATAACAACATAATATCAAAATATACAAAACTGAAAACTTTATAATAAAATACTTAATACAAAATATGATACAATTAACAAATCCGGTAAATTTTTTTTTTGTCTAAATAGATAAATAGATGACGTTTCCAAACAGCCATAGAAGAGCTGTGACCATGTCACAGGAGACCGCAGCCCGAACGAATAATGTTCGGAATTAAAAAAAAAAAAAAAAAAAAAAACCTAACCTAACCTAACCAAGATAATGAAAATGTGTGGGAAGGTATATACCGAGTAATAAGGAATACTACCAAACGAGAACCGGACCTCCCATTGTCTAAAAACGGTGTATCACTGGGCTTAGAGGAGTCCGCAAGGTTATTGGCGGACACCTTCTATATCAGCGACTCAGAGGATGACGATAATGCGCACCATCAGCACACAAGAACACTGTCTCGCCAGATTGGGGGTTCAGACTCTGGTAGCTACGAGCCTGATATTACAGAGCACGAGTTGACGTCGGCTGTACTGAGCTTCCACCCGAGGAAAGCTCCGGGTGAGGAAGGCTTCACCGCAGACATTTGTGCGGAAGTAATCTTGCGGGATATGGACCTAAATCTAGCACTCTATAATAAATGCTGGAGACTCGCTCAATTCCCCATAGAATGGAAGATGGCGGTGGTGATCGCAATAAGGAAGCCAGGAAAGACTGATTATACAGACCCCAGGGCTTATAGGCCAATTGGACTGTTGCCGCTTATGGGCAAGATATTTGAAAAAATTGTCATGAGAAGATTAACCTGGCACCTTCTGCCACGTCTAAGCACTAGACAATATGGATTTTTGCCACAACGTGGGACGGAGGACTCCCTCTATGATCTGGTGGCACACGTGAGGGGCAAGCTTCGGGAGAAGAAGCTTGTTACGATGGTGTCGCTGGACATAGAGGGGGCCTTCGATAGTGCATGGTGGCCGGCCATAAAAGTTAGGCTTATGGAGGAGGAAAGTCCGTGATTACTCCAGGGAATAATGGCTAGCTATCTGGAGGACAGACAGATAAAAGTTAAATACGCTGGAAATGAATATACGAAACGGGTTACAAAAGGATGTATTCAGGGCTCCATAGGGGGCCCCATTTTATGAAATCTCCTGCTTGATCCGCTGCTGAAAAGTCTCACGGGGAGGGGGGACTACTGTCAAGCGTTCGCGGATGACGTAGTCCTCGTATTCTCGGGGGACACAGCGGCGGAGATTGAGAGTCGAGGTAATGACGCCCTCAGACATGTCTGGAAGTGGGGTGTCGATAATAAGTTAAGGTTTGCGCCACATAAAACACATGCGATGGTCATAACCAGAAAACTTAAATACGACATCCCGCGTCTGGACATGGGTGGAGTCGACATTGCAATGACTGAGGAGATCAAGATCCTGGGGCTAACGATAGACTGCGGGTTGACGTTCGGGGCCCACACAGCGAATGTGTGTAGGAAGGCTTTGGGCGTCTACAAGCAGCTGTCGAAAGCCGCCAGGGTCACATGGGGCCTCCACCCAGAAGTAATTAAAACCATTTATAAGGCAACAATAGAGCCAATAATTACGTATGCAGCCAGTGTATGGGCCGATGCCACACACAAAATTAAAATACAAAAAGAGCTTAACGTGGTTCAGAGGCTTTTTGCGCAAAAAATTTGCAAAGCCTACAAAACTGTGTCTCTTAATGCGGCTTTGGTTTTGGCCGGCTTACTTCCCCTTGATATCCGGATTAGGGAGAACGCAGCACTGTATGAGGCTAAAAGAGGGGTGTCTCGGTTCATACCGATTGGCAGAGAAATTGAGAGGCCAACTTTATATTCGTTAAGGCCGCATCCCTCAACGCATGAGTCCATCAAAGTGACACATTTTGTCAGTGGGGAAGAAATAGCAGCGCGGGTGGACGGTGCAGTACAAATATATACGGACGGCAGCAAAATTGAGGGTGAGGTTGGGGCTTCGCTATCCGTATGGAAAGATGGAGTCGAAACTTTAGCCCGGAAATTTAAGCTGTCGTCCTACTGCACCGTCTACCAGGCTGAGCTGTTAGCCATCTGTAAAGCAGTAGCGATAGCGGCTCAAGGGCGGGACACTAGATATGCTATCATGAGTGATTCTAGAGCCGCTATCGAAACAATCACAAACTGCGATTCTCTCCACCCGCTGGCATTTGAGTCAAGGAACCATCTACAGAACGATAGGACAAGGGGTAAAGCAATAACATTGCACTGGATTAAGGCCCACGCTGGACTAGAAGGCAATGAGAGGGCGGATCATCTTGCCAAGGAGGCTGCATTAAGAACAAATGTAGCACACCAATACGATAAATGCCCGGTTTCATTCGTCAAGAGGATGATTCGAGTGGAGTCCCTTGACGAATGGAACCGGAGATATCGGATGGGATCGGTAGCAGGTGTGACGAAAATGTTCCTCCCAGACGTGCGCAGTGCATATAAAATAGTCAATAAGCTAACAATTGATAATGTATTGACACAAGTTCTAACGGGTCACGGTGGCTTTTCAGAATACCTTCATAGGTTTAAATGCAAAGAGAACCCAGCGTGCGTGTGTTCCCCGGAAGAAAAAGAAACGATTCCGCACGTATTAATCGAGTGTCCTGCTTACGCTTATAAAAGAGCTGAACTTGGGCAAATGATTGACACGGAGTTATGTATAAATAACATGCATGTTATAATGAAAGACGATAGGGAAAGGAAACTATTCTTAGAATATAGTAAAAAAGTTGCAAGAATAGTTATAGCAAGGAACAAAACCTGAAAAAAAAAACAAAAAACGTAAAAGTAAAGTAGAATATTAAATAAAATTAATTCAATGCATTCGAATAGTAGGAACACAAAACACAATACACACACACACACACACACGTACGCTCACACGTACACACACACACAAACACACGCACACACACATAAATAAATAAAATAAAATAAAAATTAATATATTATAATAATTATGACGTAAACTATTCGCATCTATTATTTTATAAATAATTATCTATTTTAATTAATGCTATGATCTAATACTATACTATGAACTCTAATCTAATCTTGATTTTCTATTGTTATATTGGATATTTTGAACTATATAATAAATTATAATATAATATAATATGGTCACACATTTTATGTAGTAGTAAAATGTCAGCTGACCAGCACAATCTCGTAAAGTATAATAATATTGTAAACAATATATATATTGGTCATGCATTTTGGTTGGGTAAAATGTAATTGACTATGTGTACAAATATTTATAACGTTTACGATCAAGTTCCGAGTTACGACCTTCCGGGTATCGGCTTCCCTACGAGTTCTGGTTCCGGCGCCAGTTGCGCCGGCTTCACACGCCTACCAGCATATATCTGCGCACGCCCGAGGGACGAGGGCCTGCCCTTCGGTCCAACTACAGCCGGCCCGCAGTTGAGTACCCGTAGGTGACGGTCTTGGGGAATACTCCTGTGTTGCGAACCACTCCCCCTGATTTCTCATCGCTCTTTCTTTTCGTATATTTATAATCAATTACTCAATTATTTCTGTTAATTATATATTTTTTTTTCGGATAAAATTGTAAATTTTAGAATTTACTTTTATTTTAAATTGTTAGGGTTTCCCCGTAACAACATCCTCACACACTTAAATAAATTAGTTATTTTTATTTTGAAGTGAATACTTCTTTAGAATCATTGTGATTTGAAAGTCGATGAAACGAAAATGCGTCATGATAAAGAAATTCTCTACATCGCCATTCAGAATACATACAGATTTAGTAATTCACTGTTTTCACTTACTAGATACCTTCGTCTTTACTAGTATTATTTTAACATAATTGATATGTCTAGATAACTATAGATTTACCTATCTGTTTGTAGTATAGCCTAGAGCGTTGCATTCGAGCAATCTTTGTAATATGATAACATTACATATTATTGAAGGGCCTCGTGGCGTGGTCGGTAGTGTAACCGACTTCCGTGCACGAGGTCATGGGTTCGATTCCCAATCAGGGCAATTATTTGTGTGATGAACACAGATAATTGTACTGCGTCTGGGTGTTTTTTTCGCGGGATGTCTAGCAGATGTTAAAACATAGAAATTATTTTGTACAAATAAAATTATCATAACTTGACAAAGTACTTCTCAAGGCGAATCAAACGAGTATAAACTCAACAGGGTTGCGTTTCATTGCAGAGTTACTGTGGCCACCTACCAGCTCCATCGTCAGACCCTGGATACCATCTAGAGACAAAGTACTCGTCAAGCCAAATCATACGAGCCCAAGCTCGATGGATTAATGTCGTTTTATAACGCAGTTCCTTCGGCCACCTTCTAGCTCCATCATCAGACCCTGGATACCATCTAAAGGCAAAGTACTCGTCAAGACGAATCAAATGATTCCAAACTCGATGGGATTGCGTCGTTTCATTACAGAGTTACTGTGGTCACCTTCCAGCTACATCATCAAACCCTGGATATCATCTATGACTGAAGTTCTAGTCAGGACTTTTCAAACGAGCCCTAACTCGATGGAGTTGCGCCACGTAATTACAGAGTTTCGCATGGCCACCTTCCAGCTCCATCATCAGACCCTGGATACCATCTAGACACAAAGTACTCGCCGAGACGAATCATATGAGCCCAAACTCGATGGGGTTGCGCCGTTTCATTATATATTTTATTATATTAGAGTTCCTGTGTCCACCTTCCAGCTCCATCATCAGATCAGCCATGCAATTCTCTAACGTAACCATTTGAAGCTGTACTCGACGTCGAGCTCGACTTCGAGCCAGCCTTGAATTCGACGTCGAGCACAGGGCTGCTAGAATTGGTATTCATTAACGCATTTCTATTCGACGTCGAACTGGAGGTTGTGCAGTTCGTCGCTGTTCTGTAAGGCGAGTTAGAGCTTGATCAAGCTTATTTGTCGATAAGAAACTGTTTTTTTTTCCGAAGGCAATTCTCTTGAAAATAATATGTTAATAATTTTTATTCATGCAAAAATAGTTTAGTAGTTAGTAAACTTGCGGTTTTAGCTAAGAAGAAAGTTTGTATCAGCTCTATGTCATTATAATATTGCATTATCACGTGATATACACATGCGTGTAAATTTTCAGCTCAATCGGAAACCGGGAAGTGTGTCAAATTTAACTTGCAAGATTAGAACGGGACAAGTAGGTACAATAAAAGCGTCGCCACGCTAACAGCCGATTTCACCCTCCCTCTGCATTAGATGTTTCACATCAAAAAGTAGTATTATTATGTATTATATCCGTAATCTGGTACCCATAGCACAAGCGTTAAGCTTAGCTTGGGACCAGATGACGTTGTGTGAAAATGTCCGTTAATATTTATTTATTATTTATTTACAACATTCCTAGGTCTGTATTTAATATCACTGCCTATGTGGTGCAGCGGTATTGTAAGCGACTGTTGATCATGAGGTCTCGGGTTCGATCCCCGGGTCGGGCAGTGTTATTGCTATTTTTCGTAAAAACAAATTCTCAGTAGCAGCTCGGAGTTTGGAAATGTGCCCGGTAGACGTCAATAGGCTCGCCCCCTTTCGTGGGACTTAAACATAACTGGCGAATCGTGGGTGTGTAAAACACCTCTGCATACCCCTTCAGGGAATACAGGCGTGATGATGCTATGTGTATTTAATATCAAGTTGTCATTGTCAATAGCCAGCTAGATATCGATATTCGAAGAAGAAATCAGTGTCTGTTGTTCAAGACAAGTTGTTAGTAAAATCGTAAGAATAAAAATGCCACAATACAAAAAACCAAAATGTAGGTACGTAGTGCGGTAATTGACTTCATGAGTCAAATCGGAACTCAGGCAGGACAGCATTACTGTAATTTTTTTCTGCTCTTGGGTTAGTGCTGCCGATACCTACTACGCTAGAGAAACCCGTAGAAAACTAGAAATATATATTTTGATGGACCGGGACTGCAGTTGATTAAAAAAAGAGAAACATGCTAACACATAGATATAATATACACCAAGTTACATAGATATTACGAAATGCGCGAAATCCGATGCAAACTCGGATCAGTCGCTCGACCGATCCGTATATTGTATGAGGGCGAGCGGCTTGTGTTGGTAAACAAATCCGAAACAGCATGACCATTATTATTGTATTTTTTAATTTTAAATATATGTAAATAGTAAAAAGGTGATTAAAAATTACTTACATATGAAAGCTAACGCCATCAGTTTGTAAATTTGACGTGGAAGATCTCTTTTTGCAGCAAAAAACTGAACAATTGGGCATTTTTAATATTTTTGTAACACGTCGACTCGACCGTACAACTAGATTTAGTCTAGTGGGCAGTTCGGCTGCAACTAAATTTATTGTGCGCATACGCATAGGTCCGCGTGGACTTGTACTTTGACAGAGGGGAACGCCTGCGTATGCCTACTCCCATCCGGGCCGCGTTGCTCTATGTCATGGACGTATAAAGGAACGGACAGCGCCTCGCTAAGACAAAATTGAAGATACGTAATGGCGGCGGCTATCTATGTGTGAATGAATTTAGGGTTGCCATGTTAGCCAAATTTACCCTTTTTATTATACATATTTAAAAAACACAGGTTGGCAGATAAATTTATTGGAAATGTATATGAAATATACCGTACTATTTGAAAAGGTTAATAGTGCAAACAACACAATTTTACTGTATCTATTTAAAACTTAAAATAAATCATGGGCAGATAATGGGTAATAAAGGATAACATAATTATGTCGATAAAACGGGATTAATTTGCATGTTTGTCGGGACTACAGTGGCCAAGGTGTCTTTACTGCTTTGACAATTAATGTATTTTTATTGTTCTAGCGCAGATGGGGTTCACAGAATTCTAGGAAACTATTGCTCTTTTTTGAGGTGAGCGGAATACACAAAGCTTATTGTTTTAAACAGTTTTATGTTATCTATATTGGCCGCTAGTTTCTAATTGTAAGCAGATATATTATTATTAAAATAGAATATTTTGAAGAGTGGCTAAAGGTAATTTTGATGATTTCGTTTTGGTATTAGTTAACGCTTCTTACCACTCCCATAAGGTAGAATAAAACTGCCACTACAGGGTGGCGTAAAGCCCAGTTCAAAAGTGGCTAAACTCAAAGAATGTAAACAATTAATAAATGAATACACTGATAAATAATTCTGCATTACTGTAAATCATTACAAAAGAAAATACTCATTATCAAAAAATGTAGTTGAGGGGTTCACTGTTGAGTATGGTGTCAACATCTCAAAAGACTTCCTTAGCACTGTAAATTAAATCCCATATAACTAGTATGGGCACAGGTAAAGGGGCGTGTCGCAAGAAATGACAATTGTTTTTAAATGGCTGGTATTAAAGAATTATTTACTGAGGGCTAAAGTTGTTGACACTGCAATGGTAGTTGAGATATGTCGAGTATGTTATTATACTTAAAGTAACGAAATAAAATGATGCTACTCGTTCACCTTATTGATAATGTCACAGAAAGATTCTTAATAAATGTAGATTCTGAAAGTAATATTTCAGAAATAAATTGTGATTAAGAAAGTTCGGCTTTTATTTTTTCCATTTTGACTAAAATGATAATAAGCAGACAAATAGGCATCTACGGTGGGCATCTATCACCTTATTTTAAGTCGCTTTCAAAAAATGCGATTTTCTTATGAACATAAATAATACTCGCAAATGCAATTTTATTACGTTATTAACCTTTCCTTGCAGCTCCGCCACAGCCAAAAGTTAGTTTTTGTGTTATATCTCAGCTTTCCGATAAAGTAGCGTACAAAATGTATACCAGTTGTTAAGTGTTATCAAGAACTAACCAAATAAAAAGTTGCATCAAAATCCGTTCAGCAGTTTTTGCGTGATGCGCGAACAAACAAACAGATAAACAGACAAAAAATTTAAAAAAAAATGTTTTGTGTTTAGATACGCTTATATAGTCCATTACAGTCATTTTTTCTAAAATATCTTAAATGCACAGACACAGCTATGTTACAGCTTTATAATAGTATATAAAACATATTAAAATAGGTATGATTACTTTAATTTAGATTTTGTAAATGCTACAATAATAAATTCATACTACTTATACTACTGATCAACGCAAATTCAAATTAATAAACCATCAGAAAATTTATTATAATAAAAAAAATATTAATTATGTGTTTTCGATAACTCAGACTACAACAACACTATTAATGATACGTGGCATTCAAATATCATTTTAGTCTACAAAATAAAAAATCAAAGTATAGTAACTTAACCTAAACAAATAGTACCTCATAAATATAAAGTATAAAATTCCCATATTTCGGGTAATTTCCACTAGCGAATATGAGCAATACTGGCATTGTGATGAATTATTTGGTTCTGGTGAATTAATATAAATTTTAATGTGTAAAATCGGGAACTGAGTAATTAAATTATTCATTTACCTATGAAACGTGACTCCTGGATATTTTTCTTTCTGTCACTACGGTTTTTCACCACACAAGATATGCTGTATTTTGATATTTTTTTTGCAGCGTAGACGTACCGACTGTGATAACGTTTACTCGCACAATGGCCGACTAAGGTGTGAATGTGTGCGTGTCGGCATGTGTGTACAGCGAACTGGCTGACTCTGAGTGACACAATCTTTTGTTAGCAAGGCTCAGTCTGTTCTTTTTATTAAGTCCATGCTCTATGTATTTACGTTAAGTAATCGTATCGAGAAAACTATACGCAAACGCACACGTTACTATTACGAATTTGATCGGCAGCACGAACGCTTTAACTTTACTAACGTGTACTCCATAGAGTAAAGTAATCATACTAAAAGTGTACTCGATACGATTATGTTACTTTAGTTAAACAATGCGATGTACACATTAGGAATTAAACGAATGTTTATGAATGATACGTTTAGAAATTGCCATCGCTGTATTTGTTAAATCATTTATTGCACCCAAAAAGTAAGATACATGATTAATTTGCTAAATATTAATGTCATAGGTACTTACTTATTATAAAAGGTTTAGTAACAATAAAATTTCAATTTCAATTTTTTTTAGATGCCTGAAGCATTGATTTCTGGACGCGGCCACTTTAAATCTTGAACTTCAATTATTGGAGCTCTTGCACGCACTCGGACACTGTTGATGAGTTATTTTTTATTTTTATTTTATTTTATTTTATTTGGGAAACAAACGGATCCAATACAAAAAAATAATAATATTAAATATAAAAACACACAATCCAGAAGCAGTTTCCACAATTTGCAAAATCTCACAGGTAACATTATAATAACAAAAAAAAACGAAATCATAACCAACATTATACCAACACAAAAATTTTTTAAAGCCGACATTATAATAACACCATTTTTTTTATTTTTTTAAGCCAACAATAACAGGAGAAATAAAAACAAGTTAATAACGTTTAGAAGAGAAAAAAATTTGTCTAATATAACTTTTGAATTTAAATAGAGCAAGGTGAAACATATCAATGCAGTTATTAGAGTCAGAAGTGATGATATTATTGTACAAACAACATGCTGTGCCGTATAATGCCGACACATAAGAGAGTCCAAATAAAATATATCTTCTAGGATTTTAAAACCTTTTATTTCCACACTGTCGTTACAATATTTAAAGTTGAGAGCTGCTATCTATACAACGGTCGGATGAGAAGTGGGGGTGTCCTTTACACTGATCCTTCTAAAAAACTAAAGCGCCTAACTAAATTATAATGGCAATTAGCTATTAACAACTATATGATTACTTTTAATAGGCAATTAACGATACAACCAATATAGTGCCTACAGATATATCTAACTTAACAATTAGTATGTAGTAATTATAAATATAATAGTTAACAATTAAAGCATGGCGGCAACATCTACCCCCCCGCTGAAAGGGCCACCTTTCAGGACAAGTCAGATTGGTGCAGCGGGCAGAGTTTGACTATAGGTCTACGCACGCGACCTCTGGTTGTGTCGACGTCAGCGACCCTTGAGATACCGTCGGCCCCAGGGAACAATTTTTGTACTCGACCAAGACGCCAACACAGCGGCGGGACGTAGTCCTCTTGAATTAACACGAGATCTCCAATATTGAGTTCGCGCTTTGATGCCAATCTCCATTTCTTTCGCTGTTGTAACTCAGCAAGGTACTCCTTCTGCCACCTCGACCGGAAGTGCTGATGGATCTTCTCCAGGCGGGCGTAGCGCGAGAGAGAACTCTCAGCGCGATCTTCTAATACTGGCCCAGGCAGAGCCGTCAGTGGCCGCCCCACGAGAAAGTGCCCTGGGGAGAGGGAGAGGAAGTCGTTAGGGGAGTTTGAAAGAGGACACAAAGGGCGACTATTTAAGACAGCCTCCACTTGTGCAAACAAAGTGCATATCTCTTCAAAAGTTACATGTGCGTTGCCCATAACGCGCTTAAGGTGGTACTTAGCAGATTTTACCCCAGCTTCCCAAATACCACCAAAGTGAGGAGCATAAGTTGGGATAAATTTAAACTCTATACTTTCGTTAGCTGCAAACTCAGACAAAGGTTCTTGGTGAGATTTTATGAAAGCACATAGTTCTTTCGATGCTGCAACAAAGTTACGACCATTATCGCAAAATATTTCCGTAGGTTTACCACGTCGAGAAATGAATCGCCGAAGCGTCATAATAAACGCTTCCTTTGACAAATCGGAAACTGCCTCTAAGTGTATGCATTTAAAACGCAGGCAAACAAATAAACACAAGTAGCATTTTGTGAGCCGTGCTCCACGACCCTTTCTATTTAAGATTTGAAACGGGCCTGCAAAATCTAAACCTACAGATAGGAAAGGAAAATCTAACACTCTCGACACGCTGTGCTGGCAAATCACTCATCTTAGGAAAAATAGGTTTAGCGTTTAATCGCGTGCACCGCACACAATGACGAACGGTGCGCCGTGCAAGGCGTCTTCCGTTGATGGCCCACACATACTCGCGTACTGTCGCTAATAATAATTGTGGTCCAGCGTGCAAACTACGGTAATGTTCCTGTTCAAAAATTAATTTCGTTAAATGATGTGAACCATCTAACAATATGGGATGTTTTTTCTCATAGTCACAGTGTGAAGCGTCAATACGACCCCCTACTCGTATTATTGAGCCATCTAAAAAAGGAGACAGAGACAAGATCTTTGACCTTCCTCTCAAAGGTTGTTGCTGTGAAAGCGCCTTGAATTCATCGAGAAACGACTCTTTCTGTGCTAAACAGCACAAATAAAGAAATGCATCGTGTAACTCTTTAGGCGTTAATACGCCGGATGACCTGTGACATTCATCTTTTAAATTAAATATAAATCGTTTTACGTATGCTACGGTACGTTGTAATTTTCTTAAATTTGAATAATTGCTTATGTTAAGTATAGGTTCAGTTCAGCCAGTCTGATACCTTCGTCAATTCAAGAATTGCACCTACACGATGAGCCACGAACGTTTTGAGCTTTGTAGCATCTGCGTTAAGCCAACCTAATACTATGCTAGAATCACACCAATGGGTAACAGATTTAGGTTCATATCTAATTGCGTTCGTAACAGCCTTACATAAAGTTGCAGCCAGTAACGCACCACACAACTCTAAACGCGGTATAGTAATTAATGGTTTGCGTTTTGCCACCTTTGATTTAGCGCAAAGCAGCCTTACAGTGACGTCACCGTCGTCATCAATCGAGCGAACGTATATCGCTGCACCGTATGCACGCTCTGACGCGTCGCTAAAGGAATGCAGTTCTATCGAAACCGGTTTGTTACATGTTACGCGCCTCGCCATGCGAATATTAGATAAACTGTTTATGTTATTATAATAAGCTTGCCAAGTGTCGATTATAGCTGAGGGTAATGGATCGTCCCATCCCAGGTTCTCAGCACAAATGTTTTGAAATAGCATTTTTGGAATAATTACACACGGGCTCAATAATCCTAAAGGGTCATATATTTTTAAAGATTGCGACATTATAAAACGTTTTGTAATGCTTGTCTTTAGAGCAGGTTTGACAGGAAAAAATAATAAGTCGTTCGAATAGTCCCATCCTAGGCCCAAAGTGTTTGTTGAACCACTGAACAACAGATTTTGTCCCTTTTCATTTTGGTTAGTAGTGTTCTCGCAAATAGCAGAATAATTACTTTTAAATTTTCGTAAAATCATACCGGCAGACCTTAATGTGGACGACACGGCATCCTTTATGAACAATAGTTCACGTTCCTCATCCAAGGAAGTGACTAAATCGTCCACATAAAAGTCCTGCTGAACAATTTTACCTACGATTGGATTCTTACATTCTTCGCCGATTTGCCACAAGCACCTAGTACTAAGATAGCTCGCACTCGCTGTGCCGTAAGTGAGAGTATTTAAACTTAGCGTTCTTAAGGGTTGTGACTCATCTTCTCGCCATAAGATTAATTGCAAATTACGATCAGGCACTGATACCTCCACTTGGCGATACATTTTTTCTATATCACCGCACAATAAATACCTATGCTGACGTGCTCTAATTAAAACAGAAAAAATTGAATCTTGTACATTTGGTCCAACCATAAGGATATCATTGAGTGAAAATCCCGACGACGTGGGGTTCGAACCGTCAAATACCACGCGTAATTTGGTTGACTCACTCTCTTTCTTTATCACTGCATGGTGACATAAAAAGTATGACGGGTCAGGTATTGCTACCGGGGATTCTGACAGATGACCTAGATCTGCATATTCGCGAATAAATTGTACATACTGGGCCTTTAATTCAGGATTCCTACGGAATCTCTTCTCCAGCGCTAAGAATCTCGTTTTAGCTGCAGCATAGGAATCCCCCAGACAGTCAGGCGATTCCTTAAATGGCAATTTCACTCGAAACCTACCTGAATCAAGACGTACCGTATTCTCAATAAAATGTCTTTCGCAGAATTCGTTATCATTGCCCAAAATTGGGCCTTTAGGGACCTCCTCTAGTTCCCAAAATTTATTCAAAAGGTTATTAATATTATCCTCTAAGGACACGCTTGGCGGAGTGCACTGCACGGAGGATACGTATAGTTTTTTTGTAATAAAACTGGTATTAACCGGACCGGCAATTATCCACCCAAATTGAGTGCTATGCAGCTTAGAAACGCCCAGGGAGCGCTGATGGCATTTCAAAACATCCCAAAATAAGTCCGCACCGATAAGAACGTCAATGGGAGCCGGTCTGTCATAACTCGGGTCGGCTAGCTGAATATCTTTAGGTAAGTTCAATTGTAAAGTATCTATAGAAGCGCTCGGTATCTCGCCGGTTAACTCGCCTAGCACTAAACACGACATCGTCACGTGATACGGATTGTATACTGAACTTAGCGTAACAACACAACTTTCTTGTATTTTATTTGCCGCGCTATTGCCGATGCCTATAATATTCAACGTGTCTATGCGATTGGAATCGAGTGATAACCGCTCCTTTAAAGATTGAGTAATAAATGTAGACTGGCTACCACTGTCGAGTAACGCTCGCACTCGGGTGGATACTTGAGTCTTAGGGTTTGAAACGACTATTATAGCAGTTGATAATAAAACATGTTGGCCATCTCTATGGCAAAGTGCTGAAACTTCCTCAAGAGCAGGAGTACTGCTTTTATTTTGAATATATTCAGTATCTTGATGTAGCAATATGTTGTGACTCTGCTTACATAAGCGACAAGGTGCCAGTCTACATTTCTTAGTAGGGTGTCCATATCGCAAACAATTAGAACACAGTCTGTACTTAGCTACATCAGACAATTTATCGTTAATATTTTTATTTTTAAATGTAGGACAATTATAAATTTTATGCGGTTCAGCACAGATAATGCATGGCTTCATAGCTGATATTGCGGGTTCGGTGCTTGTTAAGGCCAATTGCCCTTTAACTTGTGTCTTATTTGTGTTTGTAATATTTTTCGAAATACTATTATTAGAATTATTATGGAGTTTATTATTACGGTTCATAGCAGCCAAAATATTCGCACGATCAATTAGAAAATTGTTGAAGGACTCTAGAGTGGGGATTTCGTTCGCCATAGAATTTCTTAATTCTTCCCATTTTAAAAGTGTACGACCATCGAGTTTCTTACACATCATAAAAATGACCAGAACGTCCCACTGATGAGTTGGTAACCCTAAGTTACACAATGCACGTAAATTTTTATTTATGTGGTCAACAATAAATCTAAGCGACCTTTCTGAATCACGGGCTATTGGTTGCAGGTTAAACAATGAATTAAGGTGCTGATCTAACAACAATCTTTTATTATTAAAGCGCTCGTTGAGCAGCTTCCAAGCAAGTTCGTAGTTGGCCGATGATATTTGTATATTAGATATGACCCTAGCTGCCTCACCTTCTAAATAACTATTTAAGTAATAAAATTTTTGTATTGGTGCTATGCCTTTATTATTGTGGACCACAGCCTCAAAAATATCCCGGAACTCCTGCCAATGATAAAATGACCCATCGAATTTTGCGACTTCAATATTTGGCAACTTTATTGCAGCATCACCAGCATCATGGTGACCTGGTCCATCATACAGTTCAAGAAGACCTTTAGCTGTGGAAATAACACCTATAATGTCATTTTCCACCAGGTCACGTTGTTCTAACTCGTAATCTAAGTTATTAGCATTTAAAACCTCGATCTCTGATTGCAGCTCATCGAACTTCAAAGCAATGTTTTCAAATTTGGTCAGTTTCACCTTTAATTCAGTCAGCTCAATAGAAGTAGGCTGTTTTGAAAACTTGTCGAGATAATTTTTAAATTTAGTTAATTGGCCTTTAATTGAGCTACGTTTCACATTTGCCTTAATTAAATCATCAGATGGCTTACCGCGCGCTTCCTGCATGGTCACTAACCAACAATAGAAAATTTATTAAGATGAAAGTATAAGTACAATGGCACAATGTATTTAATTATATGTATATTGAGGTTACCGATTAGAACCAGACCAAATGTGAAGTAAAAAAATTATAAATTATTGAAATAAAGGGAAATTATATGGCTCACGCTCCTCACGGTGATGGCTCCCGCATACAGGAAGAGACAGCGAGCAGAATCAATTGCCGCAAACAGCACCAAAAACCCAAAAAGGTGATGAGGGCGTGGACAGTGATTACAAGTTGTACGTACCCTGGAATAGTTAAGTAAAAAACGTGAATATCGGTCGGAAAACAAAACTATTGCTTTTGAAGTGGATTATAAGTAAAACTAATGCTTTAATTTATGTTTATATTATACCTTTGCAGTAAATTAAAGCTTGATTTGGGGATAAATTGCAGAAAAATTACATATATTCATATGTTGTGGGGTAGATTCATATGCCTACGCAACATATGTTACACACTAAGTTTGCACAAGTTATCGGCTAAAATGACCGTATATTAACTTTAAATTGCACTATTGTGTGATTTATAGACTATTTGGACCCTGTATAAATTAAGATGGGATTAAATTAAGTATTAGGATGGGTGTGGGACAATGGAAGAAAATGGTTTGAACACTTAGCTCGAGTGACGACACACGACGGCGCTCCCGGATGGACTCTGGCAGCTTTGTTGCGTGTGCAGGTCTCCAAACGATGCTGAGGTGGTCTGCCGGAACTCCTCAAAGTGAACCACAGTTGGCCCCCTTACGATGCTACAGACTTCGGTGATGCACGCAATGCGGTGAGGAGGAAGTCTTTACTCTCCTCTATTGCTGATGGACGGCGAGCTCCCTGAAGAGATGAGCCTGGCTGCGTCTCACACGTGTCCGAAAGATCTGCTGCCTTTGTAGATATTGGACTATGCTATTATGCAATCGCGTCCTGTCACGGTCGCCAATTTATGTGCCGTATAATGCCGACACATAAGAGAGTCCAAATAAAATATATCTTCTAGGATTTTAAAACCTTTTATTTCCACACTGTCGTTACAATATTTAAAGTTGAGAGCTGCTATCTATACAACGGTCGGATGAGAAGTGGGGGTGTCCTTTACACTGATCCTTCTAAAAAACTAAAGCGCCTAACTAAATTATAATGGCAATTAGCTATTAACAACTATATGATTACTTTTAATAGGCAATTAACGATACAACCAATATAGTGCCTACAGATATATCTAACTTAACAATTAGTATGTAGTAATTATAAATATAATAGTTAACAATTAAAGCATGGCGGCAACACATGCTCTTTTAATAAATACATTTTTGCCATGATTTGTTCGTGAAAAACTAATATGGAAAAGAGCTCTCTTGCGCGTATTAGTACGTGAACAAACAAAACCAATCTTACTGAGAAGATAGGAAGAGTCTAAATGGTTTCTTAGTATTTTATATAAAAATATTAGGTCGCGCTCTGCTCGTCGCTCCTCCAAGGACTGAATACTGAATTTATAATCTGGGTTTAAGTTATAACGCCACACAAGGTGTTTAATAAATTTGCTTTGCAATCCTTGGAGTAACTCAGTGTAGATCCTATACTGCGGGTTCCATACCACTGAAGCATATTCGAGAATCGGTCTTACGAGGGTTTTATAAAGTAGCAATAATGTTGAGATGCATTTAAAATCTCTTCCAGTTCTCATGATGAAACCCAACATACGAAATGCTTTGTTAACTGTATATGTAACATGCGATTCGAAAATAAGTTTGGAGTCTAGTATGACACCAAGGTCTTTCACCTCGGTCACTCTAGATATGGGTTCATTATTCATTGTGTAACTATATGTTACAGGGCTTTTCTTTCTGGTAAATGATATTAATTTACACTTTTTTATATTGAGAAAAAATAATTATTATTACAGTATTCACAAAGATTATCAATATCCCTTTGTAGTTCAAAGCAGTCATCAATATTTTTAATTATTTTGTAAATTTTGTTGTCATCAGCATACATAATACATTTAGATCCTTCAAATACATTACACAGATCACTAATATATAAATTAAATAAGAGAGGTCCGAGGTGGGACCCCTGGGGAACTCCAGAAGTTATGGGCAAGAAGGAAGAGCAAAACCCTTTAATCGTAACAGCCTGACTACGTTCTCTAAGATATGAAGCCAGCCACCGAAGCAAATCCCCATGTATACCGACATACTCTAGCTTTTTTAGTAGCACTTTGTGAGAAATTTTGTCGAAAGCCTTGGAGCAGTCAGTATACAGGACATCAACCTGCTGACTAGCATCCATGGCAGCAGTAACATAGTCGATAAACTCGCAGAGATTAGTTTCTGTCGATGTTTTACTGATGAAACCATGTTGCTCCGATTTAATAAGTGGCTTAATTAAAGGAGTGATTAAGTCACAAATGATACGCTCAAATAGTTTGGGTATGACACTTAACTTGGAAATAGGTCGATAATTTTTAATATTATGCCTATCTCCACTCTTAAAAACAGGCACTACATACGAACGTTTCCATATTTCAGGCATAACACCAGTTCTCAATGAGGTATTAAATAATATATACAAAGGTATTGAAATATGTTGCCAACATTTTTTTAAGAATAATGGGGGTCTGCCATCGGGTCCGCTACCTTTACATACATCAAGGGATTTTAAATATTTTATTATGACATCATAAGCAACATACACGTTACTAATATTTAGGGTGTTACCGTTTTCATCGCTATGAGACGGTGCTGTGACAGGTACGTCATACTTCTCAAAGACGGAGTTAAAGTGAATATTAAAAAGCTCACTTGTGACTCCACCGTCACAGGAACTACTTTGTTCTAAGAACACATTTTCAGGAACACCATTTGATGTTTTTTTTAACTTAACATAGTTCCATAAGTGTCTACTATTTTTTTAAATTTTTTTTTCAGATTTTACTATGAAAGAATCATAACATTCCTTACTAATCCTTTTCGGTCTATCTCTTAGAAGTGCAAAACAACGATAATCGTTATAGTTACCATATCGTTTCCATTTAGTGTGGTATTTTTTTTTCTTTTATAATTTTAATCAGCGAAGGAGAAAACCAACAAGGATACTTATGATGTTCTACAAAAGTTTTCACAGGTACATACTTACTAATTATATTATTTATAACGACATAAACTCTTGAAATGGATTCATTAATGTCATGTTTAAAACTACAAATACTGTGCCAATCAATTAGAGATAGTGCGTCGTTAATCTGATCATAATCCGCCAAATTATAACAATGATAAGTTCGGGGAGGAGGACGTAAAATATGCGGAAAAAAATCTACAACAAGAACATCTAAGGCAGGGTGGTGGTCGTCTTTCCCTTCAGGGCCCCAGTAGGGGTCACGCGGTGTGCAGAACTCCCGCGTTCCCACGGTGGGCTGCGGGCAGGCTAGATAGGGACCTACTGGCGGAGGCAGCCATCGTTCAATCGTGGCTGTCCTCACCGGCCCTGACCGAGGGGGTGGACGTTGAGGCTGGCCGATTTCGCGCTGCGATTACGCAGGTGTGCGACTCGGCCATGCCCCGTGTGCGACGTCCTCCTCCAAGGAAGGGGCTCTACTGGTGGTCCCAGGAGCTGGCGGACCTCCGTGCGGCGTGCATTCGTGCCCGGAGGTCCTACACCCGCAGTGGGCGGCGCAACCGCGATGAGGAGTGGGAGGGCCAGCTGTACGAGGCGTACCGCACTTCGCGAGCCGCGTTCAAGTTGGCCATCTGCCGCGCCAAAACGGAGAAAAGGCAGGAGATGCTGGACGGTCTCAACCATGACCCCTGGGGTCGCCCGTATCGTGCGGCTCTGAACAAGCTCCGCACTCAGGGCCCCCCCCTCACAGAGACCCTTCAGCCCAGCCTCCTCACCAAGGTGGTCGAAGGCCTATTCCCACGACGGGCGGAGCACACGCCCCCGGTCATGGCACGGCCAGTTAGCGACCGGGAGGCCGACCTCAGTGTGCCACCCGTCACCGCGTCGGAAATGGGGGCGGCTGTTTCGCGGATTCGTTCCAAGAACACCGCCCCCGGCCCGGACGGGATAACCGCCCGGGTGCTGGCCCTGGCTCTGGACCACCTGGAACCCCGCCTCAGGGGACTGTTTGACGCGTGCCTGGCATCCGGACGGTTCCCTGACTGCTGGAAGGAGGGGAGGCTGGTACTCCTGCCGAAGCCGGGGCGAACGCCGGATTCGGTCGGGGCCTTCAGGCCCATCGTGCTGCTGGACGAGGCGGGTAAGCTGTTGGAGAGAATCCTCGCTGCCCGCATTGTCCAGCACCTGCGCGACGTCGGACCCGACTTGTCGGATGCCCAGTTTGGTTTTCCAGCTGGTCGTTCGACGGTCGGCGCGATTATGCGCCTGAGGGCCGCAGCCGCGGCGGTCGTCGCCGGCGGTGGAGTGCTGTTGGCGGTGTCGCTTGACATCGCCAACGCATTCAACAGTCTGCCATTCAGCTGCATCGGGGAGGCGCTCCGGTATCACGGTATACAGGCAGTATACCTGAGGTGGCTAGTGGCAGACTATCTTGAGGGCCGCAGCGTTCTCTATGAGAGCCGCATAGGGGACGTTGTGAGGAGACCCATGTCGTGCGGTGTCCCACAGGGTTCGGTTCTAGGGCCGCTCCTGTGGGACATCGGTTACGACTGGGTGCTACGCTGTCGGCTCCCCCCCGGGATGGCGGTCATCTGTTATGCGGATGACACGCTGGTCGTGGCCCGGGGCGGAAACTTCGAGGAAGCGGCGTTCCTGGCCACCTTAGGAACCTCGGAGGTGGTCAGGAGGATCAGGGCGCTGGGGCTTAGGGTGGCCCTGGACAAGTCGGAGGCCCTGCTTTTCCATGGGCCCCGACGTCGGCCACCTGCTGGCGCCTCGATCACTGTGGACGGGGTCCAAATTGGGGTGCAGGCCCAGATAAAGTATCTGGGTCTAGTGCTGGACGGGCGGTGGCGCTTTCGCGAGCACTTCCGTCAACTGTCCCCAAGGCTCGTCGGTGCGGCGTCCGCCCTAGCACGGCTCATGCCGAATATGGGCGGACCCAACAATGCGTGCCGACGGCTTTACGCGGGGGTGGTCCGGTCGATGGCGCTGTACGGCGCCCCTGTGTGGACGGGGGCCACAGAAAACTGTGTGGAGGCCACAGAGAGTCGTCGCGTCCAGAGTCATACGCGGATACCGCACGGTGTCGACGGAGGCGGCCTGCGCGTTGGCCGGAACCCCTCCGTGGGACTTGGAGGCGGAGGTGCTCGCCGAGGTGTATCGGCGGACGTCGCAAGAGCGGGAGGGGGGTGGTCGGCCCCCACCCAGCGTGGTGGCCAGATGGCAGGGCGACGCCCACCGAGCTGCCATGGCCAGCTGGAGGGCGCGGCTGGAGGCGCCCCAGGCCGGTCTTCGGACCATAGGAGCGCTTCAGCCAGTGCTGGAAGAGTGGGCAAGGCGACGGCACGGAGTCCTTACCTTCCGACTGGTGCAGGTGCTGTCGGGGCACGGTTGCTTCGGCAGATATCTGCACATTGTGGCAGGGAGGGAAGCGACTCCGGGCTGTCACCATTGCGGCTGCGGCGAAGACACGGCGCAGCACACGCTCGAGTCGTGCCCGGCTTGGGCCGAGCAGCGCCGTGAACTCGTCGCGGCAATAGGGGGGGACCTCTCGCTGCCGAGCGTCGTCAGAGCGATGCTTGGCAGCGACAGGAATTGGGCCGCGGTCGCTGCCTTCTGCGAGGATGTCATCTCACGGAAGGAAGCGGCGGAGAGGGCCAGGGAGGAGAATTCTTCCGCTGACCCAAACCGCCGCCAGCGACCGGAGCGGCGCAGGCGCAGATACTTGCGCCTCATGCCGCCCTAGCTGAGGCTGCGGGTGGATGGACCGGGGAACGTCCGCCACCCGCAAGGCCTCTCGCGAAGGTGCGACGCTCCGCGTGCGGATGCGTCGCTCAGTAGAGGGTACCCGAAAGGGTAAGCCGCCGGCGGACCACCGAAGGAATGTAACATGGTTCCAGTGGCCCGCCAATAAAGGCGGAGAGACGGCACACGGCGGGTTTCTTTAGTGGGTGCAGGCCCCACACTACCCTGGTCGTTGCTCCGAACGATAGGGTGTGCGGTTAGGAACATTTTTTCCCGCCATAACAAAAAAAAAAAAAAAGGGTGGTGGTCGTCTTCGGGTACTATAGGGATTATAGATTTTGTAATCTTACAATTGCAGGTAGTTATAATCAGATCAAGTTGTCTATTATTCATGTTCGGAACTGAATTATACTGTTCAAGACTATTAAATGAAATGAAACTCAATAAAGCATTCACTAGTAGATCTGTTGTAGCAATAGTAGGAACAGTCTCATTTCCATGCTCTATTGAGTTCCATTGAACATTCCTTATGTTAAAATCACCTAACAAAATAAGATGCTCATGTGGATGCTCAACAATGTATTGAGATACGATATCAAACAACTCCACTAACTCAGTATGTTGAGAGCTACACTGTGGAAAGTAGCAGCAATACAATCTTAGCTGTGATTGCTGTGATCTGTTCTTAAGGCGTATAGATACTGTAAGAATATCAGCCGATTTCAAACTGTTAGAACTGCAGTTAGCTATTTCATCAACAGCAATGCCCTTTTTAATTGCTATAAGAACCCCACCACCCATCGTATCAGATCTTGAGTTATAATCACGATCACACCTGTAAACACTATATCTTTCATCAAATAACTCAGTGTTGAAAATCCCTGGTAGTAACCAAGTTTCACTAAGGCAGACTATGTCATATGTAAAAAGTAATAAGTTATTCAAGAATAAGTTAGTTTTAGTGCGCAATCCACGCACATTCTGGTAATATATATTTAAACAAGTACCCATAGTATTATAAAATACTTAAAACATCTAGTTATGGCGATCAAACATATATCACAATCACATGAAACCAAAGGCGTACTGTGATACACATTGGGTGTTGTTGTATTACATAAATATAACAGACATTTATAATTAAGATACGCAAGAGATCTCCTATCAGGTAATGTTAATAGCGTAATATAAATCACCTTTCTCAGAATACATAATACAAGTACGGAGCTTAAAATTAAATAAATACCATCAACGTGGATCAAATCTGCTAAGAATGCACTATGACAAGTTAAGTGATTCAAAAATCTTGCAAAGAAGTTTATATTATTTAGAATTCCACTTACACAATCTTTTTTAAATCGCTCTCTGAGAAAATATGTATAACCGGAGTAGTGTCGCTTTTACGTGCCATAATTACATAATTTTTCACCCACACATATTTATATTTTTGCTCACTTGCAATTTTTTTGGTTTTATTTAATAATATTTTATAAGGCACTGTTAAATGTTCATTAAAATAAATACGACATGTATCCGTGAAACCAATATCGGATGCCTTAAAGTGCTTAATTTCCCTTAAGCGAGCCAGAAAGTTGTCTTTTTTATGTCTTGCAAGAAACCGAACAATAATAGGCTTTGGTTTTTTCACATTATGACCTTTGTGCGCAACACGGGTGGCAAAATCTATGTCTGTTTGCGGATCAATGGGGTATTTTACATGTGTTCCTAGTTGAGATATTATATTCAGAAGGTTTTCACCAGTTTTCTCCGGCAAACCCACAATCTCAACATTTGAACGCCGACCCCACTGTTCCTGTTTTTGAATATCCGACTGTATAGTATTAATGCAGGATTTCACTTCTTTAATACCTGATTCCAAAGATGAAATTAACTCATACTTCTTTTCTACAACATCAATCCGCTTTAAAATTGTATCATATTGCTTGCCAATGAAGTCCACTGAGCTTTGTAGTTTGGAGAATTCAGTTCTTAAATTCGAGAGACCTACAGTGACAAAAGACATAGCCTCACAAATTTCTTCTTTAATAATTGCTCGGACCTTATCCGATGTTAACAAGTCTGGGTCTTCTTTTTTAGTATTTTTTCTACCCGCTGGGCGAGCTTTAGATTGAGTTTTGACGAGCTCGATCTCTCCATCCTTGCTTGAAAGTTCCGCCTCCATTGCTTGAAATTCTTCTCAAACACACAATAGACTGTATCTATTAGCTTGTAAGACACAAATTGCAAAATCGTTCAGTTATAGAAATACTTAGTGGAGCGCAATCTTTAAATTCGCCATGCGACGTCACTGTTTGCGTGGTCGAGTGGCTCACGCGTCAATCGAGCGCTCACTCGCAGCGACGTGGCGAGGGTTCGGAACCAGGCCGATATGGATGCAGTTTTGGTAAAGATTTGAAATTTAGTATAAAATTGTGTTATAAAACCGTCTCAAAAACTACAACCGTTGACGATGTAGTCCATAGTACAAAAACGAACTGCCCACCTGGGTGTCCACAGAATGTTGCATCCCTGTCCCGCCGCCCAGTGGGTGGAGCAGATACGTAAGAACTCCGCAAGAGAAACAAGGAGGTACCGAACTCCAACATTAACCAATCACAGTCACCGAATAGCCAAAAATCACAAATTTACTATAAAACCTCGCAAAGCGTCCGATGTTACCAAGATCTATACTGAGTTATATGAGTACTTATTGTAATTAATATATTTGTTGCTCGCGCGCGCGCCATGCTGAATCGTTTCACTTGATACTTTGCTTACAGCAGACATGGACATATAAAAATATTCGGACATAGTCTCGCTAACACAATTTTGTATCGCTCAGAGTCAGCCAGTTCGCTGTACGTACATGTCTACACGCACACATTCATACGTTAGTCAGCCATTGCCCGAGTAAACGTTATCACAGATCGATACGTCTACGCTGCAAAAAAATATTGAAATACAGCATGTTTTGTATGGTGAAATGGTGTAAAAACCGTAGTGACCGAAAGAAAAAAATCCAGGAGTCACATTTCATAGGTAAACGAATAATTTAATTACTTAGTTCCCTATTTTATACATTAAAATTAATATTAATTCACTAGAACAAAATAATGCAGTATTGCTAATATTCACTAGTGCAAATTACCCGAAATATGGGAGTTTTATAGTTCTATATTTATTACTTTTTTATACGCTGATTTTTTATTTTGTAGAGTAAAATGATATTTGATTGCCACGTATCGTTAATAGTTGTGTTGTTGTAGTCTGCGTTATCGATAACACATTATTCATATTTTTTTATTATAATAAATTTTCTGATGGTTTATTAATTTGAATTTGCGTTGGTCAGTAGTATAAGTAGCATGAATTTATTATTGTAGTGGCATTTACAAAATCTAAATTAAAGTAATCATACCTATTGTAATATGTTTTAACGTAATAAAATTGCATTTGCGAGTGTTATTTATGTTCATAAGAAAATCGCATTTAACGAAACCGACATAAAATAAGGTGGTAGATGCCCACCGTATATGTCTATTTGTCTGCTTATTAACATTTTAGTCAAAATGGAAAAAAAATAAAAGAGAACTTTCTTAATCACTATTTATTTCTGAATTATTATTTGAGAATCTGAGTCTGTTACATTTACTAAGAATCTTTTTGTTACTATCAATAAGGTGAACCAATAGCATCATTTTATTTCGTTAGTTTATAACATACTCGATATATCTCAACTACTATTGCAGTGTCAACAACTTTAGCCCGTCAGTAAATAATTATTTAAAAACTTTTAAACACAAAGTGAAAAATGTGAAATCGAAAATAACAGTCAGGAGCAGGATTTATTTTCGATTTATTTTCGATTTCACATTTTTCACTTTGTGTTTAATGTATAGTGCTAAGCATGTCAAATGCTAAAAATATATATAAATATTAAAAACTTTTGTTATTTCTTACGACATGCCCCTTTACCTGTGTCCATACACATTCGCCGGAACAGAACATAAAATAAGCCTAATTAAAAATATAGTGGAAAAATATTTACATTATAAAAAAACTGCTCAGCTTATGGGATGTTAGACATTAGATACTTATAATAAAAAAGTAAACAAACATCTTTTTCTTTTACTATATACCTACAGTAGTCACAACGGATCTTTGTGTATTAAACACAAAGTGAAAGTTGTGCTAAGCATGTCAAATGCTAAAAATATATATAAAAATATCTAAATAGGATCTTTGTGTCTCTGAAGTTGGCTGCAAGACGCTGCGTAGTAGCCATTTTTGTGTCGCAAGGCATGTGCGTCTTCTGTAGTTTGCATTAATCGAAAAATGTTCGAATTTAACAATTGTAATCGATAATTATATAAATCATCGATCGTAAAATGTGGACTCTTCTAAATCTAGATTAAAGCTTATTCACTGAAATTGCTCGCATACCTACTTTTTATTAAATATAAAAAAAAATAGTACCTAAATACTTAGATATGAAAACATTATGATCTCATTCGATTGTTTTGTTAATCAAGTCATAACATTTGAATTGGCCAGTACTTATCGTATGATTCTGTCAAAATTCTCACTTCGCGCTCTGTGCCTAACTTCAGAGACGCAAAGATTTGTTGTGACTACTTGTGACTACTATAATCTTTCTTCATACAGATTTGTGCAGTAAGTTTTAAATAAATAAATACAGTAAAACAGTGTGTTTTTTTGGCTACTATTAACATTTTCAAATAGTAAGGTATATTTTAAATACATTTCCAATAAATTTGTCTGCCAACCTGTATTTGTTAAAGGGTAAATTTGGCTAACATGGTATCCCTAAATTCACTCACACATAGATAGCCGTCGCCATTACCTTGCCTCAATTCTGTCTTAGCGAGACGCTGTCCGTTTCTTATACGTCCATGACAGCAGATTAGCATTAGTTATTATGCCGTGTGGGGCCGGCTTTAGAATTGTCCCACCCCTATCTACCCACGGGAGTCGTAAGAGCCGACTGAGGGAATACCGGGGGAGTGGGCAGCAGCACTCCCTCGAGTATTAACAACATCCACTGCGATCGCCAACCCGCCTGCCAAGCGTGGCGATTACGGCATTATCCCCCATGATAAGCACACAACAAAAATTGGCCCCCAGTCAAGGCAGCTCCGCTATTCCGTGGCCTAACGGTAGCGGGCCCGGTAACGGCGGAGCAGGGGGTGCGAAGAATCTCCGGTCGCGGAAAGGCTACCACAAATAACGACCTCTGGCCCTGGTAACGCACAACGTTCGGACACTTCGGACCGACGAGAGAATCACCGAGCTGGAAGAGGAATTGAGCAAGATCCGCTGGGACATTATAGGGTTGTCAGAAGTCCGAAGAGAGGACGTTGAAAGGCTGATGGATGGATGGATGGATGTATTATGTGTTTATGAAAAGTTTAATTGTTGTTATTGGAATGTAATATATAGGTACTTGTGTAATAGGTAGAATAAAATTATTTCTCCTAGAACTAGTTTTACGCAATTTTTAATAATGGCGTGATGCTATGTTTTTAATAATGGTGGAGAGAAGTAAGTTTTATAGCTATGTTCTTGACATAGAAATTTAAAGGCGTTTTTACTTAATCTATTTTTTTTTATTGCTTATGGTGGCAGACGAGCCACGGCCCATCTGATGGTAAATGGTAACCGTCGCTCATGAACTCAACTATAGGTACTGAGGGTATTGTCAAGCCGCTGCACACCACCTTATTTCACAGATATGAAATGTAAGAATTAACGGCTTTTTCCTGCTACAACCAAAACACACTGATGTGCCGTGTGTCTTGGCCGGTCACACGGGAGATGGTGGTACCAACCCGCTAGGGCCCGATAGCAAGTGAGTGCTCCCACTTGATACCTACCCAGCCCTGCCACCAGTAATGTAATTTTTAATGTGTGAGTGATGATTGCTTAATTCCCTTAATGTGGGTGTCATAGGAGGCGGTACGACACCCTTAGGAAGTAATGGGGTGGTGACACTTGTATTCTTAGTCCGTCACCACACGGACAAAACTACTTCATATAATTTTTAATCTCCAACTTTGTTTAACATCATAACTCTTCGATTTTACTAAAAAATCTTTGAGTAATATCACTGTAAGGACTATTTAGGCAACTTAAGTCACTATAAATAATAAAAAATTGTCAGTAGCAGCCCGGAGTTTGGAAATAATTGTATAATTAATTAGATATTCGTTAAGAAATAAAACTACTTACTATTACGCCATCTACCATCACCACTTGATTTTTTAACGGCCTCTGAGGTGCAGCGGCAGTGTGAGTGACTGCTGATCAAGAGGTCTCGGGTTCGATACCCGGGTCGGGTGGTGCTATTGATCTTTTTTGTAAAAAGATAAATTCTCAGTAGCAGTCCGGAGTTTGGAAATGTGCCCGGTAGACGGCAATAGGCTCGCCCCCTATTACGTGGGGCCTAAACATAGCTGGCGAATCGTGGGTGTGTAATACACCTCCGCCTAGCCCTTCGGGGAATACAGGCGTGATGCTAAGTTTAAAGGCTTATTAAATAATATTGGTTTATTTATGAATCTTAATGTCGTATTTCTTTTCTTACTCAATAATCCAAACACCACGCAAAATAATAAAAGGCCATAAATCTGTGACCATCTAGGTCATAGACAGTCTCGATAAATAAATTTTTCACACAATTTTACTTTAAATTACTAATACCTATTACTAATACCTATTATTCGGAGCCGACGATGCTAATTGGGGATTTACTCAAGCGTAATGGAGACCTATTGGTTTGCAAAGCTTAGATGATAAGAAGAAAAAAATGTTATATAATGTATCCTTTTCATTAGTGGGGTTAGTCCCAGCAGCTATAGATTTTCAAATTAGTAAAAAAAACTGTTGCATGGACATACTCGAGCGTACGTATTTTTAATAATGTATATATGTTAATCTGATCGTTTGCATGATGCAGGTGGACGTACGTAAGGGTTGAAGATGAAAAAAAAAATTAATCGAGCGCGTCACATTTTCTATGGGGATGTTAAGTGAACCTAAAAAAAAGCTCTCATTCAATAATCTGACGATTTCGATGTGACGCAAACACGCGGTCATTGATATAATGTGCAAAAAAAAATCGCCATTTTGAAATACTCAAGCGCATCAGATTAAGATATATATGGTTCATCTTTATGTCCTAGACGTGCTGTCTCATAATCTGACGACCACCACAGACAGAGGGATTCGCCTAAACTGACAACTTAAAACATTTTTTTTTAAATAATTGTACTTAATAATTGATCAGATCAGGAAATAGCATGCAAATAAAAAAGTGTATGTTTTTTTAAGTAGAATATTTGTATTTATAAGAAAATAACTAAAAAAAAACAAAAGAAAAATAAAAAATATATTTCATTAATTAATTACTTAATCATGATCTTCATCCGTAGAAACATCTTCCTCTTCTGGCTCGATTTTATCCTCAGATTGCGTATCTGTAACAAGAAATCATTAAAATATTAACAATATTTTTTTGTTATGAATAACGTGTTTTTAATGAATGGAGAAATACCTGATTCTAGAGTATCCTCAAGAATATCAGGTTTTATGACTACATCTTCAAATGCTTTCGGCAATTGATCACCTGCAAACCAGATCATTTTGAACTTTCCATCAACAACGAATTTTTGTTACTTCGGCTTGTGGAAATCGTCAGATTATATATTTTTCGTTATCGTTGAATTAATTCCTTCAAAATAAAAGAAAAATTAGCCACGCTCGAGAATGTCAAGATATCGTTTTTTTTTGCAGCTTTGTAACCCTCCCACTTTCGTCACGCTCAAATCGTCAGATTTTTTAAATATATTCTTATTAGCTCATAATCAACCCACCTTATCTTAATCTGACGCGCTTTAATATTTCTGACCATCGATTTTTTTTTACTAATCTGATGGGCTGCCCTAGACGCACGTCACTATATAGAAGGCTCATATATGGTACAGGTACTCAGCAGAATGCAAGGTATCCTCCCTTATGTTAATCTGCCACGCTCGAGTAAATCCCATACTTCCTTCTGCGGCTCCCCTACTATAACAAACACACGAAAATCCTCTCTCGATAGGTTTCTCACCGTAAAAATGTCTGTGACAACATTTGCGTCATTCTCGATAGCCAAGTACCGTTAAGCGACTACATAGTGTAGTAAGAAACGTCAAAAAAAGATTCGTGCTGCCGACTCCCATATACGAGTATTTATCAACTTTACTATAATTTAACTACACGACGACTATACGAAAGTAGACTGTAAATGTTTGTGCTACTAAATTTTAGTTCCAAATACGCCCTTTTAAATTGTTTACGAGATTCTGAAGTGTCCGTGGGATTGTAATAATTGAATCCTAAGTTATAAAATAAACTTGTAATTCTGGTTAGGGTCGCATATTTGTTGATTCATATGCCGATTTGAGCAATGTCCTTTCATATCTGAGAAGTGAAATGGTGCACAGTGGCTTGACAATACTCTCGGTATAGTTGAGTTCGTGAGCGACGGTTACCACTTAGGTACCATCACGTGGGCCGTGGCTCGTCTGCCATCATAAGCAATAAAAAAAGGTATTTCAGTTTTAATAAAATACAAAGCAATCTGAACTGATTTTACTATCATTTTGTATTTAAACACACACACGCACACACACACACACACACATACACACAGACACACACATACATTTCTAGCATTTAAGCACCGATGTATTGCTGACAAACTATTGATTGATGCCGCTACAATCATATTGACAGAATAAAGACGGTATTCTACCTAATTCTTTGTTTTATGATATTCACTTGAACTGAACAAGCGAGGGCGGCTTTTACAAAGAGTGAGAATAGTCTCATTAAAATAGTAATTTAGCAACACTGTTTAAAGTATGTTTTCCAATACAACCGCCACCGTGTTACACGCGTATCTTAGTCCTTTGATACATGCCGTCTTCGCCATCGTCAGTATTTAATTTTAAACTCTGTCAACGCTTTTTAATGAATGGTGACGTATATATAGTCCTTTCTAACATTTACGCGAATTTTACACATTTTGAAATAAAACTACGTTTACGGAATCTATCGCGTTTACTTGATTTTTATACTATCCCGACGTTTCGAATACTTTACAGCATTCATGATCACGGGTGGACTTCGATGGTAGACGTCCAAAGCTGATATATTGTTTCAACGGTTTCATCTACCCACAGTAGTATGATTTTACAAATTTTTTTGGTTTATTTATTACAAATATCTAATTTAAGTTTTATGCTTACAATTTAAGCTAGTATAATAAAATTAGTATAATACTCATCTTTAAATTTCAAAATTTTTTGATTATATTTAAAGTTTAAAAATTCTACCATAAACTACCAATTAAAATTTTAAGTAATCTAAAAACTACCTGTAAGAAGACAATATTGATTATTAGTTTATATTATTAAAAATATTGATTTGAATAGAAGCTAAGACTAAAAAGCTACCACCGGATCGGAACGCGGCCTGACTGAGAAAGATCCGGCCAGAAAACTCAGTAGGCAACAACAGTTATGGATTATTAATTTTACGCGGAAATACTAACTAATCACTACTGTGGGTTTTGTCTACACAATAAGCGCTAACTGTGTCTTGCAATCTTGTAGTGTGCCTTCTTGTATTATGTTTGGTGAGGCCTATCACAGGACTCCAGCTTGATGGTAAGACCCAGCCGTCTTCTCTATTGAAATTGGGATGTTTCTTAATTTCAATAGCCTCACGTATCATTCTAGGACGATATCGATGTTCTTTTGCGAGGATTTGAGGTTTGTCAAACCTGATGTAATGGCGGGTGTGGTCCTGTGTGTGCTCACAAATTGCAGACTTTGTGTTTGACGGTGCTTCACATCAGCTATGTGTTCTTTGATCCGAGTTCTTATGGATCCTGTCTGCCCCATAAGGGAGACGGCGTGATAATGTATAACATTTATGAAATAACTGTTTTAAAAGTGCCTGTCTGCCCCATAAGGGAGATAGCGTGATGATAAGTAGCAAGTAGCAAAAAGAAATATTCTTAAATTATATACTGTAAAACATAGCATATATACTGTATGCGAACTATTATATTTTACAGGTAGAAGCGAATAAAATTCTAAATGCAGTTGTATGTTACAATCTTAGATAATTAGTATTGACAAATTTGGAATAAAAATTCTGTGGAATGACAACTATGTTATGAGTATTACTAGGCATTTTGCAAAGAATTTAAAAGTATAGATATTATAATAAGAATTCTATTGGAGGAGTTTCGGTCAAATAAATTAGTGTAAAAATTTAGATATGCAAAATAAAATTATCTAACGTAATAAAATGACGAGTAGTAACAATAAAAAATATATGTGCCAAAGGGTGAAATATTCCTCCATAAGAATCTTAACACACATGAAATTGTGCAGCAGACATGGGCTATTTTTATATGGGATGCATGGGAATTCTACTTTTTTTAAGCTTTATGACCTGGTGGCGTTAACAAATTAAAAATTATATGGTGGGTACGAAATATTGTGTGGTACTAAATAAATAGGTAATAATCTCTGTACGAACAGTATGATGTTTTTTGACAATTATATACCTTCGAAACAAATGATTTGTGGTTATGTATTATAAAATACGTCTAATCATCTCGTTAGAACAAATTTTATAGAACAGTTACTTACACGTAAAATCTACTTTTCAAATATGATTATACTAATAAATCTTGTTAGAACGAACTTTATAGAACAATTACACGTAAAAATCTACTTTTCGAACATGGTTATACCAATAAAGTAAACGAAAGAAAAATAAATGAGTCCTATAATAGAAATGATTATAAAACGTACCTTTGGGGTTTCTAGTCACACAATTTTACGTTCAAATGCCCTAGGCAAAAATAGTATTTTATATAATTACTATAGTAATTTACGCAGTGTTATCTGCCTTGACGCACACGATAATTCAGAGTCAGAGAAAAAAACAATCAACCTACTCTCATATTTATATTGTTTCTCTGATAGTACCCCATTCTAAGATTATACTTGCCATCTCTTTTTAGCCCTGTTGCCCCGGCTTACTCATTGGTGGATAGTTTTTTGTTCCAGAACTCTTCCCATCCATACGCCTGCGATTGGAGTAGCCATAGAACGTTCTCGAACCCTGGCGTACTCTACTCGCATCCGGGATCGCATGCTGGCCATATATGGCAATAAATAAATAAATAAAAATAAAATTCATTTATTTCGGGTAACTAGACCCATAGAAAGGCAATCACAGAACATTCGGTTAAAATAATTACAGTAATTATAAATAAATTCATGGAAAATGTCAAATAATTCAAATTACTTAAAGATTACATTTAAATTATAAAATTACAATAAAA
This sequence comes from Leucoma salicis, assembly GCA_948253155.1. Taxonomy (NCBI): domain Eukaryota; kingdom Metazoa; phylum Arthropoda; class Insecta; order Lepidoptera; family Erebidae; genus Leucoma; species Leucoma salicis. The sequence continues at coordinate 114,744 of OX411823.1, forward strand.
TTAATATTATTAACACACCAGTCACAACGATTAATAGCGCCTTACAAACGGCACTGCCTGAACATGTCTGTTGCAGCAATGCATGATGTAGGGGCAGTCCAGCCTGTCAGCAATCATTGTCAAGATTGTATTGGTGCTGGCCCTTACTCTGCGCACCAGCGAGATGCTCCGCCTGCGCATAGTCGTGTGAAAGCAGGCGGTACGCGCCTCTGCAAACATGCCCGAGGCGCTGCAAAACCGAGGCAGCCCCAGCACAATCCTAAACGCATTATTGTAGAGAACGCGGAGGTCGCTATAGCATTTCTTTGTATAATGAGCCCACAGGCTGCAGGTGTAGAGCGATGTGCAATAGGCTCTAAATAGTGTGACTTTTATTTCCTTTGAGCACCTAGCAAACCTGCGAGCTATCATGTTGGCTCGTATTGAAAGCGATCTCCGCTCTCTCTCAACATCCTCATTATCATTTAGGTCAGGCGTAAGAATATGTCCCAAATATTTAAATTTGTTCGCCCTCTCCAGAGGTGTTCCGTTGAGTCTAACCGATGGAACATTTTGGGGGCTTGCTGTACCAACTCCAAATACCATGAACTGGCTTTTTACAACATTATACCGCAAACCGTGATCACGAGCGTAGTCCTCACATACATTTAACAACCTTCTCAGACCACATACCGACGCACTCAGCAACACCATGTCGTCAGCATAACTGAGATGACATCTGTCTGATGAATAGCGTAGGAGATGTCAACCCGCCCTGTCTGACACCACATTCTAGTTCATATTGCTCTGACATTACCCCTGCCCATCTTACATAATTCCTTTGATGCCCATACCAGAACCGAAATATGCTAGTAATCTCTTTTGGTAAGTTAATCTGCTCTAGCATACTCCATAGGACATCGTATTGGACTAGATCAAAAGCCTTGGAGAGGTCCAGGAAGCATGCGTATACTGGCGTATTTCTCTTCGTATAGTAATTGACGGTGTGCTTAAGGCACAGTATCGCGCTCTCCGTTGATAGCTGTGGACGAAATAACATTTGATTCCGGCCCCTGTGGGAGTGGAATCATGCGACCCATTGGCGACAATCCAAATCGCAACCGCGCGCATTTTAAATTTGCGAATATGGTATCCGGTATCAATTGAATATGCAACTTTATAATTTATTTAGTAATTTGTTCGGTTACATCGTAACACACGGTAGCTAACTGTGAAGTATGGTGGTGAGACTCTCCATTCAGGTAGGTACTTATCAGTATGGGTTTTCTTTCGATACATTGTATGACTCAAGGTGTTGTTGGGGTTACGGATTACTCAATATAAATAAACCAAAAATTTGTAAAATCATATTACTGTGGGTAGATGAAACCGTTGAAACAACATATCAGCTTTGGACGTCTACCATCGAAGTCCACCCGTGATCATGAATGCTGTAAAGTATTCGAAACGTCGGGATAGTATAAAAATCAAGTAAACGCGATAGATTCCGTAAACGTAGTTTTATTTAAAAATGTATATATAGTCGTTAACATTATGTAGTAATCGAGACGGTAAACATTTGGCTAATAAAATTGATTTTTATAATATAATTTCATAGATTCATAACTTTTTAGTTATAAATATATAAATAAATATTCACGGACATCAGCACACAACGTCCTCTGGTCCCAAACTAAGCTTAATGCTTGTGCTATGGGTACCAGATTACGGATATAAATAATACATACATAAATTACTTTTTTTTTTGTAAATACATACATATAGCATAATTGATAGAAAACACCCAGACGCAGTACAAATATCTGTGTTCATCACACAAATAATTGTCCTGAGTGGGAGTCAAACCCACGACCTCGTGCACGGAGGTCGGTTGTTGTATTTTCTTTGTTTAGTACTAGTAATGGATTTTTAGATATTTTTATATATATTTTTAGCATTTGACATGCTTAGCACTATACATTAAACACAAAGTGAAAAATGTGAAATCGAAAATAATATAAACAGTCAGGAGCAGGATTTGAACCTGCATCTCCTGGATACCGTCCAGATGCTTTGCCAATTCAGCCATACTTAACGTCTTTGGGTGAAGCGATATGATGTGTTATCGAAATTAGCAGTCAGGAGCAATTGTCAGGATGGCTGAATTGGCGAAGCATCTGGACGGTATCCAGGAGATGCAGGTTCAAATCCTGCTCCTGACTGTTATTTTCGATTTCACATTTTTCACTTTGTGTTTAATGTATAGTGCTAAGCATGTCAAATGCTAAAAATATATATAAAAATATCTAAATACTAATAAATCTCGTTACAACGAACTTTATAGAACAGTTACACGTAAAAATCTACTTTTCGAACATGGTTATACCAATAAAGTAAACGAAAGAAAAATAAATGAGTCCTACAATAGAAATGATTATAAAACGTACCTTTGGGGTTTCTAGTCACACAATTTTACGTTCAAATGCCCTAGGCAAAAATAATATTTTATATAATTACTATAGTAATTTACGCAGTGTTATCTGCCTTGACACACACGATCATTCAGTCAGAGAAAAAATGATCTACCCACTCTCATATTTATATTTTTTCTGATAGTACTCCATTCTAAGATTATTATTGCCATCTTTTTTTAGCGCTGTTGCCCCGACTTACTCATTGGTGGATAGTTTTTTGTTCTAGAACTTTTCCTATCCATACGCTTGCGATTGGAGTAGCCATAGAACGTTCTCGAACCCTGGCGTACTCTGATCGCATCCGGGATCGCATGCTGGCCATATATGGTAATAATATTTGATTCTGGACTTTGTGGGAGTGGAATCATGCGACCCATTGGCGATAATCTAACTGGGTAGGGGGCCTAGGCAACCGCGCGTATTTTAAATTTGCGGTTATCGTATCCTGTATCAATTGAATATGCAACTTTATAATTTATTTAGTAATTTGTTCGGTTACATCGTAACAACCTTAATATGTCTAAAACGCGCGGTAATACCTTAACGTTACTCCCTGTATATATAACGTATACTATTGTAACAGAGCTGTGTCTGTACATTTAATTTATTTAACTGTAATAGGCTATAAAGAGCGTCTAAACACAAAACAATTTTTTTTCAGAATTTTTGTCTATTTGTATGTTTGTTTGTTCGCGCATCACGCCAATACTACTGAATGGATTTTGATGCAACTTTTTTTATTTGAGAGTTCTTGATTAGTCTTAAAAACTGGTATAGGTTTTATCCCGCTACTATACCGGCAACCCGAGATATACCCCCAGTAATATTAACTATCTTGTACCCACAGTAATATTAACTATCTTGTACCCACAGTAATATTAAGTATCTTGTACCTACAGTAATATTAACTATCTTGTACCCACAGTAATATTAACTATCTTGTACCCACAGTAATATTAACTATCTTGTACCCACAGTAATATTAACTATCTTGTACCCACAGTAATATTAACTATCTTGTACCCACAGTAATATTAAGTATCTTGTACCCACAGTAATATTAAGTATCTTGTACCCACAGTAATATTAAGTATCTTGTACCCACAGTAATATTAAGTATCTTGTACCCACAGTAATATTAACTATCTTGTACCCACAGTAATATTAACTATCTTGTACCCACAGTAATATTAACTATCTTGTACCCACAGTAATATTAAGTATCTTGTACCCACAGTAATATTAAGTATCTTGTACCCACAGTAATATTAACTATCTTGTACCCACAGTAATATTAAGTATCTTGTACCCACAGTAATATTAACTATCTTGTACCCACAGTAATATTAACTATCTTGTACCCACAGTAATATTAACTATCTTGTACCCACAGTAATATTAAGTATCTTGTACCCTCAGTAATATTAAGTATCTTGTACCCACAGTAATATTAAGTATCTTGTACCCACAGTAATATTAACTATCTTGTACCCACAGTAATATTAACTATCTTGTACCCACAGTAATATTAAGTATCTTGTACCCACAGTAATATTAAGTATCTTGTACCCACAGTAATATTAACTATCTTGTACCCACAGTAATATTAACTATCTTGTACCCACAGTAATATTAACTATCTTGTACCCACAGTAATATTAAGTATCTTGTACCCACAGTAATATTAACTATCTTGTACCCACAGTAATATTAACTATCTTGTACCCACAGTAATATTAACTATCTTGTACCCACAGTAATATTAACTATCTTGTACCCACAGTAATATTAACTATCTTGTACCCACAGTAATATTAACTATCTTGTATCCACAGTAATATTAACTATCTTGTACCCACAGTAATATTAACTATCTTGTACCCACAGTAATATTAACTATCTTGTACCCACAGTAATATTAACTATCTTGTATCCACAGTAATATTAACTACCTTGTACCCACAGTAATATTAACTATCTTGTACCCACAGTAATATTAACTATCTTGTACCCACAGTAATAAAAAACTATCTTGTACCCACAGTAATATTAACTATCTTGTACCCACAGTAATATTAACTATCTTGTACCCACAGTAATATTAACTATCTTGTACCCACAGTAATATTAACTATCTTGTACCCACAGTAATATTAACTATCTTCGATGACTATTATTATGAACTCCGGCTACAGTAATAATAAAATAGGAAGCAAGAAATAGCATTTAATAGGTAGTTAAAAGGTTGTTAAGTACACTTTACTGAAGTTAGTAGTTAGAATACCGAGATGAATAAGTGAGTAGGTATCTCTCGTACCTTTGGAGATATATGCGACCCAGTGCTTTTGGATGATGAAATTTACAACAAAGAGCCTTCACCAACCCCGGTCACATCGCCACCGCCGCCGCCGCCTCTGGCATCGATGCCGCTGCCCGAGGCGGCGTCAGATGCATCACCATCCGCTATCTTACCTGAAGTTCAGGAGGGTGACCAAATGGACAATTTGGATCCTGACATTTTAAATCTTCTAGGAGAAGATCCCTCTAATAAAAAAAGTCATGGTGTTAGCTTACATAAAGACATTGCTCCGAAGTGGACACATATATTATTCTTATCAAAGGTCTGGCAAAAGACACTCAGGCGGATCTAGTAAAACAATACTTGCCACCTGAAAATTGCGCCCATATGTCAGCACCGCAGCTTAACCCTGAAATAAAAGCGGCACTCTCTGACTTAAACGTAAAACAGGACCAATATAGCCAGGGTAAACAAAACCAACTTGGCAGTGGTCTCGCAGCTCTCGGACAAGTACTAAATTGGGCCTTGACATCAAAAAACATTATCCCTCCAGATATAATCAAAGCGTTGAGCAATGCAGGGAGGCTTATCTGTGATAATCATTACAGGGAGCCATTATCACGTAGGTACGCAGTCTTAAACGCTCTCAACAGAAATATTAGAGACAGTTAAAGATACAAAGATCGATAAAAACCTCTTTGGTTCCAACTTATCTGACCACATAAAATCTTCTAAGGCAATAACTAAGACTGCCTCAGAAATGAAAACTGCGACCCGTACATCGTACCAAGCGTCGCCAGCTGCCCAGCCACTGCGAGGGACTTTAAAGTCGAGGGGGAATCCGCGTGCAGTGGCGATTGAGCCGCGGACCACCCCCGCACCCCGTCGACCACCACCGCCGGCGCCGTGGGATCGCCGCCAACCGCTTGCAGCGCGGGGCCGTCAACGTGCGACGGGCTACGCGAGACACCAGAAGCGATGTTAGAGGTACCTATCGCTGGACGTTCAAAATATTTTTACAATAAATGGGCAGAACTTACTGATGACCCAATTTAAGACCGTAGGTATGCTCCAACCAGCTCAGCGAAGACTTCTGAAGCTGAACTAGAAGTTTTCTACAACAAGTTGGAAGAGGTGCTTGCTGCGGTACCTAACCGTGAGATGACCATGATCTTAGGATTGGAATGCGAAGGTCAGCAGCACTAAAGAGGACGATCACTTGCGTAACGTAGTAGGCAAATACGGCTTGGGCGTCAGGAATGAATGCGGTGAACGACTCATCGACTTTTGCGCAAGCAGGAAACTGACGATTTTAAACACCTGTTTCCAACATCCCCCCCGACGTCTGTACACATGGATATCTCCAGGCGATAGATATAGAAATCAAATTGATTACATTATTTTGAATTCTCGCTGGAGATCGTTGGTCAGTAATGTGAAGACGTACCCCGGGGCTGACTGTGGGTCCAATCACAATTTGCTTGAGTTTCGGGCTTCGTCTGAAGACGTCCCAAGTCATTTCCCAGACAGCTAAACCCAGTAGAAGAAGTTGTTTTTCGTGAATCCCTCGAAAAGAAGCTCGATGCTTCACCGGCAAATGAACACCGTACAGCCGACTCACATTGGGCTTACCTGAAGACGTTGATAAATGAGGTATTGGGTGAGGTACATCAGTCCTGCATACAAGATCCAAAAAAGTCAGCATGGATATCGGATCGAACCTGGATTTTAACACAGCGTCGAAGGGAGTTGAGAGTCAAAGGCCTACAAGACCCTGAAATAAGAAATAAATACAGCGCTCTCTGTAATTCTATTGACGTCTGCTGCAGAGAGGACAGAAACATTTTTCATTGATGGGATATGTCTGGACATAGAGAACCATTCACTCAAGTATCAAACCGCTGACCTATTCAAGAAAGTCCGACAAATAACAAATAAGCTGAAGACCAAGGCATGGGTAATTGAAGACTCTGATGGACGGCTCCTCCATCAGCTAGACGAAGTTACAGAAAGGTGGCGAAGTTATTGTGAGGAACTATATAAGGGTCTTGCTCAGGGGAGTTCAATAAGTACTCCTTTTAGAGACAACCTTAACAAAGAACCGGACGTTCTTCGGGATGAAGCGGTGGCAGCTCTGCGTTTGCTCAAGAAAAAGAAAGCTCCAGGGCCAGATGCAATAATAACGGAAATACTTAAGGTCCTTGGCGAGAAAGGCATCAGCGTCTTGCATGTTATCTGTAACAAAATATGGGCAAGTGGTGGTATGGGGATTGACGCGTTTGAGATGTGGTGCTGGAGGCGCATGCTCAGAATTCCTTGGACAGCTTTCCGAACCAACGTGTCCATACTCAAGCAACTCAAGATAAGGACAAGGCCTTCCACCATCTGCCTCAAGCGCATCCTTGAGTACTTTGGCCACATCGCCCGAAAATACAGTGACAATCTGGAAAAGTTAGTTGTCACCGGCAAAGTCGAGGGCACCAGATCCCGTGGCCGAAGCCCAACACGTTGGTGTGACCAAATTCGCACCGCACTTGACACATCAGTGTACGAGGCGCTGCATGATGCGTGGGACAGACAGAGATGGAAGAAGACCATACAGGACAGACTTCTGCGAAGTGGTGGTCACGACCCTCAGACATGAGGAATACGACTTGAGGAGGAGGATTATATGAGTACCATTGATCTACAAGACGCATATTTTTTAATTTCTATTAACAAAAACGACAGAAAAAGGTTACGCTTTGAATGGAAATCTCAAATGTTCGAACGAGTTCAATGTTCTTCCGTTTGGCCTCTGCACTGCACCCTACGTTTTTACAAAATTGTTAAAACCCGTCTTACAATACTTACGGTCGTCAGGATTACTATCGGTAGCATATCTAGATGATTTTTGTGTATTGGTCAATCGTATGATGAATGTGTGAAGAACATCACCACAACAAAAGAAGTTTTGGAGTCTTTAGGTCTCGTAATAAATATGAATAAGAGTGTTATGATACCAAGTAATACCTGTAAATTTTTAGGCTTCATTTTGGACACTAAAAATATGATCGTTACTCTACCAGAGGAGAAGAAAACACGTTTTAAGAATAAAGCTACGGAGCTAATGAGAAAAAGTAGTTGCTCTATTAGACACTTTGCTGAATTCATAGGCTTGTTGACTTCCGCATGCCCAGCTGTATGTTACGGCTGGATGTACACCAAGCTATTTGAAAGAAAAAAATTCTTAGCACTAAATTATAGTAGTGATTATAATAGGCAAATGAAAATAAAATCCTTTCTAAAAACGATTTCTTATGGTGGATAGACAAAATTCACTCATCTTTTTGTCCTATTCGAAAAAATAATTATTGTATGGAAATATTTAGTGACGCTTCAAATACTGGCTGGGGTATAGCATGCGGGGATCAAAGCGCAAATGGGAACTGGACTGAGTCAGAATTAAATCTTCACATAAATACCCTTGAATTGAAGGCAGCTTATTATGGAATTAAGGTATTTTCTCAAAATAAGCGAAACTGTAAAATATTATTGAGAATTGACAATACTACTGTATTAGCTACATAAATAGAATGGGAAGGTACAACATCCCCATTTAAATGATTTAGCTCGAAAAATTTGGCAGTGGTGTGAAGATAGAAACATCTATATATTTGCCTCTTATATCAAATCATGTGAAAATACTATCGCTGATAGCGAATCGCGCCGAATAAATATCGACACGGAATGGGAAATCTGTGAACCAGTTTTTGCGCAAATAACCATATTATTTGGTAGACCCGAGTTTGACCTGTCCACAAGTGCCCAAAATAATAAATGTTCTAGGTATGCGTCATGGAAACTTGATCCATTTTCAGAAGTAGTTTTCATTCACTTTTAATTGGCATAACATAAACTTTTATGCATTTCCTCCTTTCAGCCTTATCCCTAGAGTCTTGGAAAATTTAATTACAGATCAAGCAATAGGCATTTTGATCATACCCGACTGGCCTTCACAGCCATGGTCAAGGCTTGTCGTGTCAGAAAAATATTTTTTTGGACCGAATAAATTCCTGTTGTATTCCCCTTTCAGAGTCTACCATCCACTTCACGAGGACCTTGTTCTGGTGGCAGCCAAGTTGTCAGGGACTCCATGATAAAGCGGGGCGTACCACTAGACTCACTAGATATTATAATGGCATCATTTGCAACAAAAGCTTTAAAGCAATATAGTAGCGCGCTAAGATCTTGGCTGTCATATTGTACAAACAATAATTTGAATATCTTAGAAGCTGACAGTAATAATGTAATATCCTTTCTAAAACAAAGATTTAACGAGGATGCAAGTTAGGTTTGTTTAAATACACACAGATCAGCTTTATCAATTATTTTGGGTAGTAGTAGCGTTAAATTAAATGATTGCGTAAACAGATTTATGAAGGGCGAAGGGCTTACTCCACCTCAGCCTAAATATAGCTCAACATGGGATACAAATATCGTGCTAAACTGCGTTTCTAATATGTACCCTTACGAGGACATTTCGTTACCTAATTTTACGTATAAAACTTGTACTCTTTTATGTATAGCATCCGCTCAACGAATGCAGACGATTAGCTTAATTAAAATACTAAACATTATGCTTCAGAATGTTGCGATTGTTATAAAAATTAGCGATTTAATTAAAACATCAGAGCCTGGAGCTTGCCAATCTGCCGCACACAGATCTGGGGTCAGTCTGGAGGTGGTTCGCAAGGCCGCAGGCTGGAGTGACAGATCCAATGTTTCACTAAGTACTATTGCAGAGAAGTTGTACAAATAAATCAAAATGATTTTATTCATGCAATATTTAATCAATGATAAATAGTTCTAAGGCTATCTACACTTATTTTTACTAACGTAATGTTAAGTGAGCGATAGATGTGCAATAACCTTTTGTGTTCAGTTAAGTGATTCTCTGTACCCTTATTTTTTCTGCTGATTTTGATTTAAAATTAAAGTTAAGTTGCTGATTTGATCATTTTATTTATTTTCTGTTAGGTACGTACCACACCTATTTTGTTTGAATCAATTTAAATTGCTCTAAACATCCGCAAGTAAATATGTAATCGTCTTCGGTTGACACCCGAAGTATAATTTAAGAATCAAACGAACTTACCTTGGTGATGTTTGATTCCAATTATGCGAGGGTGTCAACCGAAGACGATTACATCGTACCAACCCTCCCAAACCCAACGAGAAATACATAAAAGTGTTCAAATTTCTGTTCCTCTGAAATAATGAATCCACCGCCTGCGCCGCTTTGACAGCGCGCGGTTGAGGGAGTGAGACAGGAGATAGGTTCTTAATTTTTTAGGCTTTTATATGCATAGAAACTCTAAATGTGTGACAAGGATGGCACCAACTGACTACTGCTGCAAGTAAATATGTAATCGTCTTCGGTTGACACCCTCGCATAATTGGAATCAAACATCACCAAGGTAGGTTCGTTTGATTCTTAAATATATATATATGAAATTACGATTGGCAATGAAGTTTTCACTTCTGCCGTGTGGTCTTAAGCACTATAGGTGGGCGATATAACATACAACAAATTATAAAACTCATTTTAGATCTATTTCTTTTAGCAATTGACATGCTCCACTACTTTTTAAAGTACTTTTTAAAGTTTTTTCTTTATTCACAAATAATTTGTACTTTAAAATAGCGGAGTATGTCATTTGCTAAAAGAAATAGATCTAAAATGTTTGAAAAAATTGCGCTATCAAATAGTATGAATTTTAATTGCAAAATTAAACTTTTTATATTGAGCACTTCCCCGGATTGGAAAAGATGCGTGGTTCAATTCCCGCCCCTACCAAAAATCTCTTTTTCTTTATTCACAAATAATTTGTACTTTATAAAACTCATTGTTAATTTCTAACCATACAGCAAATTATCATAAATCAATCATGACAGTTATAATATTTATTATTACACAGCAGCGACACAGAATAACATGTACTAACGTAGCAGCGATATCTAACAAAAATAGTTTGTCTTCCCACCGAATCGTTAATACTCGGCAATGCTCGGAAATAATCGGAGTCATTCATCGTTGCGTGGACGCGTGGGCAACAATCATGGCGTACTTCATGGTAATATATAGCGAGCGGTTTTTTTGTATATACTAATATGAGCTCTCGGTAAATAGATATAAGAACTAAAATTACCTACAATAAAATTTAACATTTACGAAACATATATTTTACAACATTGATATTTGCGTGAAGTTCGTTCATAATGAGAATCACAAATTATGTAGTTTATCAAGTTGTACTGTTGTATTGACTAGGAGTGTTCGCTATATTAAATAACTAATAAAATCACTTGCTATTTATAAATAATCCATAGACCCGTTATTTATTTCACCAGGCAAGCATTATTTTCGATTATTTTTATTATATAAGCGCTACCACAACCGCTATGCCACGACGTCGACGACACACTATACTTACAAAAAATCACAGTCACATGCACACTTGAACGGTCAGTCACTTCAGTCAGTCATACTGCGAAAGAAAGGGACAGAACGGAATGACCCTGACCCGTTCATACCATTGTCACATGCAAAATTATGCTCTAACTTTACCACTTATGAACTATATTTCTGTCAATTATAAAAAATAATGTGCAAAATAATCTAAGTATCTAAAACATCGTTTGGTTATTTGATTTTATTTCGTTATATTTTTGAACGATGATATAATCAATCAGTACGGATAACTCGCTAAAGCTGGAATAACGTATGATTATCCTGAGTTTTTAAGCGATTGCCGCGCGTTATTTGTTTAGATGTACTTATAGTTTTTGATTTTAAATTATTCGTGGTGTTGGTTTCTTGTGTCTGTTTGTGTAGTGTATTATAAAACTGTAAATAAAATTTTGTTGTAGTATAGTGTAAATAATTTTCGGTTAGATAATATCTTTAAAAGTCTACTTAAATTTAATCAAACATGTCATTGGTGGGTTATGGACATTTTAGTGTATAAAGTGTATTAGTAAGGATTGAACCAATTCTGAAGTTCACGCAGACGAAGCCGTGGGCACAATTTCAATTCACTTAGTAGACAGTACTCTATTGTTAAAATTGTTAACTGCTCAACGCGCGTACGTAGCTATATTAAATAACGTAACCTCAAATAGCGCACGATGTGCTATACGACGATAATCAAAAGATATCGTTTAATATATTAAAGCGTAAAAATTAATAGGCGTTTTAAAAATAGCACATCGTTATTTAACGTTTTTAATAAATAGCCGTTGCGAACACTCCTAGTATTGACGCATTGACGAGACGAGTGTTGTTGAAATAGGTTGTGTGATATATTATATATTTCTGTTAGTCAAACTGTTTGTATGGTTTTGATTTGAAGTTTTAACTGTGATAAGGACGACGATTTACGAACCGAGCCTTTCGCAAGTTGGTCTTATAGTGACAACGATTAGTTATTGTAAATAATTTAAATTAGTGTACGTATAAAATAATAATTGTATAATATTGTTTCTACTACAACTACTACTACTTGCACTCCCTCGAGTATTAACAACATCTACTGCGATCGCCAACCCGCCTGCCAAGCGTGGCGATTATGGCAGTATACCCCCAATTTGGGGAGGCCTATGTCCAGCAGTGGACGTCGAAAGGCAGATGGATTGTTTCTAAGTGTAAATATTATGATTGTGGGATTTTTTTTTGCACGCCTCATAAGCGAAGCGTTGAGGTGTGTACTATTCTCGTTTCACGCAGAAAAGAATTAGTATGATTACGAATAGAGGCCTATTAGGTACTTTTCACGGTCTGATTCGATATGGTTTAATTGTTATTAAATAAACAAAAAAAAAGTGAACATTTACGCTCGACTCTAAAACCAGCGCTACGCTATACCTTATTTCGTGAGAATTACTTGAACTATTTCTATAGACCAATATAGTAATACTTCTTAAAATAAGCGCTAGATGGCGTATAAGACATGAAAACCTCATTAGTAGTTTTTGAAATTAACGCTGTCTATGTGATTTAGTGAAAACTACTTAGTAAGACCAATACATTATTAGTTACTTATGAAATAATCAATTTTATTGTGAAAAATGAAGATTATGAGGCGTGCACTTTTGGATTTTCCAAAGTATTTTTTATTGCATGTAGTGGCAGACGAGCAACGGCCCATCTGATGTCGAGTCGCCTCATACGACACCCGTGGGAAATAATGGGGTAGGGACACTTGTATTCTTAATCCCTACAACGTCTTGAACCGTCTGATACGGAATGTTGTACTCGTATAAGTACCAATATGTAGGAATCGCTGAAATGGGAAATATGATTACTTTTTTTTTTTTTTTAAGCGTACCTATTGTAGCTGCGGATGCAATTATAATTTATATTCTATAAAAATTGTAAAAAAATTGTTTTGTGTTTAGACACGCCTATATAGCCTATTACAGGCATTTTTTCTCAAATATCTTGAGTGTGCAGACACAGATTACTAAATAGTTACTACGTAAGTACAGACATAGCTCTGTTACAGCTTTATAATAGTATAAGTTAAGATATGCGGATATCAGTTTTCATTTAAATCGGCGGTGCTCATCTCTTTTCTGAACTCAAACACTGATGTGTGGATAACAGAATTTTATTTTCCACAAACCAATCAAGTCAGTATTCAGCTATAATATTTATGCTTAGCATTTTACCTAAAATATAGGCCTATATATTAGTGGAAGTGGAGGCCGTGTGGGGCCGGCTTGAGAATCGTCCCACCCCTCTCTACCCGCGGGAGTCGTAAGAGCCGACTGAGGGAATACCGGGGGAGTGGGCAGCAGCACTCCCTCGAGTATTAACAACATCCACTGCGATCGCCAACCCGCCTGCCAAGCGTGGCGATTACGGCATTATCCCCCATGACGGGACCGCTCGTTGTGTCGTTCTCTTGGGGAGGCCTATGTCCAGCAGTGGACGTTGAAAGGCTGATGGATGGATGGATGGGATTAGTGGAAAAAAAATCCATGACTATAAAATTTTGGAAAACTCCATGGAAACACACTTTCATCAGCTGTCACTGTCAGTGTCAAACCAATTTTTGAATTGTAACGTTGTTGTTGAGTGTCAGTCAAGTGTCAATCGTTTCTTCAAGTGTGAGTGTCTTTATATTTTCAAAGCCATTATACAAGAAGATAAGATAATCACCTGTTATCACTGAACAATCTCTTAATATTACTTCTCTTTGACAATCTTCTTCGTTTGACGATCTAGGCCGACTACGACGAGTTACAGACAACATATTATAAGTTCGTGGTTGAGTTGAGTCATCAAGTGCTGCGATAACAAGTGTTGTTTACGTGCTGCCCTACGTATTGTTGCAGAGCATAGCACAGCCTGCCTACAGTTTATTACTAACTTGCGCGAGCCACAGACGCCCGTGCAAGCAGACAGAGTTGCGAAGATAGGCGAGAACGCCGGCGGACCGGTTGGCATTTAGTGACACATTTTGTAAGCATTTACCTTCTAATCCTAGCTTATAAATTCTTGTACAGTTTAATACTAATTGTATAGAAAAATAGTTGGTATACAGTAGAAATAAGTAATATATAATTTTATTTTATGATGAAAACTAAATTTACAAAGGTACTTTAAGTACCTACATTTTTAGTTAAGTAGGTATTTCAATAAAGTGATCACAATATATCGTGGTGATAACAAAAGTGTAATATACAACAGTAGAGTCTCTACACTTGATGGTCTAATTTATTGTTATTAAGTAGTATTTTTCAGGAAAATAAATGTTGCAAAATCAGTAACATTTTATTTTTGTCTTTTTATATAGAAAGTAAGTGCAGCATGAGTAGCAAATTAAAATATTTAGTTCTATGTCTCTAAACAATCATAACACATTGTTATCTCAATTTGTTATCACACAATATCGCATATCGTAATACAATGTGCGGGCGCTGCAATGTAGGTACAAGGCCCTGACTGAGTCTAAAAGACTTAGATATTGATTGCTTGTGTTACAGGAAAATGCTTGTATATGTTATCTTATTTTATGCTATGAGTTGTGAAGTAGAAAGACCTATCTAATAATATTATCTTTGGACATATTCAAATAAGACATTGACATATTCAAATTGGACATATAAGTACAAATATCTGTACTTAGTAAGTTTAATGTTTTTCAGTAGTTACTACTTAACATCATTTTAATTTATTACATTTAATTAAGTATAACTAAATATTTAGTTATAATTAAATTTAAAGAAAGTGTCTGTCATTATACTTTATTATGAGTTAGTCTTTATTTGCTGATTCTTTATATAAGCACATCAAACACTTGTGGCCAAATTTACTTCACCATTGACTAAAAGATATTTAAGATGACAATAAGTAGTATAATCTGTAATCTATACTTAATACTAACAAGCCTGACAATACATTATAATCACTGCATGCAAGGGCATATCTAGGGATGGGTTGTCTCATCATGTCATAGGGGTCATGAAAGAGCTGGCACTGATCATTTTTCTAATGTCATTCAGCTTAGCTATATGCCGAACCCTACCCTTCTCAGACTGGTAACATGACTTTTAACTGATCAGATTATGCATCTAAATTGGTAGGATGACTATTGATTAGAAGAGAAGAAGAGTGAATTATAAAATAAACTTTTGGCCTCTTGCACTATTTTTCAACATACAGTACGCAACAGCAACTATGATTGAATATTCTGTGAGACAGGGGTACTTTCCTGCTTGAGCTAATCCATTTATGTTGAAAACATCAGGCTCTGCTGCCTTTAAAATAGAATACATATGATCCATAAGTATTTAATAATTGCTTGTATTTTTTTTAACTTTTTACTGTCCACTGACTACAGTCCTTGGCTTTACCGCTAGGCTGTCACTGCTATATATATACTCAAGTACCTTTGTTTGTAATTTATTTCTGTGATGACTCCTAAACTAGTTAATAAAATTTATGTGTGAGCATGTAAGAACAATGTATACCATGAGAGCAATGTTCAAGGCAAGTTGCTGGTATCTTAACAACATGATACACTCCTCTGTAAAAAAAAACTGGCACCTAAGGAAATTTTACATTTTTATGACGATTTCAGTTAATTCAATTGGATTTAATTGTTTAACGTAACCTGTATACTTTTATAATCTTGTATATTGATGTGTGCAATGTTAATTCTGGGAATATTTCTTAAATTTTCTATGCATCCAACTAAATTGATGCACACATCCAAACAATAAGAAGTGGTCAGATATATAAACAAGATGTTTTGTTAGTATTTTTAATTAAAATATGAATTCCTAATAACGAGTGTGACCTCCTCTTGACAAAATAATATGAAAACTAACTCCGTATGCTCTTTGGAATTAATTGCTGTCCAAAACATAAAGGAGCCTCCGCCATAAGCAGTGATTTCTTCGAAACACAATGCTACATAGTGTTTCCCTGGTCTTCGCAGCACTCGCTGGCGTCAGTCTTTACCATACAAAGAAAGCTTCTAGCTTCATCTGAAAAACGACATTTTCAGCAGTTCAGTTTAGTAGTTATTCGGAGGACTAAGCTAAATTAGCAAAAAATATGGCGTCCTGAACAGAGCGAAGCGGTATTTCACACAGAACACTACCACCTTGTAAATCACGTTTAGGTACAACTTCATCAGCACTCTGGGTTTGTACTCCAAACTTTTGGTACACGTTTTTCACGATAACGTAACTCCCATCCCCAATAGCAGTAATGAAACATAAAAAAAAAACAAAAAAAAGCATAGCATCACGCCTGTATTCCCCGAAGGGTTAGGCAGAGGTGTATTACACACCCACGACTCGCCAGCTATGTTTAAACGTAATAGGGGCGAGCCTATTGACGTCTACCGGGCATATTTCCAAACTCCGGGCTGCTACTGAGAATTTTTCTTTTTAGGAAAAAGCTCAGTAACTTTGCCCGACCCTGGGATCGAACCGGAGACCTCATGATTAGCAGCCGCATATACTACCGCTACACCACCGAGGCAGTGTATGAAACATAGCGTCCTATATTTATCCTACGCGCGCTGGCAAACGTTTTTGAATACATTCTACATATAATATATATCGACCTTCAGAAAGCATTTTATAGAATCAATAATAACTTGTTTTTGCGTAAACTATCGGACATCGGATTTACTCTGCTTACTTAAATCTTTCCCCGACTTTATGAGACATACATCAGAACCTTATCATACAGATGAGGATTGAGTCAAGGCTCGGTCCTTGTTTCTGATCATGAATCATAACTTACCAAAAGTGTTGAAGACTGCCGGTCGTAAGCTCTTTCTTGAAATTGAATCCTTCAGTGACAGCCTTAGTTTATATTCATCAATTTCTTAAATTAATTTGCCGTGTGGGGCCGGCATCAAGAATAGCTCCACCCCGTCTCTTCCTATGGGAGTCATAAAAGCCGACTAAGGGATTACCGGGGGACCGGGCAGCAGCGTTCCCCTGTGTACTAAAAACATCCACTGCGATCGCCAGCCGGCTGGCGTCTGAAACTCTCGTCATATCACGTATGAAGATGCTTGAAAAAGTAAAAAATGCCTTGACCTTAGGTCACTACAAAAAATACTACGGCTATTACCCGTTCCTTTATCCGACCAAGTTTCTTCCCGAACAGCTTGACTATAATTTCCTTGAAATAACAACAAACACTGGATCAACTCATTATCTGTTGTAAGGTACTAAATGGACCAGTCGACTCCCTGCAGTGACATAGTCTGTTATGCACGTTTTCTGTGCCCGACGACCCTGGAGTTCCAGTAAATAAACGTGGCCGACTTGTTCCATGCTAATCCCGCTCGTACCGTGGTGCGATCGATGTCTCCGTTAATTCGTGCCCGCCGCCACGTTAATGCACTCCTCACAGATAATTACCTGACTGACCACTTGGAAACCATAATAGAAAATTTGAAATCGGAGTTAAATGGTAATGTGGCGAGATTGCTGGTGACCCTGCCACAATGGGGAGGGAAACGCTGGTGGTTTCCCGGCGAGTGCACCTAAGACTGATTGTTAAATTATCAGAACTTACCAGCAAGTTTGTATTGTCCCGGTTCGATATCACGTCTTCGAATCTTGATACTATATTGTAGCGAATGTCTCCTTTTATTATACTGTAATTATCGTATAACACACACACAGTACGAAATTGTCTTTAAATATATTAAATTATCAAAAGAAATGTTCCGCGGCACGCTCAAGCCCTACATACGAATTCATAAAGTCGGGTATTTATCGAAACGGTTAGTGAAATAGAGATGCGACGCATCACGTTCCCGTACTATGTAATGGCTTTGGTACCAATTCGATTTTCATAGTTTGTAAGTAATCGATTTGTTTTAGATTTAATATTCCCCCAATGGCAGACTGCTCGCGCTTATCATCGCACTTAGCCTGATTCTTTAATGCACAGTCCAAGCGTTCCACACTCATTAGGGAAACAGAAGATATAGCCTAATGATGACGATACATACCGCCCACCAAAATACACACGTGTATTTTCAGAGAACCACACCTATGTGAAAACCATATTAGGATAGGTATGATGATTAGGTGATCATGTTAACGATCTGAATTGAATGCTTTTAAGAACATGACCCTGAATTAACTTAAAGTTCGGAATTGAGACTTTTCGAATATATGAACAACATCATTTTAGGTACTAAGAATCTTAAACCGTTTAGTATTGTTGGCGTGGACTATGGTGGTCCGTTCCGGATCAAATCCGGTAAGCATCGTGGTGCAAAAATTAGTAAAGCTTATCTATGTCTTTTTGTCTGTTTCGCGACTAAAGCTGTGCACTTAGAAGTAGCTACAGATTTATCTTCGGAATCTTTCATCGCTGCGCTTAGGCGCTTTGTGGGTCGTCGTGGCAGAGTCCAAATGACTCTGCCACGACGATTTTTTCAGACCGTGGTACGAATTTCGTAGGTGCACAGCGAATATGCAAAACGCTACTCATTCGGAGAATATCGAATATAAGTTTAATCCGCCTTCCAGTCCACATTTTGGTAGTGTTTGGGAAATTCAAATTAAAGCAGTAAAATCTACCCTGTATCGTGTTATTGGGCTTCAATGCTTAACTTTAGATGAACTTTTTACATTATTTGTGCAAATCGAAGCCATGCTAAATTCTAGGCCATTATACTGTCCAAGTTCTTGTCCAGATGATATGTCCGTACTTACGCCCGGACATTTTTTAACTTTAGAGCCACTCACGGCCGTTCCCTCTGAGGATCTCACTTGTATAAAGATTAGTCGCTTAGGCCAGTGGCAACTAATACAAAAATTCCAACAAGATTTTTGGAAGCGATGTAAAACTGAATATCTCCATTCGCTTATGCAGCGAGCAAAGTGGGCTTCACACTCTAAACCTTTAGAAGTAGGTTCTGTTGTTATCATTAAATCTGATACGCCGCCACTCCACTGGCCTTTAGCTCGTGTTGACGAGTTGATCAGTGGACCAGATGGAGTAGTGCGCGTTGCGAAATTACGTTTACCTAACAATTCGTTTCTTACTCGACCGTTAACAAAGGTATGTCCTTTACCTAACCAAACGGATTAGTACACGATGTCAATTTCTTAATTCGTTAGTTTAAGCTTAGTTTAACTTGATTTACTCTGACTGCAGGTAAATCACTCATGAAGGGCTCAAGAGGAGTCGGATTTGTTTTGAAACATTTTAAACATTTTGAAACGCGATGTCGAATCGCACGCTTAGCGGATAAAATCCAAAATTGTTGACTCACTAAATAGAGCATCGTATTGATCCCAGGGTGACAATTTTCACGATGAATGGCATCTATAATCATGTAAGTGAGCTGAGATTGTGCAGGAAGTAATGCGGGGTGTTTATGATTATATTCTAAGCCAGCTCTCGAAAGCCTACCGCCCACCCTGAGAACACCCAGGCTATCAACAAAGGGGGAAAGTTTTCTCATCGTTTTCGGAAGAAGCTTCCCTCTTCTAAACGTTTGATGTCTTCGCCAAAATGAAGGCTCTGAGTACGTTTTACTATCACCAACAATGCGTTGTGAAGCTCTACACGATTCAAATGAAGATTAGAGTTACCACTTGTTTTACAACGCAAATTAGTAATGTAGCGAAGCCATAATCCTACAATACGATGCACTTTACGGATAGAAGAAAAACGAGTCAGCAAATTATCAATAGGATGCGCGATAGTATCACTTCCAAGAAGAACTTGCACCTTTTCTTCAGTGGAACATTCACCCTCGGAGTGATCTGAAACTGAGCAAGGCCACAACTGAACGTCATTAGAGAGCCAACTTGGTCCCGCCCACCATAGTGAGTTATTGACTAGATCGGCTGGAGATTGACCACGAGAGGCAATATCAGCGGGATTATCACTCGACTTTACATGACTCCAAAGAGCGCCTGGAACCGCATCCTAGATATGACTTACACGATTTGCCACAAATGTCTTCCAGCGTGAAGACGGTGATCGTATCCATGATAACGCGACAGTGGAGTCTGACCACGCGTATATGGCTGAAAAAAGGTGCTGATAAATTTCAATAACGAATTTTAGCAAGTCAGCGAGCAGAACAACCGCACAACTCAAGCCTAGGTAGTGAAATAACTTTTATCGGTGCTACCTTGGCCTTTGCTAGTACAAAAGACACTTTGATGTTGTCAAATTCATCAATTACAAGGAGAAAAACTACACCTGCAAAACCACGTTGAGAACTATCTGCAAACCCATGAATTTCGCACGATTTGATGTCAGGTACGAATAGATGACGCGGGATTCTAAGGTTCTCAATTAGAGTTAGTTCCTCAGTATAGCGACTGCATTGTTGTTTGATATCCTCTGGAGGATCATCATCCCAGGAAATGCAAAGAACCCACAATCTTTGAACTAAATACTTTGCAAAGAATGTCAATGGTGATAAAAAACCACATGGGTCATAAATTCTGGCCAGCTGGCTGAGAATTATACGTATATATTGGACTTCTCAACATCCGAAGATACGTTGTTAGTGAGACAATGTTCAGGGGAAAGATCTGCGAGCAGCCTAGAATCGTTACTGGTCCACTTGCGTAACTCCATCTGACCACGTTTGAGAAGCTCTACGATTTATCGGCTTTAATGGCTTGATGAAGATCTGAAAAACCAGTAACTACGTCATCTATATACGTGTCGGTCATTAGAACGGATCTGCCGAGGGGCAAATCAGAGCCATCATCGTCAACCATTTGCCTGATAGTACGACAAGCGAGAAATGGTGACGAGGAAACCCCGTATGTGACCGTGTTCAATCGATATTCCAGTAGCGGTTCAGATGGATGAAATCTCTAGAAAATCCTCTGGTAATCACGATGCTCCTCATGCACAAGAATTTGACAGTACATTTTGCACACATCTACTGAGAAAACAACGGAATGAAACCTTAGAAGAATTTCTAAAATGTCAGTCTGCAACTTGGGACCGATGAATAAAGTTTCGTTTAAAGATAAACCTTTCAAAGGACAACGATTTGATTTGGTGCTGCTGCTCTCCGGACGCAGAACACCAAAGTGAGGCATGTGATACTTACCTTTTTGCAAGTCTTTAGCGCACACAGGGCTCATATGACTGCACTGAATATACTCCGCCATAAATGATGAGTATTGCTCCCGAAGGTTCGAATCAGAGGTAAGCTTACGTTCTAACGCATGAAAACGACTAAGAGCTGAATCTCGCGAGCCAGGAAAGGACGGTTTCGTGTCCTCTTTGAAAGGCAAAGTGACGCTATAACGCCCGGTTGTATCACGAGTGTCACGATAGATTTGATCGCAAAGTTCTTCAGCTGCACTTAACTTAGTAATACGGGGAATATTATCTAGTTCCCAAAATTTCATGACTTCCTGAAATAACAGATATCCGAAATAAAAAGAGATTGGACTGGGTACTCAGCCAAGGATTCATCTACCTGTCCTATAAGAAGCCAGCCAAAGACTGAATTCAAAGCTGAAGGTTGCTTTGGTCTTCTACTTATACACCCAGGTCGAATAAGAGAAGGATAGATCTCGGCACCTAAAAGGACATCAACTGGACCAGGCTTATCGCAGTCTGGATCTGCCAGATTGAGGCCACGAATATGAAGCCAAGAAGATTTGTCTAGTCTACTGCTAGGCATGTAGCCGCAAATTTTAGACATAGTTAATTGCCTCGATGTCAAAGGCCACTTGACCGCTGATACCTATTTGAAGGCGAACACTTCCGGTGATGGAAGCTGACGATTGACCCACCCCATAGACTTGGCGTGATGTCACACGCTTGGCAAACCAAGGAGGTCCACTGCACGTTCTGAAATGAAATGAGCCTGACTACCAGTGTCGATTACACAGCGAAATGGCTGGTAGTTGCTCGACGAATCACGAATATCTATAACGGCAGTACAAAGAAGAACGACCGAATTATTTCCTGAGCTCGTCAAAGCTCATTGTCAAACAGGTTCACAGACGGGCGCCTGCTCTCCAGTAGGGCATGCATCAGCTTCCTGGTGTAGGAGAGTATAATGCCTTTGATGACATCGTTGACACGTAAACAACGATTTGCAATCGCGAACGGTGTGTGACGGTTTCAAGCAGTTGAAACACTAACGATTTGTTTTTGCGATACCGCCTCTCCTGAATAGATTTTACCAAAAATGATTTGCAATGCGAGATCGAATGAAATTCTGAACATGAAGGACACTTCGATGCAACTCTTGTGCGTTGACAAGACTTATCGGGCTGTTTATGTATCTTCTCTGAATTTGACATTAATACGGAAGTTTCCTTCTTAGTGTTGTTACTAGACGTGATACTCTTTCGATTATTATTACTAATAGATGGTTGACTAACATTATTAACCGAAAAGTGGGTATTTCGAACCAGTGCATCACATTGTGCTTCTAGAAAGTTCTTGAGGGCACTATAACTAGGTATCTCGGATGCAGGATGCTCCTTTTCAAAGTCGCAGCGCGTTTTTGAATCAAGTTTAGAAAGCAAATGATAACATAGGACAAAATCCCAATGATCAGTTGGTAAGTGAAGACTTCAGAATTATTAAGTTTTCGTTAAAAAGGTCTAACGCACGTCTGAATTCGGCAGGGGAGCTAATTTTGAAAGATATGTCTACCATTTCTCGCCAACATGTAAAGGCAAGTTCACGATTGTCACGATATCTGGCTACTAAAGTCTTGTACGCTTCTTGATAATATTCGCCCTGAATTGGGAATGTACGAATAAGACCCAATGCATCCCCAAATAGACTGGCTCTACGATACTGCATTCGATCCGAGTCGGATAATGATTTATTCAAATGAATGAGCGAATTGAAAGAATCTAAATACATACTAAAATCCTTTATGCATCCCGAAAAACGTGGTGTCGATTTTTGGAAGTCTCAAAGCTGAAGCAGATTGTACGTGCTCAGCAGATGAATTCTCGGAGACAGCAGGAACAAGACTGCGTTGCAACGCGAGCAACTGAAAATGAATACTATCAAATTCGGACCGAATTTCATCCTCCAAGTCTACATCCGAGTCGTCCACAATACTCAGTATGTCCAAATGCGCTTCTTCAAAATTATTTATTTGCTTCTCAACGACGGAAAATAATGTGCGATAAAATTATCTAATTGAGAAACATCCGACTTAGCTATAAGTGCAACTTCCAATGTTTTTCGTAATCGATTTAACGCTAAAGTCCGTTTACGTCGTAAAACGGGTAAATCTGCGTACGTAAGACCAGCAGGTTCAACTGACTTAGACTTGGACATCTTCCTGATTCCGCGTTTCGAAATAGCGTAAGACATGTTGAAAACAAAATTTCAAAAGAAAATAGCAATAATAATTTGGGTATGTAGGTAGTATCAATAATCGATAGCCCAAATGAAATCGTGAAACTTACAATATTATTTTTCCCGACTTACGTTAAAATAATCGATACTATTTTTGCTACCAAAAGGAAACTATAAAATTGTAGGTTACCCACAAGTTTATAAAATAAAGCAATGTATGTTAAGGGTATTATTATACGATAATAATAGTATTTGACTTTATTTTAAAAGGCTATAAAAACCTATGAGAATGATAATGACGAATGTGGTTGAAAGTTAATTTGGAATAATATGTAAACGAATATGATACGGTTTAAATAGTACGATTGTGATCAGATTTACGAATTGAATTGATTTGTATTTTACGAATACGAATGTTCCATTAACAAAGTAGTTATTAGCGATTAACTAAAATATTTGTTAAAGAAACTTAATCGTTATGATGATTAAGACTAAGTGTATGCGAAAGTACATGTACTGAAGAAATCAAATATTTTACATGCACTTACAATACAACACTTACCTAAAACGATTCTGAATTGTTAATACAAATCACTAAATGTATGTATATGTGAGCGCAGCGGAACAGTATGTGAAGAAGGAATGCACAAACAACGATTTTGAATCCTAAGTTATGAATAATAATACCTATAGGTTACCTATAACTAGGCTAACGGATTGGAACGTTTGTAAATTTCCTCTTCAAATTATGATAAGTGTGTATGATTTAATGAAAATAATTACACGTAAGGTTAATCTGTTTTGTTGTTCATATAGTTCAGAATAGTGATTAATGTTCAATAATAACTGAGATCTAAATGGATTAATGATGACCACTATGCGTAGATCGTTTGTGGAAAGGGCAAAAACTGAACAAAAAAGTATTTTCTTCCTGGGTTTCGGCACCAAAAACAATGTGGCGAGATTGCTGGTGACCCTGCCACAATGGGGACGGAAACGCTGGTGGTTTCCCGGCGAGTGTGAAAGCACCTAAGACTGATTGTTAAATTATCAGAAGTTACCAGCAAGTCTGTATTGTCCCGGATCGATATCACGTCTTCGGATCTTGGTACTATTTTATAGCGAATGTCTCCTTTTATTATACTGTAATTATCGTATAACACACACACACACACAGTAAGAAATTGTCTTTAAATATATTAAATGATCAAGAGAAATGTTCCGCGGCACGCTCAAGCCCTACATACGAATTCATAAAGTCGGGTATTTATCGAAACGGTTAGTGAAATAGAGATGCGACGCATCGCGTTCCCGTACTATGTAATGGCTTTGGTACCAATTCGATTTTCATAGTTTGTAAGTAATCGATTTGTTTTAGATTTAATATTCCCCCCAATGGCAGACTGCTCGCGCTTATCATCGCACTTAGCCTGATTCTTTAACGCACAGTCCAAGCGTTCCGTACTCATTAGGGAAACAGAAGATATAGCCTAATGATGACGATACAGGTAGAGACCAAGATATTATGCTTGCGAATGATATTGAGATATCAAACGTTCCGGAGGTGAGCGGAGAGAACCCGGGATACTTAGTGGCTCTCATCGCGTCCAAGCTGGGCGTGAGCATGGAGGATCGTGATGTAGTTTCCGCTGCACGTGTCGGCGCAAAGCTCCTGCGTGCTACTACGGGTGGTACACCGCTGTGCGCCTACTGCGTTTATTCCGTCATAAAATATGACAATAAGAAGTGAGATTTATCCTACAAACATGGAAATTGTTTATATTTATGTATATTTCAAGAACTTCAATCAATGCATCGCTTAAGATGTCAAGATTCCGTACGCCTCCTATACATCCTCCGCGGCCGTTCTTGACTTTCTGAACACGACTAGTCGTTGTTTGTTCGGCCCGATTCACAGGTCTCGATTTACGGACGGGGTATCCGTACCCGCTCCGGCAAACCATATCAGATATGCAAACTAGCAGACCGAGGCAGACTCAATTATTATGTTGCCAGAAATACTCTACAAATGGTCAGATATGGTTCGAAAGCGAACCAAAATCGTGGTTCGGTCAAACCAAATTAGAGCGTTTGTTAGTAGTTTAAGGACAGGAAGGAAAATTTGTCGATCAGCAGTTTCGTGTACAGTGTAGAGTTGTAACATACCACCAAATGAGTCGTGCGAGTGATTGCAGCAGCAAGTACGATGGGCGGGGCGGAGATGATCGTACACGGCGTGGTGGTGAGCGAGGTGGGCGAGCTTAGTGGCGGCGAGTGGGACGCGCTCGTGCTCGTGCTGACGCCGGGAGCCGCGCAGCCGCAGGCGCTTTGCGACTTCCTGGCGAACGCTCGCGCGCTCGACGCCGCGCTCGACGACAGCGCGAGCGTGCTGCGCTGTCCGCTTGTGGCCGGCGAGCGCCTTGTGCTGTCTCCCACTGGGCCCATCACCCTCTACGACGACGTCAGGTGAGCGCCGCGCACTTACTTGGACTATATACCTGTTTTTTATTGATGTGAATCTTGCAAGTTAAATTTGTCACACTTCCCGGATTCCGATTGAGCTGAAATTTTACACGCATGTGTATATCGCGTGACAATGCAATATTATGAGGACATGGAGCTGATCTGATGATGGAGCTGTTAGGTGAACATAGGAACTCTATAATGAAATCCCATCGAGTTTGGGCTCTTATGATTCGACGTGCCGAGTACTTTGTGCCTAGATGATATCCAGGGGCTGATAATGAAGCTGGAAGGTGGCCATAGTAACACTATAATGAAACGACGCAACCCTGTCGAGTTTGGACACATTTGATTCGTCTTGATGAGTACTTTGTCTTTAGATGGTATCCAGGGTCTGATGATGGAGCTGGAAGATGACCACAGTAACTCTGTAATGAAACGACGCAACCCCATCGAGTTTGGAATCATTTGATTCGTCTTGGCGAGTACTTTGTCTTTAGATGGTATCCAGGATCTCATGATTTTGCTAGAAGGTGGCCATAGGAACTCCGTTATAAAACGAGATAACTCCATTCAGTTTGGGCTAGTATAATTTGTCTTGACGAGTACTTTGTCTCTAGATGGTGATTCCAGGGTCTGACGATGGAGCTGGAAGGTGGCCACAGTAACTCTGTAATGAAATGACGCAACCCTATCGAGTTTAAAATCGTTTGATTCGTCTTGAGGAGTACTTTGTCAAGTTATGATCAATTTATTTCCACAAAATAACTTCGATGTTTTCACATCTGCTAGACGTCCCGCGAAGTCTAGTTTTTTTCTTTCTTATGAAAATGTTTACGTTAAATTAGTTACAGTCATTCTTGGTAACTTTGACATATTACAGCGATATTTTTCACGGTATTTTAAATGTTTTAACATTTAAATGACAATATTAAACTTTTTTAGTGTTCTCAGAATATTTTTTATCCATAGATAACAATGAATGACTATAATATCCATTAATTATAGAGAAATAGTACATTGTTAACCTAGGGATGAAAGCAACTCCAATAGTTCGAGGGACTAAATAAGTCTTTATCCCGAGGTAAACACTGTGCTTTTCATTACGAATACGAGGAAACCAAAAATAAAAATCATGAATTAGCTAAAGAAAAAATGGGAGACTAAAAAATTTAATTTGGAATCGCGGTTTTACCGCCGATTTTGTTTTTTTTTTTTCTGTGGCCTGTCAGCTATTCAGCCATTTTTTTTTCATTTTAATCATTGAAAAAATATAAATCTTCGTTATTTTAAAGATATTTAGCGATTATTTGCAACTATATTAAAATAGTCATATAAAAAACAAATTCTTTAATAAATACTTAACTTTATGTTATTTCAATTTTACATCGCGCTGTAATTGACTGACTGTACAGAAAATAAAACTGTTTTATTTTTTATAATTACTCAGCTGTCAGTTGAAAGTAATTCTCCCTAGGGCTGAAAAGTATTACTTTCAACCCGCTCCACAGGCAACTTCAGGCCTACTTTCAGAGTATGAGTAATGAAAAATCTATTTTTGTAGTATGTCAAAGTTACCACCCACAAAAGTGTAACTTTGACACACATTAGATCCGTTACATAAATGAGGTAATATTTGATTATTAAATTACTTTGGGTAACATTGGTTTATATTATTCTCAAATTAGGGATGTGGCTGTGGCAATAAAAACGTAAATATGTAGTAGTGGTGTTTCTATTATTTAATTATATGCGTACCGCTCATACATTCAGTAGCGAATACAACTTGCAATCGTCATAACGTCAGTTTTATTTTCTCCCCAAGCTACAAACCAACATCGACCTTATTACCAAACCATATGGTCCAAACGACCCGGATGTGAACTGGATACCGACATTCCGAGTGAAGTGTTTTTAACATTAAACTTGATAAAATAAACTAAAATCAGAGTGATTTTTGATGTGATTAATTTTACTAAAGCCTTGCTACGTTGTTATACTACCTACTACTGTAACAATGTCTAAACAATTTAGAAAACATGAAAGTATCAACCAGCTCTTGGGATTTGATTATTATACACCTTCTTGTTCAGAAATTGGACTCGGAGACACACAAGAACTGGGAAGAATATGTGAGTGATCAGGCAAAGGAGGAAAGTGAAGAATTACCGACGTGGAAGCAGTTTCAAAAGTTTATGGAGTCTAAATTTCGAACATTAGAACTAGTAACTGCGGTTACTTTACAAACGAAACAAATCAAGGAACGTTCATTTCATATTGCCACACCTGTTACGGAGAAGAAATGTTCTCTATTCAACGAAAATCAAACGTTATGTCATTGCAAGGAATTCACGAAGATGGAACCTAAGGAGAGAGGAGAATATGTCAAAAACAAGCACTTATGTTACAACTGTCTAGCTCTAGGACACTCAGTAAATCGATGCAAAGTACCCGTGTCCTGTCGAATATGTCGAAGACGCCATCATTCTCTGCTACATGAAACCAAGAGCACGGAACCAGCGGCTTTAACCGGAAGTTCTAAAACACAACCGCTGGCTACACACCATGTAGTAGATGAAGTGGAGGTTCAAGTCAATACAATGATCGCGTCATACTTTACGGCTAGTCAGGGAGAAACACTATTAGCGACCGCAATAGTAGACGTCACAAGCAAAGACGGTTACACTACTCTACGTGCGCTAATAGATCCAGGTTCCCAAGCAGCTTTTATAAGCGAAAAGGTGACTCAACTACTAAAACTTAAACGTCAACCTATCAAAGGAAGTATTTCCGGATTAGCATCTATGAAAATGAAGATTAAACACGCGGTGCAGATACAAATCGGATCACGTTGGGACGCAAAATTCAGCTTACCTTTTCAAGCTTACGTGGTTTCAAAAGTCTCCACTTCTAAAATGCATACAATAATTCCGGCAAAGCAATGGCCTCATCTCAATGGCCTGAAACTCGCTGATCCAAATTATCTTCAAGCAGGCCTCATAGACATGCTCCTGGGAGTTAAGCAATACAATAAAATCGTAGAAGAAGGGTTAGTAAAGGGACCTCCTGAAACTCCGTCGGATCAAAATACTAGCTTGGGCTGGATAATTTTTGGAGATTTGCCTGAAAGCTCAGAAAACCCAGAAAAAGCTGATTACAACATCATGCATCTTAACTTTGACGAAATATTGAAGACTATGTGGGAAATAGAACCTAATGACAAGCGAGAACTAACATTTCAAGAAAGGGCCTGCGAAGAAATTATCTAAACACCACGAAAAGTGGTAAACTTCAAAAAAAAAAGGAAAGGAAGGTCGATACGTGGTAAACTTACCCTTCAATACATACAGTCCTCCGGAAGGAAATACAAAAGATATAGCTGCAAGAAGATTTCTTCAGTTGGAACGGAAGTTTCGAAAGTCACCAGATCTGAAAACAGAATACACAAATGTTATAAATGATTACTTGATACAGGGACATATGGAAGAAATACCTAAAGAAGACAGACAAATAAGTAAATCTGTATACTTACCTCACCACGCTGTAGTACGAAGCGATAAAGAAACTTCCCGAACTCGCTTAGTTTTTGACGCTTCGTGTAAAGGCACAAACAACATTTCATTAAATGATGAACTGCACGTTGGTCCACAGTTACAAGATGACCTGCGAAATCTCATAATTAGATGGCGATTGAAACGTGTCTGTTTCATGGCTGATATAATGTACCGACAAATTCTGGTGGCCAAAGAAGATGCAGATTATGATGTCTCCTTACACGCACATTCGGGACTGCACCTGCACCATATCTAGCAGTCAGAACACTTCATCAAGTGGCAAATGACGAAGGAGCGAACAATACGTTGGCTGTTCAGAGCATCAAAACTAATTTTTACATGGACGACTGGTTGGACGGTGCAGATGACGTCAGTACTGCCGTTTTATTAGCAACAGAAGTTACACTGATACTACAAAAAGGTAGTTTTGAACTTACTAAGTGGTCGTCAAACAATGTAGAGTTTATGAAAAGTATACATCAAGACAAGCGATCTGCCAAGGCGCATATCGACATGAATCTAGATGAAACGATCAAAGCACTGGGGATAGTGTGGAGTCTCAGCAACTACAAACTTCCATCAACAACAACAGCCAATGATATAAGCAAACAAGGTATTCTATCGGATATTCAAAAACTATTCGACCCATTAGGTTGGATAGCACCATGCACAGTGCTAGCCAAAATCCTCATGCAAAAATTGTGGCTTGCGAGATTGTCTTGGGATGAAATTGTTAGCGGAGAACTAAAAGAAGAATGGTTACGAATCAGAACTGACTTTGCCAACGTCAACAATATACTGATACAGAGATGGTTAAACACAACAAACATAAACAAATCAGAGATTCAGCTTCACGGTTTTAGCGACTCATCGATGCGTGCTTATTCGGCTGCAGTGTACTTAAGAACCAAAGCTGAAAATTATAAAATAAAAACGAGTCTAGTCGCTGCAAAAACTAGAGTAGTTCCCTTGAAAACTGTCTCACTGCCACGCTTAGAACTACTTGGCTTATTACTTCTCTCACGACTGATGAAACAAGCTGGAAAAGCAATGAACATACCTACCTCAAATATGTATGCATGGACAGATTCTTCAATTGTAGTCGCATGGATGGCCGGAGAGCCTGGACGATGGAAACCCTTCGTGGCCAACCGCGTCGTGGAAATATCTGAAAATTTAAATAACAAGCAAGTATATCACGTAGAATCTTCTCAGAATCCAGCTGACTTGGCATCGCGAGGCATGTTGCTGTCCGAGTTGAAGACGGCTGACTTGTGGTGGAACGGCCCAAGTTGGTTATCTGAAACAGAAATTAAATTTAATAAACAAAAGGTAATACCCACAGAATTAGATATGAAATCAATTAAGTTGAAGACTTACCTAAACACTAAAGAAGATAAGTCTTTGATGGCAGACTTTGAAAACTTTGAAAATCTGACAGAATTACTCAAGACTATAACATACTGCAGAAGATTTTTACATTTTAAGGAAAACTCAAGTACTAATGATGACATTACTACACAAGAATTGGAAGATGCTTTGACTATTTGCATAAAGAAGATACAAGAAGAAGAATTTCAAGAAGACATTGACAGATTAAAGAATGATAAACAAGTAAAAAGTACAAGTCCGTTGCGATTTCTCAACCCTTACCTTGACGGAAAGCAACTCCTCAGGGTGGGCGGTCGCCTCAGACACGCAAACTTACCTGACGATAAAAAGCATCCAATCATCATCGGGCACAGGAACACGCTAGCTCCACTTATCATTGCTGACGCCCATACTAAAACCTTACATGGAGGCATACAGCTTATGATGAGTTATTTACGATCGAAGTACTGGGTCATAAAGGCCAAAGCCATGGTGAAGAAATGTGCGCATAAGTGCCTTATTCGCGCGAAACTGAGAGCTACCGCAAAGACACAAATGATGGGCAACTTACCAACGCAGAGAGTGACCCCTGCAAGGCCATTTTTGAACAGCGCTGTAGATTTTGCCGGGCCTTTTCAAACATTGATGTCCAAAGGCAGAGGTAATAAAACCATGAAAACATACGTGGCTATCTTTGAGGACATGGCAACAACTGCAATACATATTGAGTTAGTTGAAGATCTTACTTTAAAGTTTTATTGGTGCATTCAGACGTTTTGTAGCCAGAAGAGGCAAATGCAGCCACCTGTGGAGCGACCAAGGTAGAAATTTTGTTGGAGCCAACAAAGAATTGCGAGATGCATGGGACGAGGCAAAACTACAATTCTCTGGTGAGATCGCGCAGACCTTGGCTACGGACGGGACACAGTGGCATTTCATACCAGCCTATAGCCCATCGTTCGGAGGTTTGTGGGAGACAGGTGTCAAATCAATAAAATACCATCTAAAACGAATTTGACTTATGAAGAGATGACGACGATACTTTGCCAAATCGAAAGCTGCTTAAATTCACGTCCATTATGTGCAATCGATGATACTGATCCAGACAACACCGATCCACTTACACCGGTACACTTTTTAATTGGTGAAGCACCTACAGTTGTTCCCTCACCTGATTTAAAAGATATCAAAATGTCAAGTCTTTCCTGTTGGCGACACACTCAAAAACTGCTAAATGACTTCTGGCGGCGATGGCAGGATGAATACCTTTCGAGACTCCAACAACGTCCTAAATGGTTGAAGAGAGAGAAAGAGTTTGAGATTGGAGATATAGTACTGATCAAAACCGATAACTTGCTCATGCATTCAGTAGCGAATACAACTTGCAATCGTCATAACGTCAGTTTTATTTTCTCCCTAAGCTACAAACCAACATCGACCTTATTACCAAACCAAGTATATAAATTTGTAAAAAAAGGTCCATCAATCAAAATTTAGCAGTTACAAGTATATTTTTTTAATTCGCATCAAAACCTCGTTTAAATCCTATAATGAACAAATCGTTAAGCATATTAAAATGAAGACAAACTAAAATAATTAAAGCAAATAATAAAAATATGTAAACACTTTGGTTTGAAGTAATTATTCGCCCTACTCCATATAGAGTAAATTGTCATCCATACAATCACAGAATATCAAAAAAGTTATTCACTGTTTCATGAACTCAAATTCACGCGCTAATTTCGGACAAAGTTTTGGCATTAACTCTGTTTGACAACTTCGCTTTTATTTTAAGGTGTGCTTACGGAGCTTGTTTAAAAAAAAAAATTTGACGTCGTGGGACGTCTACCAGATGTGAAAACATCGAAATAATTTTGTAGAAATAAAATGATTATAACTTGACAAAGTACTCCTCAAGACGAATCAAACGAATATAAAATCGATGGGGTTGCGTCGTTACATTACAGAGTTACTGTGGCCACCTTCCAGCTCCATCATCAGACCCTGGATATCATCTAGGACTGGAGTACTAGTCGAGACATTTCAAACGAGCCCTAACACGATGGAGTTGCGCCATTTAATTACAGAGTTTCGCATGGCCAGCTTCCTACTCCATCATCAGATCCTGGATACCATCTAAAGCCAAAGTACTCATCAAGATGAATCAAACGAGTACAAACTCGATGGGGTTGCGCTGTTTCATTATAGAGTTCCTATGTCCAACTTCCAGCTCCATCATCAGATCAGCTCCATGTCATCATAATATTGCATTGTCACGCGATATACATATGCATGTAAAATTTCAGCTCAATTGGAAACCGGGAAGTGTGTCAAATTTAACTTGCATGATTTGAATGGGACAAGTTGATTTGAAAAGCGTCGCCACGCCAACAACTGAATTTACCCCTCCTCTGCATTAGATGTTTCACATCAATAAAATCTAAAGCAAGTATTAACAAAAAATATTGATTTCATAGGGAAATACATTAAAACATTATCATAGTCAATGTTACCCAAAGGAATCAAAGTTACCCAGATTGACTGTACGCTTTGCAATAAGTAAATTTGAAAGGATCGTTAAAAGTGACGAGGCTGATGCAGGAGCGTGGGCGAGGCGGCGTGCGCGGGCGTGCGGCGCGCGGCGGCGGCGGGCGCGACGCGGCCCGTGCTGGCCCTGCCGGCCCTGGAGGCGTGGCGCAACTCCGAGCTCGTGGCGCTGCTCGGCGCGCTCGAGGCGCTCTACGTGGTGCGTGCCGCGTACTGTTCTCATATCATCTAGGGGCAGTCCGTGCTGGCCCTGCCGGCCCTGGAGGCGTGGCGCAACTCCGAGCTCGTGGCGCTGCTCGGCGCGCTCGAGGCGCTCTACGTGGTGCGTGCCGCGTACTGTTCTCATATCATCTAGGGGCAGTCCGTGCTGGTCCTGCCGGCCCTGGAGGCGTGGCGCAACTCCGAGCTCGTGGCGCTGCTCGGCGCGCTCGAGGCGCTCTACGTGGTGCGTGCCGCGTACTGTTCTCATATCATCTAGGGGCAGTCCGTGCTGGTCCTGCCGGCCCTGGAGGCGTGGCGCAACTCCGAGCTCGTGGCGCTGCTCGGCGCGCTCGAGGCGCTCTACGTGGTGCGTGCCGCGTACTGTTCTCATATCATCTAGGGGCAGTCCGTGCTGGTCCTGCCGGCCCTGGAGGCGTGGCGCAACTCCGAGCTCGTGGCGCTGCTCGGCGCGCTCGAGGCGCTCTACGTGGTGCGTGCCGCGTACTGTTCTCATATCATCTAGGGGCAGTCCGTGCTGGTCCTGCCGGCCCTGGAGGCGTGGCGCAACTCCGAGCTCGTGGCGCTGCTCGGCGCGCTCGAGGCGCTCTACGTGGTGCGTGCCGCGTACTGTTCTCATATCATCTAGGGGCAGTCCGTGCTGGTCCTGCCGGCCCTGGAGGCGTGGCGCAACTCCGAGCTCGTGGCGCTGCTCGGCGCGCTCGAGGCGCTCTACGTGGTGCGTGCCGCGTACTGTTCTCATATCATCTAGGGGCAGTCCGTGCTGGCCCTGCCGGCCCTGGAGGCGTGGCGCAACTCCGAGCTCGTGGCGCTGCTCGGCGCGCTCGAGGCGCTCTACGTGGTGCGTGCCGCGTACTGTTCTCATATCATCTAGGGGCAGTCCGTGCTGGTCCTGCCGGCCCTGGAGGCGTGGCGCAACTCCGAGCTCGTGGCGCTGCTCGGCGCGCTCGAGGCGCTCTACGTGGTGCGTGCCGCGTACTGTTCTCATATCATCTAGGGGCAGTCCGTGCTGGTCCTGCCGGCCCTGGAGGCGTGGCGCAACTCCGAGCTCGTGGCGCTGCTCGGCGCGCTCGAGGCGCTCTACGTGGTGCGTGCCGCGTACTGTTCTCATATCATCTAGGGGCAGTCCGTGCTGGTCCTGCCGGCCCTGGAGGCGTGGCGCAACTCCGAGCTCGTGGCGCTGCTCGGCGCGCTCGAGGCGCTCTACGTGGTGCGTGCCGCGTACTGTTCTCATATCATCTAGGGGCAGTCCGTGCTGGTCCTGCCGGCCCTGGAGGCGTGGCGCAACTCCGAGCTCGTGGCGCTGCTCGGCGCGCTCGAGGCGCTCTACGTGGTGCGTGCCGCGTACTGTTCTCATATCATCTAGGGGCTGTCCGTGCTGGCCCTGCCGGCCCTGGAGGCGTGGCGCAACTCCGAGCTCGTGGCGCTGCTCGGCGCGCTCGAGGCGCTCTACGTGGTGCGTGCCGCGTACTGTTCTCATATCATCTAGGGGCAGTCCGTGCTGGCCCTGCCGGCCCTGGAGGCGTGGCGCAACTCCGAGCTCGTGGCGCTGCTCGGCGCGCTCGAGGCGCTCTACGTGGTGCGTGCCGCGTACTGTTCTCATATCATCTAGGGGCAGTCCGTGCTGGTCCTGCCGGCCCTGGAGGCGTGGCGCAACTCCGAGCTCGTGGCGCTGCTCGGCGCGCTCGAGGCGCTCTACGTGGTGCGTGCCGCGAACTGTTCTCATATCATCTAGGGGCTGTCCGTGCTGGCCCTGCCGGCCCTGGAGGCGTGGCGCAACTCCGAGCTCGTGGCGCTGCTCGGCGCGCTCGAGGCGCTCTACGTGGTGCGTGCCGCGTACTGTTCTCATATCATCTAGGGGCTGTCCGTGCTGGCCCTGCCGGCCCTGGAGGCGTGGCGCAACTCCGAGCTCGTGGCGCTGCTCGGCGCGCTCGAGGCGCTCTACGTGGTGCGTGCCGCGTACTGTTCTCATATCATCTAGGGGCTGTCCGTGCTGGTCCTGCCGGCCCTTGAGGCGTGGCGCAACTCTGAGTTGGTGGAGCTGCACGGCGCGCTCGGGGCACTCTACGTGGTGTGTGCCGCGCAATGTTCTCATATCATGGAAGGCGCCGTATTCCAGACATTTTAAAACAAAAATACTTATGTATAGTCAAAATACATTTCATTTACTTGATTTTCTACAATTCCGACGCTTCGAATATTGAGTATTAATGTTGTACAATCCAATGAGTAAATACAATTATTTCCGTAAATATACATAGTTTAATTTCATAAATGCGCTTAGGTGTATAGAAAGGAAAGTGTTATAGTATAACATAGTGTTAAAGTAGTCACTAGAAAGGCTTCTTGTAATTTCTTCTAACATAAGACAATTGTCAATATTATAATAGTAATAAAAAACTACTTTTATGGATTCGATGAACAACTTCAACGTGTTTGGTCCTTCGAGCCGGATGTGAATTTTGTATCGGTGGGACTGTGTGATCCATTAGCAAGGATTATTGTATATAGACAACAATGTCCTTACGATGATTTTGAAACTGAAAAAGTATTCGCGATGTCCACAGCCGCTGCAGACGCGCGAGTCGTTCCCGCGCAAGTCGCACGACCTGGTGGCGCTGGGCGTGTACGGCGAGCG
The DNA here is from genome assembly GCA_948253155.1 of Leucoma salicis. NCBI lineage: Eukaryota > Metazoa > Arthropoda > Insecta > Lepidoptera > Erebidae > Leucoma > Leucoma salicis. The sequence continues at coordinate 151,141 of OX411823.1, forward strand.
CAGTCGCGCCCCCCCCGCGCGCCTCATCGCCGACGCCGGCGCGCTCGAGATCGCGCGGTGCGTGCCCTCGCCCTGTATCATTTCGAGTATAGCTAGAACTTTGTTACGCTCGGTATGACGACTTAACTGCAGGCTCGGCCAGGCGGCGTGCGCTGACGAGAGTGCGCTTGCAGGGGCGTGGCGCGCGACATCGGCGGCGCGGACCCCGAGCGCATGGCGCCGCCGCGCGTGGCGCGCTACGTGCGCGACGCGTTCGCGGCGGGCGCGGGCGACGGGCGCGTGCGCGTGCGCGTGCTGGACGACGCGGCCGCCATCGCGCGCGAGTACCCGCTCATGGCGGCCGTCAATCGCGCCGCCGCCACCGTCGAGCGCCACCGCGGTACGTCTCACGCGTCTCGCCCGCCATCTCTGATGCACGATGTTCTCATACAAGATATATTGCAGGTTGCGTCATATTCTTGGAGTACGTGCCGGAGAACTACGATCGTACCGTCATGTTCGTTGGCAAGGTGAGGTCTCACTAAATAATTTTGATAAGTTATAGATACAAATATTTTATGATGCTAAGAGATTGGGTTATTTAATATTCTTAATCAGTTGCCTGACGGCAATTCTACGGACAGGTATATAGATAGCTAAATCGGTACTATATAATAGGGGAGCCGACGATGCTAATTGAGGATTTACTCGAGCGTCATGGAGACCTATTGGATTGCAAAGCTTAGATGATAAGAAGAAAAAAATGTTATATAATTGTATCCTTTTCATTAGTGGGGTAAGCAGCTATAGATGTTCAAATATGTAAAAAAAATTGTTGCATGGACATACTCGAGCGCTTCAGATATTGTTATCATTAATGTCCTACGTATTTTTAATAATGTATGTATGTTAATCTGATCTTTTGCTTCTTCTTTCTTTCTTTTCTTTTTTTATACGAGTGGTCGTACGTAAGAGTTGAAAATGAAAAAAAAAAAATGTTATCGAGCGCGTCAGATTTTCTAAGGGGATGTTAAGTGAACCTAAAAAAAGCTCTCATTCAATAATCTGACGATTTCGATGTGACGCAAACTCGTGGTCATTAATATAATGTGCAAAAAAAAATCGCCATTTTGAAATAGCGCGTCAGATTAAGATATATATGGTTCACCTGTATGCCCTAGACATGTTGTCTCATAATCTGACGATTACCTAATCTGACAACTAAAACAATTTTTGCGATTTTTTTTTAATAATTGTACTTAATTAATTGAAATGCCGTGTGGGGCCGGCTTTAGAATTGTCCCACCCCTCTCTACCCACAGGAGTCGTAAGAACCGACTGAGGGAATACCGCGGGAGTGGGCAGCAGCACTCCCTTGAGTATTAAGAACATCTACTGCGATCGCCAACCCGCCTGCCAAGCGTGGCGATTACGGCATTATCCCCCATTCTCGGGGAGGCCTATGTCCAGCTGTGGACGTTGAAAGGCTGATGGATGGATGGAATTAATTGGAAATATCATGCAAACAAAAAAATGTATGTCTTTTTAAGTAGAATAATTTGTATTTATAAGAAAATAATTAAAAAAAAAATCTTTTATATTTAATTGATTAATTAATGAAGATCTTCATCCGTAGAAACATCTTCCTCTTTGGCAATTGATCACCTGCAAACCAGATCATTCTGAACTTTCCATCGACAACGAATTTTTGTTACTTCGGCTTGTGGAAATCGTCAGATTATATATTTTTCGTTATCCTTGAATTATTGATGTGAAACATCTAATGCGGAGGGAGGGTAAAATTGGCTGTTAGCGTGGCGACGCTTTTATTATTCTTGTCCCGTTCAAATCTTGCAAGTTAAAGGAAGCGGGCGAATCTGGGCCTGAACGTTACACAAAAGTTCATCAATATTTCTTTCTATATTTCTTATTGTCAATTGTGAAATATTCAATAGTAAAAATATGGGATAATAAATAAAATTATAACTAAAAAGATTAATGATTTCCTTCATTTCCAGTTTTATAATGTTGCCAAATGAAATAACTTAATAGATATGTTGGATAAAATTTTTAAAATGATTTTATATTTTCTATAGTGATACACTTATTTTAGTATATAAAGAAGTTTGGAACATACTTTACTTTAAAAATACATAATAGTAGCTTTATTAAAGGCAACTCATTTAATTAAAAAAAAAATTGTAAAACATTGATCTCAAAATCGATCAGAAAAATGGATAATCGCATTTTTTTAAACAGGCAATAAAGTGAATAATGTCAAAATGTCATGTCAAACGTCAAGTGATTCACTTCGTTTAGCTTGACCTTGCTCTAGTGAATAATTCTGTTGTTTTCTGTTTTAGTGTGAGTTGAAAATGAATAGTGAAAAAGATTCTGACAGTTATTACTTTGACGAACGACCCATGCATTTCTCTACGGGTATGATTCGTCTTGCCGAGTACTTTGTGTCTAGATGGTATCTATGGGCTGATAATGAAGCTGGAAAGTGGCCACAGTAACTCTATAATGAAATGACGCAGCTCAGTCGAGTTTGGACACGGTGTCTTGAGGAGTACTTTGTCAAGTTATGATCATTTTATTTCTACAAAGTAATTTCGATGTTTTCACATCTGCTGGACGTCCCGCGAAATATAGTTTTTCTTTTCCTTCAAAATAAAAAAAAAATTGCCACGCTCGAGAATGTCAAGATATCGTTTTTTTTTTTGCGGCTTTGTCCCTCCTACTCCCTTTCGTCACGCTCAAATCGTCAGATTTTCAAAATATATTCTTATTAGCTCATAATTAACCCACCTTATCGTAATCTGACGCGCTTTAATATTTCTGACCATCGATTTTTTTTCACTAATCTGATGGGCTGCCCTAGACGCACGTCACTATATAGAGGGCTTATATATGGTACAGGTACTCAGCAGGGTGCAAGGTATCCTCCCTTATGTTAATCTGCCGCGCTCAAGTAAAACCCAAGCTTCCTTCGGCGGCTCCCCTACTAATACGCGCTTAGCTCTTTACTTCGAGTATTCCCACAGTCCTACTACGTATTATTTCATTTATTTAGGAAACATTAGTCATATACACGTACATACATGTGGGCTCAAAGTCGCCTAGCGTGCCATGGAACGGGCTAGGTTTGGGATCTCTCTACGTGATAAGATCCGTAATACGGAAATTCGTAGGAGAACGGGAGGAACCGACATAGCCCATATATGTTGAAGTGGCAATGGGCAGGCCACATCGCTCGGAAAACCGACAACCGTTGGGGAATAAAGGTTCTCCAGTGGCGACCGTATATCGGACGGCGCAGCGTACGACGGCCTCCCAACAGGTGGACCTATGGCCTGATCAAAGTCGCAGGCAGTCGTTGGATGCAGGCGGCACAGAACCGTCCGCTGTGGTGTTCTCTTGGGAAGGCTTATGTCCAGTAGTGGACAATGAAAGGCTGATGGGTGGATAAATGGACAGTTTTATACAAACAATATACAAATCAAAGCACAAACCGATCAAAATGATTCCTAGAAATGATGTAAGCTGCATACTTTACAGCAGAGGTACAAATGGCAAAAGAAAGTACTAGAACCTGCTTTAGGAGATCTCGTCATAATAAAAGATGAGGAGATGCCACCAACAAAGTGGTTACTTGGACGAATCAAACATCTTCGTCGCGGAACAGACAACATTGCCAGAGTGGCGACAGTAAAATATGAGGGGAATTAATCACTGAAAAGACCCTTATCTAAGTTAATACCGTTTGCACAAACAGCCTGAGCATGACTGAGTTACGGTGGGCGGCTATTCCTACGTAATAGATTGTGATAGATGTGTGAGGGAAGCGTTCATTGATATTTGTTTAGATTGTTACGCATGATTTAAATTTTAGTACTTATAAAGCAACTTTTACAGTCCATTGTTCTGAGAAATGTTGCAATTATAACAAAGAAAGAGATAGTGTACAGCTATTAAGGTATACTTTTGAATGGTTGTTTGGATAGGATTTTTAACTAAAGAACGAGCGTGTGTCTTTGACTAACTTTATTTTGCTACTGAAATGAACATAATTGTATGCAAGCACTTAGGTGATCGACAGTTAAAGCTTTTTTTATTGAGGTATAGAGAAGTGGACTGTCTATGAATGTTAAGAAAGTATATAATCCAACATGCCGCCCACCAAAGGACAACTAGCCCTTTACAATTTGTCTGTTCTCTCTGCCTATCCCGCAAGGGAAATGGCGTGATGATAAGTAGTAGTAAAGTGCTTAAACATGAAACAAAAAATGATAGTCATTCATCTGGGGTGGGTTACGAACCCTCGCCTTTTAGATTGCTATTATTTTCGCACCGTACTTTACTGCATGTGAGGCGGTCCTTGCAGGGCGTGACGTACGACACGGGCGGGTGCGACATCAAGGCGGGCGGAGCGATGGCGGGCATGTCCCGCGACAAGTGCGGCGCCGCGGCCGTGGTGGGCTTCCTCAAGGCGTGCGAGCTGCTGCGGCCGCCGCTCAAGGTCGTGGCGGCGCTGGGCATGGTGCGCAACTCGGTGGGCGAGCACGCCTACGTCGCCGACGAGCTCATCCGCAGTCGCCGCGGGCTCGCCGTGCGCGTCGGCAACACGGACGCCGAGGGCCGCATGGTCATGGGCGACCTGCTCGCCGAGGTCGGTATCGCTCCCGTCGACGGGACGCACTCGCGGGCCCCGTCGCGAGGTCGAGGAGCGGGAGGGTCGCCTCGCCCTCGCTTCGAGCATTCGAGAAGTCGTGATCGCGAGCGAAGCTCGACGCTGCCCGCAGATGGCGGAGCGCGCGGCGGGCGAGAGGGAGCCGCACCTGTACACCGTGGCCACGCTCACCGGCCACGCCGTGCGCGCCTACGGCGAGGCGTACGGCGCCGCGCTCGACAACCACGCGGCGCGCGGCCGGCCCGCCTGGGGCGGCGGCCACGCGCTGGCGCTGCAGGCGGCGGGCGCGCGCCTGGGCGACGCGCTGGAGGTGTCCACGCTGCGCCGCGAGGACCTGCGCGCGCACGCGGGCCGCGCCGCCGGCGACGACCTGCAGCAGGCCGACGCCGCCGCCTCCAGCGCGCTGCCGCGCGGCCACCAGGCGCCGGCCGCCTTCCTGCTGCGCGTGTCGGGGCTGGACCGCGCCGCGCTGCGCTACACGCACCTGGACGTGGCGGGCGCCGCCGGCTGCCTGCCGCGGCCGCCCACCGCCGCGCCGCTGCTGGCGCTCGCCGCGCACTACGGGCTCGTGCACACCGTCGACTAGCGCACTGCGGGCTCGTGCACACCGTCGACTAGCGCACTGCGGGCTCGTGCACACCGTCGACTAGCGCACTGCGGGCTCGTGCACACCGTCGACTAGCGCACTGCGGGCTCGTGCACACCGTCGACTAGCGCACTGCGGGCTCGTGCACACCGTCGACTAGCGCACTACGGGCTCGTGCACACCGTCGACTAGCGCACTGCGGGCTCGTGCACACCGTCGACTAGCGCACTGCGGGCTCGTGCACGCCGTCGACTAGCGCACTGCGGGCTCGTGCACACCGTCGACTAGCGCACTGCGGGCTCGTGCACACCGTCGACTAGCGCACTGCGGGCTCGTGCACACCGTCGACTAGCGCACTGCGGGCTCGTGCACACCGTCGACTAGCGCACTGCGGGCTCGTGCACACCGTCGACTAGCGCACTGCGGGCTCGTGCACACCGTCGACTAGCGCACTGCGGGCTCGTGCACACCGTCGACTAGCGCACTGCGGGCTCGTGCACACCGTCGACTAGCGCACTGCGGGCTCGTGCACACCGTCGACTAGCGCACTGCGGGCTCGTGCACACCGTCGACTAGCGCACTGCGGGCTCGTGCACACCGTCGACTAGCGCACTGGCGACTGCACACTTCAGTACAATATACTACATATTTTTTAAATATTTAAAAGTAAGTAACGATTGGTGATTTTTACCTCGTCATTTTTTCGGTGCTGTTGTATACATAAATAAGTGGTATTATTAAATAAAAAGAATTATTTACATCCAATTTATGTTTTATTTCTTCGACTAACTATATTCTTGCAATCTGTTCCTTCCAAGAAAATTTTAGTTTCTTACTTTACGTTTATTCGATGTAACCTTTTAGTCTTTCCATAATCCATAGTTTATCCACGGCACTCTCAACTTAATGATTTTATGTATACTAAACATCTTTATTACGCATGTAGCGTGCGTCAATCCTGATTTATAGACTTAAAATGTACTCAAGTGTCGTTGGGCTTTTACGATTCGTTAGGGCTTGAACACAAAACTGCGATGCGGCGTCGCATCGTAAAAGTCTACGAGCTCCCACAACGCATTGCAAGAACTTGCGCATTGATTCGCATCGCGCATTCCTGCAATGTTAAGTCACACGGTCATCAAAGGAATGGTCCCCCGAATCGTAGAAGGGAGTATATAGGTGGACGATATAACATACAACAAATTATAAAACTCATTATTATCTAATTTCTAACCATACAACAAATTATCATAAATCAACCATAACAGTTATAATATTTATTATTACACAACAGCGACACAGAATAACTCATGTACTAACGTAGCAGCGATATTAACAAAAATAGTTTCATAGTTTGTCTTCCTACCGAATCACAGACTAATTAGTGTCACCGAATCGTCAATACTCGGAAATAATCGGAGTCATTCATCGTGGCGTGGACGCATGGGCAACAATCATGGCGTACTTCGTTTTTTGTTTATACTGATATGAGCTTTCGACGAATAGATATAAGAACTAATATTACCTACATTAAAATATAACATTTACAAAACATATATTTTACAACATTGATATTTGCGTGAAGTTCGTTCATAATGATATTCACAAATTATGTTGTTTATCAAGTTTTAATGTTGTATTGACGCATTGACGAGACGAGTGTTGTTGTAATAGGTTGTGTGTATTATGTATTTCTGTTAGTCAAACTGTTTGTATGGTTTTTATTTGAAGTTGTAACTGCCATCATGACGACGATTTACGAACCGAGCCTTTCGCAAGTTGGTTTTATAGTGACAACGATTAGTTATTGTAAATAATTTAAATTAGTGTAGGTATAAAATAATAATTGTATAATATTGTTTCTAAGTGTAAATATTATGATTGTGGAATTTTTTTTTTTGCACGCCTCATAAGCTAAGCGTTAGCACGCGACGAGTCTTATTTTTTCTTTTACGAATTAGTATGATTACGAATAGAGCCCTATTACTTTTCACGGTCTGATTCGATATGGTTTAATTGTTATTAAATAAACAAAAAAATTGTGAATATTAACGCTCGACTCTAAAACCAGCGCTACGCTGTACCTTATTTCGTGAGAATTACTTGAACTACTTCTATAGACTAATATAGTAGTACTTCTTAAAATTAGCGCTAGATGGCGTATAAGACATGAAAACCTCATTAGTAGTTTTTGAGATTATGAGGCGTGCACTTTTGGATTTTCCAAAGTATTTTTTATTGCATGTAGTGGCAAATGAGCCACGGCCCATCTGATGTCGAGTCGGCTCATACGACACCCGTGGGAAAGAATGGGGTGGGGACACTTGTATTCTTAGTCCCTACAACGTCTTGAACCGTCTGAAACGGATTCTAGCTGATTATGCAATTATAATTTATATTATAACTCTGTAAAACATTAGTTATAAAAATATAACGGTTTCGCCCACCACAGGAAGGGAGACGCCTTGCCGCACGAAATCGCATCGCAGCAATTCGTGTCGCAGTTTTCTGCGTTGCAAATTCGCATTGCGCCGATTCGCAGTTTTGTGTGCAAGCCCTTAAATTTGACAAAAGACCGAAACTCTTTCGTTATCTTAAATATAATAAAGGATTTTTCAACAAGAACTTTGTTTTTTAATTAGGGCAACACCAACAGCATGACAGTTTTGACGTTTAGTTTTTTGACGTATTCGTAATAGATCATCGAGCTCGTAATACGAGCTCAATGTAATAGATGCTTTGGCAATTGTTACAAAAATCGCATTAAATTATTAAAATCCACTATGAAAATGGTGGTTCTGTTAAAGTTACATTTCGTAAAACTCGTGATATTTTCGGACCTTCGAATAATAACGCTTAGAACCCGAGTAGGTCCAAACGGAGTGAAGCACTTTCAAGTTAGCCTTAAAAGGCTAACTGCGTTGCTCCTTCTGTCAGTGTCCATGATAAAGTGTCATTGTAAACATGTCGCATAATTTTATTTAAAAATGATTTACTAAACCGTAAAAGGATGTCACAACGCGTATCATAACCACAATGATGATAGGAAGAATACATTTCACTCGTAAAGACTCTTTGATAATTAATAATTTTCAGTAAAACATTCATCTAAACAGAAAACTAAATTGTAATCAAAATATTGCCAGCTTTAGAAAAAATATTTACCCTGAATCAAAAAATATCTATTTAATTGTATTCGTTTTTAGATTTCCATCTAATCCGATTATTGCTGCGCGATAGATACAACAAATCCGACTTAATTGAAGCGAAGAATGTTGGAAACCAACTAGATACACAAAAATATGTTCCGATCATTTCGGTGACAAAGAAAAGTATACTACCTTATGATGGTACTACTTGGTATTACTTACTTATGATGGCAGATGAGCAACGGCCCAGCTAATAGTGGTAACCTTCGCTCATAGACTCAACTATACTGAGAGTATTGTCAAGCCGCTGCGCGCCATTTCATTTCTCAGATATGAAATGAAAGAATAAACGTCTATCTTCTGCTACAGCTAAAACACACTGACTTGCTTCATTCTTCTCTTCATTCACAGGAGTCGGTGGCACCGACCCGTTCGGGCTTGATAGCAAGTAAGTACTTTCACTTGGTACCCAGCCCTACCACCAGTAGTGCAATGGGTGATAATTGCTTACTTCCCTTAGTCGGCTTGTACGATACCCGCGGGAAAGGATGGGGTGGTGACACTTGTATTCTTAGTCCATCACTACACGGAAAAATGGTAATATAAGTTCCATTATCTACAGTGTCATTATTAATAAATTACAAATTTTGTCTAAGTTCCGTGCTTAATTATCTCGTGCTTTTTCCATACAAATCTACTATTTATTACAATTTTCTATCAGAAAACTATATACGAGTATCGTGGTTTAGCAAAACTGGAATAGTGGGCCATTTTCCTCACTTTTTGGGGAAAATGTTTTTACTTGTATCATTGTTTGATCGTATGTGTGGATTCGCCGTGTGGGACCGGCTTTAGAATTGTCCCACCCCTCTCTACCCACGGGAGTCGTAAGAGCCGACTAAGGGAATATCGGGGGAGTGGGCAGCAGCACTCGCTCGAGTATTAACAACATCCACTGCGATCGCCAACCCGCCTGCCAAGCGTGGTGATTACGGCATTATCCCCCATGACGGGACCGCTCGTTGTGGCGTTCTCTTGGGGAGGCCTATGTCCAGCAGTGGACGTTGAAAGGCTGATGGATGGATGGATGGATGTGTGGATGCCGTTGAATGTAATTGCGTGACGTTTACGCACACATTAATCCTTAAATCGCTTCAAATTTGAGTGGAATTATAAATGAAACTATCATTCTAAGCGTTATTATTCTAAGTCTGTCATATTAAATCTTTCAAGTAATCTATCTATTGCCGATTCTTGACTAATTTAAATCTGTTCTGGCGTTCTTTTTATCTCCAATCCTAAATAATTATTAATCTCTCCAAGATCCTTTACGTTAAATTCGTTTTTTAATAAACTGTAAGTGTCATTTATAGATTTCTCATTTTTTGACATTATGATAATATCATCTACGTATACCACTAAAAATAATTCTTCCTCCCATACATATAGACAAAAATCATGTTTTGATTGAGTAAAACCTTTACTAGTTAAAAATCTATCTAGTCTTTCATTCTAACAATTAGGTGCCTGTTTTAATCCGTATAACGATCTTTTTAATTTTAAGACTACATCTTTACCAAATTTTACTCCTAGAGGTGGTTTTATTTAGATATCTTCTTTTAGAAAACCATTTAAAAATGCCGTTGGTACATCTAATTGTTTCATATACATATTATTTTATACAGCCTGACTCAACATTAGACGGATTGTTGTCATACGAGCGACGGGAGAATACACATTAAATAAAGTATTTTCTTGAAAACCTTTTGCTACTAACCTAGCCTTTTTTGTACCATTTTGTTTAGTAGTAAATACCCATTTCGTGTCTATAGCCTTCTTATTTTTAGGCAATTGTGATTCTTCCCACCTTTTCATACTCTGTAGCGAGTCTAATTCTTTATCTATTGCCTCTTGCCACTCATGACCTCTTTCAATAGCTTCTTTATAAGATCTAGGGACACCAATACATAGACTGTAAGCCACATGTATTTCATAATCTTTTAAATATGTTGGAGTTTTCACAATTTTTCCACTTCTTGTTTTTGTCACATGCTCATTAAAAGAATCATCTTTATCACAATCCTCAAATATTTCGTCTGGTTCTATAATTCCTTGTTCAGCATTCGTATTATCAATTATAACATCCTCTCTTTGTTTAACATTATTGTGTTCTTGTTTAGCAATTTCTTGATTATTTTCTGATTCTGTTATACCATACCAATCATTATCTATACCTATAATAAAACTGTAGAGAGGTCAATTCTGTACACAAGCCACAATAACGTTTTTAATAGCTAGGCATTTCTTCAAAGAGTATTATTAAATACATAAATATATTGTATTTCACATAGATATATCTTTATCAAACTCCCATATTCAAAAAGTACACTTTAATATCTATTTTATAAAAAAAATATAGAAATCGGTTTATAAGCACACAAGATATAAATGAAATAAAACTTCCAAATCTCGCCGCGCCAGTATGGGTACGGCTATACGGTTGATTTTTGTTTAACGCGTGAAACGGCCATCCGCTGCATCTTTAAAAAGGCGAGGGCGCTCACGCGCCGACTTCAAATCATAAACGTGGGAAATCCCATTTTGCCAGCAACAGTCCGAGCCGAGGTCCTTATCCCACAGGGGGTGCCCTCGGGTAGCGTTGCCTAAATGTTGGTTTGAGAGCCCTCTGCGCTCACCAATTGTCCGGGTAACGTTGTCATAGCCATCTGAGGCTAACAACAAACGTCAAACACAAAAAAATAAAAAATAAAACGCGCCGACTTCACTCACATTGTCACTCTTAATGCGAACGGACGTGATTCTTATTGACCCTTCTCGGAATAAGCGCGTTTTAGATTTTAAAAATACATAGATACGTAGTTTTAGATATAGGTTTAAAGTAGGTATTAGATAATAATATAATTAGTTTGTTTAGTGTTTTTGTTTGTTTCTCCTTCTTTTCTTTATATAATATAGTTGTTAAGTTAAACGTTGTAAAGTTAAGTATAAATTTCAATTAAGTATACATTTTTTCTTTTTGTGTATTTATCTTATTAGGTTCTTTTTATTCCACCTACGATGCCACCTAAAAAATGGTCTTCCTTATCTCGAAATTCGAGAAATGCCAAAAGAATGAGAGATGCGTGTTCTCAGGAATCCTCAGAGGAAAGAGCGCATCGTTTAAACTCTATGAGAGTTAATAATGCAACTGCACGAGCACATGAAAGCAGTTCTGAGAGAGAGATACGATTAACTTCTGATAGGGAAAGAAGAGCTAGACAGTCAATGAGTTTTTAAGAAGAGATTTTGGTATTATTAGGCATTATGATACGTTGCAGATAACAATACTAAATGAAATGAGTGCAGGTAAGCGTAATCTGCACTAATTTATAGTGTACACTTTTAGTGCCTAGTTAAAATCGGTTCAGTAGTTTCGAAGTGCATCCCGGATAAACATCGTGACACTGGAATTATATATAATAGATAGGATACACATACATTTCAATAGTTTTATAAAATTGCGGGTAAAATAGGGGTCGAATTTAGAAAGTAAAACTTGAACGCTGACGAAGTCGGGGGCTATCAGCTAGTCATTAATAATAGTTTTGTCATCACAGTAAACAATATCTTTTTCATCAAATCTCACATCTCGTGATACAAAAACTTTATTTTCTTTAGGATCCCATAAGTTATATCCTGTTCTGTTATATCCTACCATTCTACATTCTATGCTCTTTCCGAAAATTTATCAGGCTTTGGTAAAATACACGCCCATGCCTTTGCACCAAATACACGAAGTTTGTCTAGATCTCGTGTCCCATAGAATACTTCACAAGGAGTTTTAAAATTGATAGCCATAGACGTGCAACGATTAATCTGATAAGCTGCACATTTTATGGCTTCACCCCCCAAATTTTTTGGTAATTTGGTTTCTATTAACATAGTTCTTGCTTTATTGTATAAACTCCTGTTCATTCTTTCTGCCACACCATTGCTAGATGGCGAATATGGTAAACTATATTCCAATACAACACCCTTCCATCACAAAATTGACGTAATTTATTGCAACTGTATTCACCACCATTGTCATATCTTATTCTCTTAACAGTTTTCTCAAATTCATTTTCATATCGATGTATGTAGTTAATGATATTCTGTGCAGGCTGAACCTTTCGTTTCAATAGGAAAACTACGCAAAAATGCGAGTAATCATCAACAACAGTTTGAAAATAAATCTCATCTTGTAAAGTTGGAATCCTAGACGGGCCTGATATATCACTACGTATTAGTTCTAAAATCTGATATGACCTAGGTCGTTCAAATCTTTTAAATGGTAGCCTACTAGCCTTACCTTTCATACATGCATCACATACATCATTTTTAAATGGTAACCTTAATCTTTGTAATTTTTTTGAAATATTATGACCTAACCGTCTATGCTATAACATGTTATCAATAACTTGTATAGCTGCTTCTCCATTCTCTGTGATAATTTCACCCTGTAAAAAATAAAGTTTGCCATTGTTATGTGCCCATATTGTAGAGCCATTGTAAAATCTTATTTTTGCATATCCCCATGAAAATAAAATTTTGTTTGGTTTTTCTAATAATTTCCTTACAGACAAAAGATTATAAACTAAATTTGGTACTATCAGTCCATGAATAATAATCTTTATTATTACCACATTTAATTGGCAAACAGTGGTAGTTTACCCTTATTTCCGCATCTAATAATGTTGAATTTGTCTTTTCTAAAGTTAATGTTTCATTTATTGCCTCTAAGACACTCGTTATGTTGTTATACTTTTCTGGTAAATCAAGTAAGAGATATATAACTTTGTGTGACTCCTCAACTTTAGACATAGTTTCAATTTTATTTATTATGTCATCAAACTTTTGAAAAAAATCTAGTAATCTTTCATTTTCCCCGCATTTTAAATTTATCAATTTTTTTCTTAGATGAAGTTTGTTAATTACACTTCTCCTTGTAAAATGATTTTCTAATGTATTCAACATGTCTCGTGAAGTATGACATCCTTTCACTACCTCCAAAAATGTATTCCCAATACTCTGAACTATCAAAGACCTAGCTTCAGCATCTTTCTGTTTATATTATTTTTTTTTATATTATCACATGCTACTACAGTATCTAAACCTCTCACCTCCAACAACAGTTGCAATCTAAATTTCCAATTATGAAAATTATCCGAATCCTCTAGACGACGCATCGTATCTTCTATTTTCACCATTTGTGTCATATTCAAAGCTGTAAGCCTACAACCTTAGAATAATAACGCTTAGAACCCGAGTAGGTCCAAACGGAGTGAAGCACTTTCAAGTCAGCCTTAAAAGCTTATTATCGCTCGTCCCACTGGTGAGACGATTCAGAATTTAGGAATATATTAAATTTAAATTCCCAATCGTTTCACGAGACAAATGGGAAAATATTGTTACTTTATGTAACTTATGCAATTTCCTTCGATGTCTGTGTTTATACTACTGGTCTTGCAAGTGACTGCTTACCTAATGTACCTACTTACCTACAATAAATGTATCTAAATAAATAAAATAAATAAATATTCACGGATATTTCACACAACGTCCTCTGGTCCCAAACTAAGCTTGACGCTTGTGCTATGGGTACCAGATTACGGATATAATATATATATATATATATATATATATATATATATATATATATATATATATATATATATATATATATATATATATATATATATATATATATCATAAATAGATAGAACACCCAGATGCAGTACAAATATCAATGTTCACCACACAAATAATTGTCCTAAGTGGGAATCGAACCCACGTCCTCGTGCACGGAAGTCGATCAATAATCATCTTTCTTTTAAATACTTATGACTTACGCGTTCAAGGACCAGGGTAGTAGGAAATTGTAGAAGGTTGCTAGAAGCAAAATCTGAAATTGTTGACTTGAAATAAAATTATCCCTTTCGTCTCACCAACAAGATTAATTAATCGTTTAATTAAACAATCGGGTAAAAAAAAAACAATTTCTGATCGTCTCACCAGTGAGACTGACGGAAATACACAGGGAATATTATTCGCTTTCTATGTTACTCTCAAAACCTTTTCAAAAGTATTTTTTAGTATCGTACACTGTTATCGATATCGATAACAATCATAACTTCATGCGCAGCACTTTCAACGCACATATTGACAACTCACACACACATACATAACTGTTTTTTGGTCTCATTCGGTAGTTGACATTGCCCATCTATCAACGCGTCTCATAACCACAATAATGATATGAAGATTACATTTCACTCGTAAGTACTCTTTAATAATTAATAATTTTCAGTAATACATTCATCTAAACAGAAAATTAAATTGTAATCAAAATATTTAGATATTTTTATATATATTTTTAGCATTTGACATGCTTAGCACTATACATTAAACACAAAGTGAAAAATGTGAAATCGAAAATAACAGTCAGGAGCAGGATTTGAACCTGCATCTTCTGGATACCGTCCAGATGCTTCATTTTTTTTCATTTAAAGGGTTTGCGTCATTATTAGGTAAAATCTTAATTGTAAAATTAAGTTTACCTGGTCGGTATAATGTAATGAAATAATGAAAATGCTTCTGACAGATGGCGCAGGCGTCACCCAAAGACGTTAAGTATGATGTGCTATCGAAATTAGCAGTCAGGAGCAATTGTCAGGATGGCTGAATTGGTAAAGCATCTGGACGGTATCCAGAAGATGCAGGTTCAAATCCTGCTCCTGACTGTTATTTTCGATTTCACATTTTTCACTTTGTGTTTAATGTAATCAAAATATTGCCAGCTTTAGTAAAAATATTTACCCCGAATCAAAAAAAACTATTTAATTCTATTCGTTTTTAGATTTCCATCAGAATCGATTATTGCTGCGCGATGGATACAACCAATCCGACTTAATCGAAGCGAAGAATGTTAAAAACCAATTAGATACACAAAAATATGTTCCGAGCATTTCAGTGACAAAGAAAAGTATACTACCTTATGATGGTACTACTTGGTATTACTATGGTATACACGGTGTAAGACACGGATCTACGCAGACTGATGGGGTGACTTCAGTATATAATACTAAGATGATCGGTACATGAAATTAGTTCAGGAACCTTATGGAAATCCAGTAAACTTGATTTGTTTTATTAGCTCACACGCAATGTATCGTTAACGCTGCAAAACTCACGTAGCGGACGGCCGCCCTTCCCGCCACAGCGTCAATGCTTAGCGTCGAACGCGCTCATACCACGTGATTTATTACGTCAGATTTGAGAAGCCGGTGTGACGTAAGTACCTACAAATAAACAACAAAAAAACAACACCAAAAAAATCATCAAAATGCCCTATAAACGACAGTACCTACTTAAGCTCGATTTAAACAATAATAATAATAAGACCTAAACAACAGAAAAGGTAATAGTACTACCACAGAATAGGTAATGTACCTAAACGCAGTCACGGGCTCACGGCGGCGCGGCATGCGCCCGTGTCGCTCCCGGATCCCCGCAATTCGCAGGTTGTCGTTCGGTGGCAAATGTAGTAACTACAGGAGCGGCTACACATTTGGCACAGAACTGCAACATCGCGGTGTCCTACGTTTAATTAAACTATTGATTTATCTACTTACATCATTTCTTTTTTTAGGCGGGTTTTTCATAGTTCTAGGATCAAGCCCACTTCTCAAACGTTTTACCCGCACACCGTGCGGCTTATAAGAGAAAATGCTAAACGCGCGTAAACTGTAATCTTATTTTATGTTAATTATTCATGTAGGTACCTACACGGACATTGTGACGATAAGCCAACTGCCGCGGGCGACTTGCCTTGCCGCCAAAAAGTCCCCTACTTACTACATCAGTGTAGTCATTTATAAGAGAGGTACCTAATAACCGTATCTAGTCGGCCAGTCGCATAGGTAGGTACTTAAATAAATGTATCATACAAAAAATATACATTTTAATTGCCTCGGTGGTATAGCGGTAGTGTACGCGACTGCTAAGCATGAGGTCTCGGGTTCTATCCCGGGTCGGGCAACGTTATTGAGCTTTTTCCTAAAAAGAAAAATTCTCAGTAGCAGCCCGGAGTTTGGAAATGTGCCCGGTAGACGTCAATAGGCTCGCCCCCTATTACGTGGGACTCAAACATAGCTGGCGAGTCGTGGGTGTGTAATACACCTCTGCCTACCCCTTCGGGGAATACAGGCATGATGCTATGTTATGTTATGAGTTGTTTACAAAAAATCATAAAAATACAATAGTTTTTAGTAAGATGAAACCTTTGTTACTTAAATAAAATACCTACGTCTTGACTCAAGCCTGATGGTTTATTTATGCCAACTACATTTCATTTTGTGCACACTGAAGTCCATTGAAATGATACATTTTTTGGGCTTTATAGCTTGTAAAAGTTTTTGAATATCAAGATGGTTTATCAAGATTTTTCTACTTTTAAGCATTTCACATGCTAGGCAATCTAAATTAAAATTAGTGGGGTGGCCGACCGGATAGGCAGTCGGACCGGATTTCTGAAGACGCGGGTTCGATTCCCGCCCCCAACTGTCATTTTTCTATTTTCACCAAATTAATATCAAGATGGGGTGTACTCAAAAGTTAAATGCATCTTTATGGTCACAACCATTGTCCCGTGGCCGCCGTGGTATAAAAAGGGGTGCGAAGAGTTTTACCGCTATATCGGCAAACGCTTAGAAAATTTTCTACTACCTATTCGTAGCATAAACTAGGTAATAGAATTTTTTTACAATTTTAGTACCTACTTACTGTAACTTTTAGTCGTAGAACCAAAACAAAAAACTTTACTAGTAGGTACCTACCTAGTTTATTTTTTTCGAAACTGGATTTTTAGACTTACCTACGTCACGGTAATAATATCTACGTCGCTTTTTGACGAACATACAGACTGCAAAGTAGGTACATAACTTTAGGTAAACGCCGCGCCGACTAGACTATCCGATCGGAAGCGCACTGGTAGGTACGTTGCGAGGGGTAGGTATGCGGCAAGAACAATGAACTCTGTAGCTAGGTAGAAATTTAACAGCTGATTTAATGCGGCCTTCGTAAGAGGAGTTCAATATTAATTGCTGTTTTTTTTTATTTTAGCTGTTTATTTAAATTAATGGACTGCTGCGTGCAGAGAATGTAATTGTACATTAAAATAAAGGAATAGTAAATGAAAACGACGATGAAAAAATAAAAAAATCTTGAGAAAATTTCCAGTGGAGTATGACTCAGAATGAGGACCTGAGTGCATCCTTTCAGTTTATGGAGAACCGTCACTTCCACCCGGTATACTTACTATGGTATTACTTGCTTATGATGGCAGACGAGCCACGGCCCACCTAAGGTGGTGGGTAAGTGATAACCGTCGCTCATAGACTCAACTATACCGAGGGTATTGTCAAACCACTGCGCACTATTTCATTTCTCAGATATGAAATGCAAGAATAAACGGCTATCTTCCAGACAGCCAAAACAGACTGACTGGCTTGATTCTTCCCTTCATTCACAGGAGACGGTAGAACTGACCCGTTCGGGCTTGATGAGCAAGTATTTTCACTTGGTACCCAGCCCTACCACCAGTAGCGCCATGGGTATCATTGTTTTCTTCCCTTAGTCACCTTGTACGACACCCGCGGGAAAGTATGGGGTGGTGACACTTGTATTCTTAGTCCGTCACCACACGGAAAAATAGTAATTTAAGTTCCATTACCTACAGTTGCATTATTAATAAATTACAAATTTTGTCTAAGTTCCGTGTTTCTACTCACATCATCCATCCATCCTATGCCTTTTAACGTCCACTGCTGGCCATAGGCCTCCCCAAGAATGGGGGATAGTGCCGTATTCACCACGCTTGGCAGGCGGGTTGGCGATCGCAGTGGATGTTTTTAATACTATCTACTTACATATCCCGTCCTTTTTCCATACAAATCTACTATTTATTACAATTTTCTATCAGAAAATTATACACGAGATTTTGGTTTGGCAAAACTGGAATAGTGTGCCATTTTCCTCACTTTTTGGGGAAAATGTTTTTACTTGTATCATTACTTGATCGTGTGTGTGTGTGCCGTTAAATGTAATTACCGGGCGTTTACGCACACATTAATCGTTATGTTGCTTCAAATTTGAGCGGAAATATAAATTACACTATCGTTCTAAGCGTTATTATTCTAAGTTTTGGACAACATAATCGTCCTTCTGAGACCACTATTAAGAATTTATTCGCTGAATTTGAGTCGACAGGCTCGGTACAAAATGTGCCAACACCAACGCGTGTTCGACCGGGTCGTTCAACTGAAACATCGCAGCCGTGAGCCACAGTCTTGAAGTAGATTCAAATTTGTCTATTTCTCGTCGTTCTCAACAATTGGGGTTATCCAAAACCACCACATGGCGAATTTTGTGTAAGGATTTGGCTTTGAAGCCTTACAAGGTTTAACTGGTGCAGGAATTGAAGCCGACCGATCATTGTGCCACGCTTACTTGCGCCTGATGCCGCCCTAGCCGAGGCTGCGGACGGTGGGGTCGGGAAGTACCCTGCCGTCCGCGGAAGCCTACCGCGAAGGTGCGACGCCCAAGTGTGCGAGGCGTCGCTCGAGAGGGTGCCCGAAGGGGCAGCCGCCTGCGGATCGCGGTCGAAACGACGCGGTACCCGTGATCCGCCGTAGCAAGGGCGGGTGGAGGCGCACGGTGGGTTTTTAGTGGGTGAGAGCCCCACACTACCCCGTTGTCTCCCCGGACAGCGGGGTGTGCGGTAGGACATTTTTGCCCACCTAAAATAAAAAAAAAATAAAAAAAAAGTTAGGATCAATGTGGATTGTTAAGAATTTAAAAATAAATGTTACTTTTGTAGTTATAGCCTAGGGATCAAGTGTCCGGTCTCTCCTATAATTCTTAATTTGTTAATGCCACCTGGTCATAAAGATTAAAAAAGTAGAATTCCTAAGAGTTTTGACACTGTACTTTCCCTGCAGAACTGAGCTGTAGCGAGCGTCGTGTCTTATATACAGCGCGCCCCCAAAAATAACTAAAACCTGAATAAAAGGTAACGTACATTTCTTTTACAATTCCAAATTAACCTTTAAAAATAGCCCATGTCTGCTGCGCAATTCCGTGTGTGTGTCAATAATTCTTATGGAGGAATATTTCACCTTTTGGCACATATATTTTTATTGTTACTACTCGTCATTTTATTACGCTAGATAATTTTATTTTACATATCAAAATTTTTACACTAATTTAGTTGACCGAAACTCCTCCAATAGAATTCTTATTAAAATATCTATACCATGGACGTATAAAAGGAACTTGTAAACGCTTTGCAAAATGCCTAGTAATCACTCATAACATAGTTGTCATTCCATAGAATTTTATTCCAAATTTGTCAATACTTTACATCTTTAATATATTTATTCGTAAGAACCTATTGGTCTACAGAGCAATAAATAATCATTTAAGATTGTAACACATAACTGCATTTAGAATTTTATTCGCTTCTACCTGTAAAATATAATAGTTCGCAAACAGTATATAATTTAAGAATATTGCTTTTTTGCTACTTGCTACTTAACATCACGCCGTCTCCCTTATGGGGCAGACAGGCACTTTTAAAACAACAACAACAACAACATAGCATCACGCCTGTATTCCCCGAAGGGGTAGGCAGAGGTGTAGTACACACCCACGACTCGCCAGAATTCTCATTGCTCTTCTCCTTTTTTTCAATTAATTTCGGAATATCATATTTTTTAAATAATTAATTATTTTTTGTAATATATTTTTTATTGAATTAAATTGTAAATTTTGAATTTTATTTTTATTTCATTGTTAGGGATCTTCTCCGTAACAATGTGTTCATTTATTTCTAACCAGAAACAGGTATTTGAAATTTCGTGCTTCATACTTTGAATATGGCAAAGTTGCATACAACCGTTTATACCTTATGCGTATGTTTTTTTAATATCCCACAGTACATGTAGATTTATTTCTAACCAGAAACAGGTATTTGAAATTTCGTGCTTCATACTTTGAATATGGCAAAGTTGCATACAACCGTTTATACCTTATGCGTATGTTTTTTTTAATATCCCACAGTACATGTAGATTTATTTCTAACCAGAAACAGGTATTTGAAATTTCGTGCTTCATACTTTGAATATGGCAAAGTTGCATACAACCGTTTATACCTTATGCGTATGTTTTTTTAATATCCCACAGTACATGTAGATTTATTTCTAACCAGAAACAGGTATTTGAAATTTCGTGCTTCATACTTTGAATATGGCAAAGTTGCATACAACCGTTTATACCTTATGCGTATGTTTTTTTAATATCCCACAGTACATGTAGATTTATTTCTAACCAGAAACAGGTATTTGAAATTTCGTGCTTCATACTTTGAATATGGCAAAGTTGCATACAACCGTTTATACCTTATGCGTATGTTTTTTTAATATCCCACAGTACATGTAGATTTATTTCTAACCAGAAACAGGTATTTGAAATTTCGTGCTTCATACTTTGAATATGGCAAAGTTGCATACAACCGTTTATACCTTATGCGTATGTTTTTTTAATATCCCACAGTACATGTAGATTTATTTCTAACCAGAAACAGGTATTTGAAATTTCGTGCTTCATACTTTGAATATGGCAAAGTTGCATACAACCGTTTATACCTTATGCGTATGTTTTTTTAATATCCCACAGTACATGTAGATTTATTTCTAACCAGAAACAGGTATTTGAAATTTCGTGCTTCATACTTTGAATATGGCAAAGTTGCATACAACCGTTTATACCTTATGCGTATGTTTTTTTAATATCCCACAGTACATGTAGATTTATTTCTAACCAGAAACAGGTATTTGAAATTTCGTGCTTCATACTTTGAATATGGCAAAGTTGCATACAACCGTTTATACCTTATGCGTATGTTTTTTTAATATCCCACAGTACATGTAGATTTATTTCTAACCAGAAACAGGTATTTGAAATTTCGTGCTTCATACTTTGAATATGGCAAAGTTGCATACAACCGTTTATACCTTATGCGTATGTTTTTTTAATATCCCACAGTACATGTAGATTTATTTCTAACCAGAAACAGGTATTTGAAATTTCGTGCTTCATACTTTGAATATGGCAAAGTTGCATACAACCGTTTATACCTTATGCGTATGTTTTTTTAATATCCCACAGTACATGTAGATTTATTTCTAACCAGAAACAGGTATTTGAAATTTCGTGCTTCATACTTTGAATATGGCAAAGTTGCATACAACCGTTTATACCTTATTTTACCCTCTTAGGGATGAAATTTTCAAAAATCCTTAGTGGATCTATACAACAAAAGGCATAACTACCAAAATTTCAAGTAGCAGCCCCAGTGGTTTAAGCTCTGCGTTGATCGTCAGTTAATCGGTAAAAACAATTCTATGTACTACGTGTACATGCCTTCAATACTACGTTATATGAGCCATATGTAATATTATTGTGACGTTTAAATTTTAATAAGTCAATAAAAAAAAGATATCCCTACAAAATATAAATATTATTTTTCAATTTATTTTCTTAGACAACCCTAACTTTTGAAAAGACCGCCATTTTTGGGCGGAGCCGTTGTTTATAAACAAAGTAAGGTAACCTACTTAAGGTCGTAAGGCCTACCATAAACATAAACAAAGCGTAGGTACATACCATCTTTCTTATTTGTATCCTGCGCAACTTTACACTTCAGAAGTTTCACAAAATAAATACACGGAATACACCACATCACATGTCATGTTGGTTTTGTTTTAGCTAATTAGTAAGTTTTTAGGTACTTAAGTATGTAGTTATTTGATCACTAGTACTTTCAAAGCAGCACAGGTACATCACAACATGATACAGGATACCTACAGATGGAAGTAGGTAGGTAGGTTTTGCAGCCACACCACTAAAGGAAGGGTTCAATGTGCTGTCCTTCCCTTTCAATACATAATTCGGCTCGGCGGACCGCGTCGCATTCCGGAGCATTTGTGGGGAGACCGTGCTAGAAGCAGAAATAATTTTGTCACGCATTTCTTGGACAGTTTCACAGTCAGCATAACTTACTTTGAGGTAGCCCCACAGAAAGAAATCCAACGAAGTTAAGTCCAGAGATCGTGCCGGCCAAGGCACTGTGCCGATCGTAAATCGGCGATCCAGGTATTCTCGGACACAATATCATGTCGTAATATTTATTGTTTCCATAATCTGCCATGATTATCACACGGAGTCACTGCAATCCAAATAGTCCAACGCGACGAATTAACAAGTACGACAGCAGGAAGACTACTAAATTTATTTTAGTAAGTAGGTAAATATCCTTTGAAATTGCGACATAATTAAGGTGTATGCACACTAGACCGAACCACACAAGAGCGAATAATACGGAAAAGCATGCACGGGGCTTGTGTTTATGTATTTCACATACAATTAAAATAACACTTCTCGTTATTGAGTAACAGTATGACAAATAAACAAAATAAGGAACTACATAACATAACATAGTTTCACGCCTGTATTCCTGAAGGGTTAGGCAGAGGTGTATTTTTTTCCACACACGGTTCGCCAACTATGTTTACGTCCCACGTAATAGGAGGCCAGCCTAGCGCCGTCTGCCGGGAACATTTCCAAAAAACCCAATAACTATTTTTTCCCGGTCCGGGAATCGAACCTGATACCTCGTGATCAGCAGTCGCATACGCTAGCCAATACGCCACGAAGGCAATAGTTACTAACCGTAATAATTGTAGGTAAATAAGATACGAAAGCACAATAACCCTCCTTTTTGCTTCACGTAGTCGGGTAAAAATAAAGCTGCATAGTGACCTAGCTATTACTGACACGGGGACGGTCAAAGATATCTATTTCTGACTAAATTTATCCGTCAAGAATAGTAACTTAATAGGAGCCTATTAGAATTATCTTTATTGGGTAATTAGGTA
Source organism: Leucoma salicis (assembly GCA_948253155.1). NCBI lineage: Eukaryota > Metazoa > Arthropoda > Insecta > Lepidoptera > Erebidae > Leucoma > Leucoma salicis. The sequence continues at coordinate 174,583 of OX411823.1, forward strand.
CTTTACGAAAGTAAATACAAGTTTAGAATTATTTTCAATGTCAGCTAAAGAAAATTTCAAATAATCCTACATTAGAGTACTTATCAAAAATGTGAACAGAATTAATTTCCAAAATAACAAAAAGATGTTGAATTAAAAATGGTGCAGTGTACATTATGCTTTAGGTGTCGGCATCCTTTGTGTATATAACATAGTTTCACAGCTGTATTCCCGAAGGGTTAGGCAGAGGTGCATTTTTTTTTCACCTACGGTTGGCCAACTATGTTTAAGTCCTACGTAATAGGAGGCGAGCCTATTGCCGTCTACCGGGCACATTTCCAAACTCCGGGTAGCTACTGAGAAACTTCTTACGAAAATCCCAGATAGCACTTTTTGCCTGGCCCGGGATCAACCCCGAGACCTCGTGATCAGCAGTCACATACGCTGGCCAAGCGAGCTGCATTGGACAACACAACAGCCCCAGCGCCTAAACAACAACCAGGTGCTTCCAAGCAAGAGCCGGCGAAGGCAGCCGCTGGAACCCCAGTAGCACGCCGCGCCGGCCGTGCAAGGAAAAGGGCTAGGAACAGGCCTGCAACGACCGCAATCCCGGAATCTCGAGCTTCGGCCAAAAGGAATCGCCCGGATGAGACCATCTCTCCGCGAGGTGAGACCAAGAGGCTGAGACTCGAGCCTACGGGGGATACTCCGAAGATGGCGTATGCGGATGCTTTGAAGGCGGACCTGCTGGTTGCTGTTACCACAGTGACCTCAGGTCACCTCACTCCGCAGCTGTCTGAGGAGGTGCAGAAACAGCTGCAGGCACTGCTGATGCAGGAAGCCATGCAGCCTAGCAATAGCCAATCCTCTGGCCCACTATTCCGGGGAAAGCCGTTGTTATCCAACGGTGCCCTACGGCTATGGTGTGAGGATCAGGCTACGTTGGCATGGCTCAGGCGGTGCACGGCGACTATGACCCTGTCTACAGGGGACAAGGTCACCGTGAAACGCCAGAGTGAGCTACAGCGTAGAGTACGCTGTGGCGTACTGTTCCCGGGGATCTGGGAAGATTTCCGCGCCGTAGCGCGAAAACTTCGGTACCAGAACCCCTGGGCGCAGATCGACCAGTGGTTACTCCACAAGACGGAGCGACAGGAGACGGACACGTTTGCTGTTGTTAGTGTACCGGAGACGGTCGTGGCGGTCCTTGTAGAGCGCGAACGCCGGCTTGGCTTCCTGCTAGGCTCGGTGTACGTTAAGTTCCAAGGACCGCGTGGCAGGTACGTGGAATACCCACCACCCAGCGACACCGTCTCTCGGGAAAACACGGCACCTGCTGAATCCGAACCTATGGACACTTCCGTGGGGACCAGGGCAAGCACTGTAGGAGTGGAGGTGTTGACCGGGTCTCAGACGTCGGCGCGGACTGCTTCTGCTTCTGAGGGGGACGAGGAAGAACTTCTTCGTGATCCCTCGGAGGCTGGGGGGGACTGCGCCCGGGGTCTGGAGAAGCTGGCCATAGGTGAGGAGGAGGCGGAGGGAGGATCGGCGGAGGAGGATGACATTAACAGTGTTACCCCCTTCTCCGCTTTGTAATATCCTCCAAGCCAACCTCCACCACAGCGAAACCGCGACGGCTCAGATACGGAAATGGTTGGAGGTCAACGACACGGCCATAGTCCTGATCCAGGAGCCGTGGGTCAGCAATGGCACCGTCTGCGGACTCCGGAACATCGGAGGTAAGCTTATTGCACAAACCGGACCGGACAATCCCCGAGCCTGTATTTACATGTCTAGAAATATACACGCGCAACCCTTAACGAGTTTCTGTTCTAGAGACCTGTGCGCCATTGTAGTGCACGGGCCGCCGGATTCAAGCCTTCAGAAGGCGGTTATTGCATCCGTGTACATGCCGGAGGCTGATGATCCGCCACCCCACGAGCTGACACGGCTAATCACCTACTGCGAAGAGACCGGGCTCGAAATTATCGTGGCCACTGACGCAAATGCACACCACCCCCTATGGCGGATGAAGACAAGTAACGAAAGAGGTAAGAAACTTGTTGAGCACCTTTTCACAACTGACCTTAATATACTTAATACAGGCTCAGAACCGACATTTGTAAACAGACGTAGCAAGACAATCATTGACTTGACGTTGGCAACCGAAGAGGTTTCGAATCACATCTCGAACTGGCATGTATCAAAAGATCTATCATGCTCAGACCATAGGTGGATTCGATTCGATATTCAAGTAAAGACAATCGCAGCAACCCCGTGGAGGAACCCCCGCAGAACGGATCGGATACGATCCGTTCTGCGGAACAAATGTGCCTAGCCCTGGTGCAGACAGAGGTTCCCACAAAACTGAAAGGTGCTGCAGAAATAGAGAGGCAGGTAAGCGTCCTCACAAATACCATGCTGGATTGCTATCACCAGGCGTGTCCCTTGTCCACTCCACCGCCCAGTAGAGGCAAAAAAGCCGACTGGTGGGGACCCGAGCTGGATAGACTCAGGAAAAGGATGAGGCGACAACTCAACAGAGCAATGAACACAGGTACTGACCAGGACTGGGATAATTATAAGTCAACTAAGTCTAGGTACAAAAAGCGTCTCAGGTACAGAAGCAGGTGCTCATGGCGCAACTTCTGTTCCGAAATAGAGAATGGAGCACAGGCTAACAGGGTAAGTAAGGTTCTTTGTAACCAGCCCACGGTTACGTTGGGATCCCTACGCAAGCCAGACGACACCCTCACTAGATCATGGGAGGAAGCGGAATACATCTTAGTACAGACGCACTTCCCCGACTGCGAGATGGTGCAGACAGTCCGCTGGACAGATGAGGAGGTCATCGCATCTGAAGCAGAATGGCACCAAACACTTGATGTAGTTAGCCCACAGAAAGTACGGTGGGCCATTAACAGCTTTAATTCATACAAATCACCTGGCCTGGATGGAATTTTCCCTGCCTTGCTGAAGTGGGGCGGGGAGGAACTCATTCAAATACTCACCACTATTCTGGCCGCCTGTCTTGCTCACAGGTACGTGCCGAAAAGTTGGAGAGAAGTCAAGGTGATCTTCATACCCAAGCCAGGTAAGAGCGATTACTCGGACCCCAAATCCTACAGACCTATCTTGACCTCTTTTCTGTTGAAGACACTGGAGAGGTTGTGCGATAGGAACCTGAGGGAGGGGGTTCTACTAGGCGCCCCCCTGCACCATTAGTAATAAAATCATTTAAATAGTAAAATAGATAAAGCTACGGTCGTATTTTGGCAATGCCGCAGAATGATAGGTAAAAGATGGGGCCTAGACCCTAAAATCGTTCTATGGCTATACCAGGTAGTAATCGGACCAATGATTAGCTACGGTGCGGTGGTGTGGTGGCCACGGACCGAATTATCCACTGTCATAGCTAAACTACAACGACTCCAGAGATTGGCCTGTATGGCGGCCACGGGATGCATGAGGACAACTCCAACTGCTGCTCTGGAAGCTATTCTTGGCCTGCCGCCACTGCATCTGTTCATAAAACAAGAGGCAGCAGCTACAGCGGTAAGGCTTAAAAACCTGAGTCTCTGGAGACTAGCAAGGGTACCGCACACCGAAATCCTCAGTGAGGTAATAGGTAAGGAGCCGCTCATGGCAGCGGTGACCCACAGGATACCCAAGCAGTTTGTATTTGACAAGAAGTATAAGATACAATTGCAAGAACAACCGGGTGAAGGTCTTAACCCAAGAGAGATGAGTATCTTCACAGATGGATCTAAAACAAGGTCAGGTACTGGTGTGGGTGTATTCTCCGAGGACCTGAACATTCAGATATCTACACCATTAGGAGCTCATAACACGGTCTTCCAGGCAGAAAGTGTGGGCATCTTAATGGCAGCGTTTGCAATCGACTCTAGAAAGGTAAAGAATCAACAAATCCGTATACTCTCTGATAGCCGATCAGTCCTACAGGCCCTTCAAAGGTATACTATAACCTCGGGTCTTATATTTGAGTGCCATCGAGCCCTGTCACAGGTATGTATCGACAACGATATAACCCTACAGTGGATCAAAGGACACAACAACTCACGCGGTAATGACGCTGCCGATGAATTGGCAAGGGGGGGTTCGGAGATGATAGTGGAAGGACCTGAGCCCATTCTACCCCTGCCGTTCGCTTGGCTCCGAAACACACTACGACGAAACACCAAGGTAGAACACCAAGAATTCTGGTCTAACTTAGGTACATGCAGGCAAGCCAGAGAGGCCCTTCCGACAATCTACCCCGGATTGTCACTAAAGCTGCGGCGTTTGAAGAGGCCTCAGCTCCGGCTCCTAATGGGAGCCATTACTGGACATGCTTTATGGAATAAACACTTATTTTCTCTAGGTGTTACTGATAGTCCTCTTTGCACAGCTTGCATGGAGGCAGACGAAACGGCCGCCCACGTCATCCTTGAATGTCCGGGGGTGGCGGAATACCGGGCACTATACCTCGGCTCTCCGAGGTCGCTCCCAGAGGTCGTCGGCAACGTTAAGGGTCTGCTAGGCTTTCTGGTGATTCTGGGTTGGCAAGAGTAGTGCCAGCAACCCGTCACGCAAAATAGGCGCACATACGACGTCGTGTTGCGGAAAAATAGCCCGCGTTTACAATACAATACAACAATACGCTGGCCAATACGCCATGGAGGCAATATGAACTAACCGCAATAATTGTAGGTACATAAGGTTCGAAAGTATATACAAATAAAAAAAAAAAAAAGTAAATAAAAAAATAAATAAAATAAAATAAATAAAGTAAATACAAATTTGGAATGGTTTTCAATGTCAGCTAAAGAAAATGCACATACAAAATAACTTCGTCTTCATGGTAAAATGGGATCATAGTTTCCTCACAGCTGCAATGAATTGTAGACATTTTACTATGATCTGATATTATGTCACATCTATGTTATTGATCTTTATTAGGTCAAAGAAAGTTCAGAAAAACAGCTGATTAGGGTTGCGGGACGCATAATTTTTGCGAAAACTTAGCACATCAAAAATCGTATTAAAATATAATGCAAATTAATTTCTGACTTCACATAGTCATTAGTGATGACCTAAATAATGTTTGGTTTCCAGTATAGTATATGCATAAAGTTTCGAATTGTATATACAAGATTATTTAATTGAGCGAGTTCGTTAAAGAAACTGATTTGTTTGATCATTTTATCGATAGTCAGTCTAAGTCTTAAAACTTACATCACTATCGAAAGCACACATTGACAAATCAAAATTGGTAGTATATACTATATCCACCACCGAAGGAATGTAACATAGTTCCAGTGGCCCGCCAATAAAGGTGGAGAGACGGCACACGGCGGGTTTCTTTAGTGGGTGAGGGCCCCACACTACCCTGTTCGTTGCCCCGAACGACGGGGTGTGCGGTTAGGTACATTTTTCCCCGCCTAAACAAAAAAAAATTATATACTATATCTATGGTCGTAGGACTAGTAACGAATAATAATCAGCCTTTCCTACAGAAATCTATATTTTAAACACAAAGTGAACTGGTTTTTTTCGCATATAAATTAGGTGAAATTATTAACTACCTTTAGCCCGACGTTTCAACTGCGTTGCAGCAGCCGTGGTCACGTGTCAACTTTCAACTCTTCACCTAATTTATACGCGAAAAAAGACCCGTTTATGTTACTTTAAATATTTTTACAATTCGCGAATCTTTAAAAGTTAATATTGATACGTTGCGGAAAACAATACTAAACGAAATGAGTACAGGAAAGCGTAATCTGCACTAATTTATAGTGGACACTTTTAGCAGGCGTACATCACTTGCTCAAGGCCCCGAGTTAAATGCCTACTTCCCGTATCGCCCACGATACATCAGACAGAAGGCTGTCGCACGCCCGCCTAAGCGCTCATGCTTGTATTATTAATTAAAATAAAATTATTTATACGATTTAGGGTATTTCGACGATAAAATTTAATAACCGAAAATTCAGAGCTAAATCTTGAATGCGTTTAACGTCAACAAAAAAAAAACAATTTATAGAAAAATAATCCGCCTTGAAAATAATATTTAAAATTATATAAAAAGTAATCAAATAGAAGCTACTAGAAAAATATTTTTTTAAGTTTTATAAGCGACAGCTTTGTTGCTGTCGTTGGAGTCAGGAGTCTACAAAACCGGCGTGTATGATGAGAATTATGAATGTTGAGGAAGCGAGAGATGTATGCAAGAAAAGAACATTTTGTCATTCTGTTCTTTCTGCCTACCCGGAAGGAAGATAGCGCGATGATAAGTAAGTAAGTAAAATCATCATAGGTGCAACAACCCTAGCGCATTCGTTGAATGACGCGGTTGCACGTGGATCATGCGGCGGGCAAAACAATCTCAACTGTATTTCTGTGCCCATAAGGTACATTTCTTCTCGCTACGAACAATTAGTATTATTATTAAGATTGTGTAGGCTATTATAGAGAGATTTTGGACAAGTTTTAATGGAAGTGATGTTTCTGTCCGTAGGACTATAGGCCAGTGCCGAAGCCTTTGAAAATGGTAAAAAGGGAAAAAAAAATAGTAGGATGTAACCAATTGGAAAAGTAAGAAAATATAACAAAAAAAACTAGACGTCGCGGGACGTCTACCAGATGTGAAAACACCGAAATTATTTTGTAGAAATAAAATTATCATAACTTGACAAAGTCAAAACGAATGAAACGAGTATAAACTCGATAGGGTTGCGTCGTCTCATTACAGAGTTACTATGACCACTTTCCAGTTCCATCGTCAGACCCTGGATCTAGAGACAAAGTACTCGTCAAGATAAATCATAAGAGTCCAAACTAGATGGAGTTATGTCGTTTTATAACGGAGTTCCTATGGCCGCCTTCTAGCTCCATCATCAGATCCTGGATACTATCTAAAGACAAACTACTCTTCAAGACGAATCAAACGATTATAAACTCTATGGGGTTGCGTTGTTTAATTACAGAGTTACTGTGGCCACCTTCCAGCTCACTCATCAGACCCTGGATACTATCTAGAGACTAAGTACTCGTCAAGACGAATCATACGAGCCCAAGCTCGATGGGGTTATGTCGTTTTATAGTGGAGTTCCTATGGCCACCTTCTAGCTACATCATCAGACCCTGGATACTATCTAAAGACAAAGTACTCGTCAAGACGAATTAAACGAGTCCAAACTCGATAGGGTTGCGCCATTTCATTATGGAGTTCCTATGTCCACCTTCCAGCTCCATCATCAGATCAGCTCCATGTCATCATAATATTGCATTGTCTCGCGATATACATATGCGTGTAAAATTTCAGCTCAATCTGAAACCGGGAAGTGTGTCAAATTTAACTTGCATGATTTGAACGGGACAAGTAAAATAAAAGCGTCGCCACGCTAACAGCCTATTTTACCCTCCCTCCGCATTAGATGTTTCACATCAATAAAAGGAAAAATAATTTACGGGCGATTTGAGGTCGGGAAGGAGGTGGGGGTGAGCTTTTAAGGGTAAAAATCGGTTTATCACGATTTCCGGCAAAACTAAGAGTTCTATCGAAAAAAGTTAAATGGCAAAGTTGTGGGCAATAAAAAGATCTACAACTTTTGTATTAACACTTTTTCACATAACCTCAAAATTTATGTGAAAAATCTAAGAAACCGACTGGTTTTTTACTTTTAACTTCCACAAAAAATAATATTTTTTCGTGAAATTTGGTGAATACTTACCTTTTTATATCTCAAACACATTGTATTTTTTTTTATGCAAAATATTTATTTTTTCCTCTTATTTTGATTAAAATAAATATCGAAAAATCACCCTAATTTTCAATCAAAAATTCTCACGTCAAAATATCTGCTTTTTGAAAAATAAACAGGGCATGCAAGGTCTTACAAAAAAAATATAGGTAAAATCATGCTTTGCCTTTTCGGCGTACAAATATTTTATAATAATATTAATTAAAATTAACAGTAATTAAGGCATTATATTAATAACATGAAATAAAACAAAACCAATTATCTATCTATCATTAATTACAGTATCATTATGTGAATTCAAATACTTAGTTTATTTATTAGTCGTATTATTTATTCAAATATATTTCTTTGTAATATTAAATATTAGTTACAATTCGTCTGTTAAAAATTCGTCAATACTGTAGTAAGCTTTCTCTAATAAAAGACGTTTTAAATTATTTTTTAGTCTTATGGCAGAATATTCTTTCCAATGTTTTGGCAATTTATTAAATACGAGTGGCGCCATACAAAATATGCTCTTTTGTAAAAGAGTGGTCCTGGAGTCATGAATACAAAGCTTTTTACTGTCGCGTCTATTTCGAACTATTCTATCAGACAGCCGAGGAAACAGATTAGGGTTTAATTTTACAAACATTATAGTTTCTAAAATGTAAATTGATGGTAGGGTTAATATTTTATATTGTATAAAATAAGTCTTACAACTGTCAGTACGATATAATCCAAACATAGTTCTAAGGCACCTTTTCTGGACCTTAAAAATAAGTTCCTTGTTTGTTGAGTTCCCCCAAAAAATAACTCCATATCTTAGATAAGACAAAACCAAGCCATGGTACGGATTTAATAGCGCCTTAATGTTTAGTAAAGGAGCTAATTTATGTAGTGCATATATGGAACTACTATTTTTTTTGCTTAAAGCTTCTGTATGAGCTTTCCAATTGAGTCTATGGTCAATTATTACTCCTAGAAATTTAGCTGTGTCAACTGTACTTATAATTTTATTATTATAATGTATATTAAGGTTTTGAGTAATTATTCTTTGGCTAAAGTGAATGATTTAAGTTTTATTAAGATTAATTTTAAGATTATTATTATCTAGCCATTTTACTATTGATTCTATAGCGTTGTTTATTTCTGTTTCATACGTGTTTCCTCTATCTCTATTTTTATGTGTTATTGTTATGGTAATATCATCTGCAAAAAGTGTAATTGTGTTATTAATAGATTTCGGTAGATTATTAATATATAAATAAAAGAGGAGTGGACCTAGAATACTACCTTGAGGTACACCTAGTTTTACTATGCGTTTATGTGACTTAAATGTTTCTTTGCGCATGGTATTTCTATTTACTGCAGATATTTCTGTAAGCTGCTTTCTTTGAGTTAGGTACGACTGAAAAACATTTAAGATATCACCCCTAATGGCATAATTATGCTTCTAATTTTTGAATAAGTATGTCATAGTGAACACAGTCAAAAGCCTGTGTCATATCACAGAATACTGTACATACCGGTTTGTTATTATCTAATTGTTGAATGACTTTATGTAGAAAATCATATATTGATAAGTTTATTGTTTTACCTTTTCTGAACCCTTTTTGTTCGTTAACTATTATATTATATTTTTCTAAGTAAGCATACAACGTTTTATATATTTCTCAAATACTTTAGATATTATGCTAAGAAGTGATATAGGCCTATAGAACTTCATTAGCTCTTTGTTTTCTTTTTTAAATAATTGCTTAACTACAGATATTAAGAGTACTTCCGGAAAAGTTCCTGTCTCTATACAAAGATTAATGGCGTAGTTAAGGTGTGGGGATATTTCTTCCGCTACTGATTTTATAACCTTAGTTGATAGACCATCGTATCCCACGCTCTTTGTATTTTTTAGGCATTTTATAATTTTAAACACTTCTAATGGCGCACATGGGATTAAGAAGAAAGAGTTTTTGCATTTTTCAATAAGTGAAGTAGTTTCTTTACCAGAACCTAGTATCAAATCAGTATTGTCAGTAAAATAGTTATTAAAAGCATTAGCAATGTCATTTGGATCAGTAATAATGTCGTTATTTAATTAGATTTTGTCTATACATCCTTTGGGGACAGTGAATCTACAGCTATTAATTATTTTCCATGTAGCTTGTGATTTATTATGTGACGTTTGTATTGTATAATTATTTTGCGCTCGCTTATACCCGGTTCCTATATTCAACGAATCGTCATTGTTAACAGCTACCCATTCGTTAGTTGCAAAATGTCCGTCAATTCACTTACGACTCGTATTTTATAGGAACAGATTACACTTACGCCTGGTAGAATATTCTAACAATCGTAAGTAAAACGATCCGTTTTATTATTATAGGAACCGGGCATTAGGGCGCTTAATATTTTTTTTTTAAACTAGAATAGTTTTTTAATTTTGCTTTATTAGTATGATTCGGATTTAGCCTATATTGCCATAAGAGATGTATTTTCTTTTTACTGCATAGTTTGATACCACGTGATATCCATTTTGGTTTTGTTAAAATATTTTTTTTTTATTTTCTTTAGGGAAACATAACGTGTAAAATAATGAGAACATATCAAGAAATGAGTTGTATGCTATATTCGGATCATGAGTTCCGTAAATATCAGAAAAAGATAAATCACTTAGGCATTTTTTAAATTTTATCATATTTTCATTACAGTAGTTACGTTTTATTAGTTGCCAATATTTAAAATGACATTTTTGATGTACTGGAATCTTAATTAACTGGGCTGAGTGATCTGATAGAGCCAGCTCTAGCACTTGGACTTTAGAAACTTGATGTAGATTATGTGCAATATAATATGACTTTTCAGACGGGTTGGCTGATTTACTGATAGTTTCAAATTATAATTTAATATAATACATTCAAATTCAATAGTATGACTGTTTCTTTTTAAGACATCAATATTAAAATCTCCTGCAATTATTATATTTACATAGCATTTCTTACGCAGTTCTTTCAGGAAAATTTGCAATTTTTCCATAAATATATTAAGGTTACTTAATTTAGGAACTCTGTACACACATGCAATGACAGTTTTGTATGATGGTAACTCTATTATGCAACATTAAAAAAATCCTGTTTCCGATATGTTGGCTATCTTCCTTAGCTCAATAAATTGATATTCATTTTTTATTAAGATGCACGCTCCATCTCTCTTGCTCTCCTTTCTGCAAAATGATGCCGCTAGTTGATAGTTTGGTATAGTTAAATATTGTTCATATCCAGCCATAATGAAGTGCTCAGTAATGCATATTATATCTACGCTTACACCCTATTCTGATAACTCATCCAGGCACACTGTGACTATATCGGATTTATTTAATAGCCCGGCTATATTCTGGTGCATAACACAAATATTATTAATCTCGAAAAAAATTCGTCAACGTCTCTTTACTTGTGTTATTTTTATCCAATACATTTTCCCCATAACCATATTCAATATGTTGAGTTAATTTGAATAAATCATCAAATATTGTTTTTAAGTCCAGTGTTATTAATTGTGCCTTAAGATTTATGAAACATATTGTATTCGGCTGTATCCTGAGCGCTTTCGCCAAGCGTTTTGACTGCCAGTACATGTATCACTGTAACATGGTACATGTACGGGTTAATATAAAAATATTATTTTAATTTTAATTTATTTTATTTTATTTAATATTATTCTATTTCATTAAAATTATTAAGTAGAAAATTTAGTATTGTAATCTGTTATTGGTGCATGTGTTGACTGAATGAATAAATGAATTGAATTAATTGAAATTAAGATTTGAGTCTAAATAATATGCATACTTGTGAGTTACAATATCTTGTAATAATATATTGTTGAAGATTTCTATTCTACAGTTGTATATATTGAAATAGTAGCCAAGCTTATAAGTTGCAAGACAAATAATTATGTTTGTATTTTTAATATCTTGTAACATTTTTCTAATATATGTAGTTATTTTAAAAGCATCATTCGTGACTTTGAAGTCTTCTTCCCCTATTAGTATTATACAATAATCGTTCATGGTAAAATTACATAATTTGGTTTCTATATCAGTAAAAAGTTGTTCTATTTTTCCATTCGGTTTACTGTAATGACATAGTTGATTAAACTTTTTGTCAAATACATCTTCAGCCACCGACAAAACTTTATTCTTATTGTTGGTACTCAATATGCATATTTTTTTCTTCACAGGAGTTAGGGATTTTTGCGTTTTCACACCGGCACTATTATTTTTTAATTCTTTTTGTGTGCTTTCTTGACTGTCAAGCGTTTCAGTTTGTGTTTGTTTTATGTTCGTGTCTTTTTTTGTTTTTTCCGAAGATGCGGACTTCTTAATTTTAATTGGGTTGATTTTTTTAGCTATGTAATTTTTTCTTATTAATTCTTCGTTAGTGTCTTTTAGTTTACTATTCTCCATATTTAATATCTATATTTCTTTGTGAGCAATATTTAATTGTGTTATAAGAGATTGAATATGGTTTTGTAAGGTTTTTATTTGGTCGTCTTCGTCTTCCGACATTTCCGGTAAACTATTTGTGGAATATTGTAGTGTTTGCTCAATTATATCACTGTTGTCAGTGGATGTATCCGATAGTGGTCGCTTTTGAATACGAAAAGTTGCATTTTCCAAAAAATTCAATTCTTAGGTTTTCATTTATTTTCTCAGTATATAAGTATAAAAAAACATATATACGGTATCAACAACAAAAAAAAATAAAACAAAATATAAATACTATTTCGGTGACTTGTTTGATCACACAACCTTTTCTATAACTCCAATATAATATTTTCTTGTATAGCAAAAAATATCCCTGCCTATGAGTCTCGAACTTGGTGCGGCATCAATACTCGGTACGCATCGCACTTCAAATACACATTACGCCATGAGAGCTACTAATTAGTTATTCAATTTAACGAGTATATTATTATTGTGATGAGTAGCGCAACAAGTCTATCTTTATAACTAAGGAGGTCAAAGTCCAGTTCATTGTTTATTTGAACACTGTAGTTGACAGATTTGAATATTAACAGTTTTCAAAACGCACTTTTTTAAGTTTTTCACCTGTTTAATTTAAGATAACACATGATATGTTTACACTGTTGATAAAGCGTCAATCACTGAAGGTTTTGGTGCCAGATACTTATATTTTTAATCACTCTTTGACTACTTTTTTTGGTTTTTATATACGGAACAAATCAACAACACGTCCACACGACAGTACAGGCGGGGGGTAGATTCTGATCTGTTCTGGCTTCTTCTCTTTCAAAAACCATTACTTTGGTATTGCTCACATTCACACGTAGGCCCCTTTTCTTACAATCTTCTGCCATTACGTCGACTAGGGTTTGCAGGTCAGTCGCAGACTGCGCTAATAGGACCGCATCGTCTGCATATAAACACTCCGAGATTTCTTTACCTCCCTCCAGAAAAGTTTGGTGTTGTTCTCGAAGTTTTTGGTCAGCCTTTCTTCTGCAATCATATTTGCTCTATCACGCTTCTCTTTCACTAAGGCTTTGGATAGTCCAGCCACGCTTTCTTCTTTTGGTCTACGGAAGCTGCTACTTCCGTATCCCACAATGCATCACCTTTCACTTTCCTATGCTTCTTTGAGCATCCACATACTTCTTTCACTGTATCTACCATACTACCTTTCAATACTCTCCAGCATTCTTCTATGTCAGATCCCGGCTAACTTGCCATTGTCAGCCGTTCACGGACACCCTCTGCATACTTTGCTCTTACACTCTCTTCTTGCAACTTTTCAATCTTTATTCTTTCAAGCCCTCCGAAGTGGACACGCTCTCGCCAGTGTCTCCACTTTCTGAGCAGACCACTAAATCTCGCAATAACGAGATAGTGGTCCGTGTCGACAGTGGGACCCCTGTAGGCTCTTGTATCCAGAATTTTACTTCGGAGGCGACTGTCTACCAGAATCAAATCTATCATACTTCTCTGTTCATTCCTTCTCCATGTATACATATGGATGTCCTTAAGTTGAAAAAATGTGTTTGACACAATAAGATTTCTCTCCATACTTACATCCGCAATGATAGGCTCATTGCGGATGTATGTATGGAGAGATCTGCATCATTAGCTCTTTTATCACCAAATGAACCAAGCACGTCCTCGAAGTCTGGACGCTTGGTCCCAACCCATCCATTCAAGTCTCTGCATACGATCACGCGTTCACTAGCTTCTGCCAAATCCAGAACTTCCCTAACATTATCCCAGAACTTCTCTAGATCCGATGACACCGAAGAGCCCACGGGTGCATAAGCTGCGACCATGAAGACCCTGGTGACACCTAGTTTTATTCGGACCCATAGAAGTCTGGGATCAAACATTCCGTAGTCTTCACACCTGAGGCCAAGCGAGCGGACAGCAACACCCCCACTCCCATGCTGGCCCGATCGCTCTGCGGTACACCAGACCACAGAGCTAACCCGCCACCAGGAAGATCACAGGCATCGCTACCCTGTCGCTTGGTCTCTGTTACACAGAGCATAGCATATACACGGAGTAACTCTAAGGGTATTACCAGCGATTTCAGGCATATTAAGGTCCATATAAGGAATCCATTACTAGTGTTGGAAAAAGAAAACACAACAATAATAGTGCTTGTCAATAAGTTGATAGTGGTCGCTTTTCTGTGTAGTTTATGCGAAAAAATATAGGTGTAAAGTGATTTACTGCAGTGAGCGGGGTGCCCCCATACCTCACCGCTGCGATAAGAGATAGTCGTCATAATTGCTGTCTCTGTCTAACCACATCGGTATAGCTGACTTGAGTGCGCGTGTACTGAATAGACGGTGTTATGGCCCAATGTGCAGCGTGTAATACTGACATTGCAGACGATGATTTTATAAAGTGTATTCTTTGCATTAAAAGCTATCACACATTATGCATGAATTTTTCGCATGAGGATATACAAAAACTGCACGCCCTAAATAATTGGCTTTGTCCGCAATGTCTTGGTAGGCAGCGTAAGGGCGATAATTCTAATGCTCCGGTGCGCCCATCGACACCTACTTCCATGGCAGATATAACTTTCAATGTCACACGACGTAAAGTAAATCAATCTAGACCGGAACCCCAACAAGGCGCAAGCCTATCTGCTGAGCCCTGGCGCTTAGAAATAAGGGATATCATACGGGAAGAATTTCGGAATGCTCTACGAGAAACTGTAAGTACATTAACAGCAACTTTAACTGAGAACGTTAAGGAGATAACTGAGGAAATAAAGGAGTTCAAGGTGTCCATGAATTTTCTAAACAGCGAGTTTGAGACACTAATAACGATAATATTTTATATCGTCAAGAGATGGATCAAATGAGGAAAGAAAATGAAATTTTACGATCTGATATAAGAGATGCCAAAGGAAAATATAATCAGATAGATCAATTATTACGCGCCCATAATATTGAAATTCAGTGTGTTCCGGAAAATAAGTCCGAGAAAATAGTAGATAACGTCAAACGACTCGGACGCACCGTGATCGTCGTGATAAACGAGAATGATATAGAGTACTGTTCAAGAATTGCGAAAGTAAACCCGGGTAGTACCCGCCCTAGGTCTATATTAATCAAGTTCAACTCTGCCCACACCCGTGATACCTTCTTAGGTGCAGTATCCAACCATAACAGGAAACATGTTCAAGATAAATTAAATACGCACGACCTAGGTTTTGTTTCTAATGAAAAGGTGCCTGTGTTTGTAGTGGAGAACTTGTCGCCATAAAATAAAAGCTTACATGCTGCAGCTCGTATACGTGCAAGAGAATTGAAATATAAATTTGTATGGGTGCGTGGAGGTCGCATCTATATGAGAAAGTCAGAAACTACAGAAAAGGTTTATATCCGTAACCAAGATGTATTAAATAAATTAACTTGACTACTGTACTTTTTATATCATATATATGCAACTATTACTGTTTACCGAACTACTTCTTATAGTGATACCTGGACTATGTTATTTGTTTTATTAAATATGAAATTGGTTACAATCCGTTTTTGTTATAGATGTAATTATCGTTATTATTTACTTTTGGTAGTGAGTTGCATCACGAGAATGTATTCATACAACGAAGCTATCAATATTTCAAATACCCACAGTGGCGTAATTATAGCAGGTAAAATTATTAACTATCTCCGACAAATTGTGTTATTATTATCATCTGGAATGTTTGTAGTGACAAAGGAAATTATGTTTTGTTATCAGTGTTATGTCTGCGGTAAGCATATACCTAGCTTGCGTACAATAATGCCTTTTAGTTTTGAAACCTACTATATCCCCCTACTTGTGTTATATACTTTTTACATAAATACCTTATTAAAGATTTAAATTTATGGCAAATATGAAGTTAAGTTTTTATTACCAAAATGTTCGAGGTTTGAGAGCGGCGGAGAAGGTTTTGGAAACATTTAATAATATTTCACTTTGTAAGTATGATATTATATTACTCACGGAAACATGGTTGCAGGATGATGTTTTTGACTCGGAATTATGTAATGATGGATATCAAATATTTCGACAAGACCGTGATCTGATTATGTCGGGTAAAAAGACAGGTGGTGGCGTTATGATGTGCATAAATCGCAAATTTAATGCCACACGGCGTTACCTTTTTCAATGTGAAGGTACTGAGATATTGCAAGTTACACTTTCATCATTGGGTGTTGGTACTGTTAAAGACTTGGATATTATACTAGTCTACATCCCTCCTGATGTGTCCAGAATACCGGTGCAACTTGAGTCGATTGGGCAAACTGTAAATAACATTTTGAATACGCACGTCAACCATGAGTGTATGATCTTAGGTGACTTTAACTTACCATGTTTGAATTGGTCAGAGGATGGTTTTTCTCTAATACACAACTGTACGGAACGAATGAGAATTGCTGCTACTACTTTTGTAGATGATTTTGCTGTATTAGGTTTTACGCAGTATAATCTTATCACAAACTCCAATGGTAGGATTTTAGACTTATGTTTTTCAACAACATCACTGTCTGTCAATAGGAGCGACGATCTTTTACTCCGCGAAGATTCTTATCATCATTCGTTAATAATAACGGCTAATGAACTATGCTCAACACACCTAGAGGAAATACACATACCGCGGCACAATTACTACAGGGGAGATTATAATGAACTTAATAAATACTTTAACAAAATAAACTGGGATGTAACGTTAGCAGCTGAGTCAGTTGACAGTGCAGTTGAAGCCTTTTATAAAGTTATAAACATTGGAGTACAACGCTTTATCCCTCTAAAAAGTAAATCTAAAAGTCATAGTTATCCTGTTTGGTATAGCCGTGCTCTCATAAAGATTATTCGTGAAAAAAATAAAATGCATAAAAAATGGAAAAAATACGGGTATCCTCGGGACTATTATGAATATTCAATACTGCGTGCTAGACAACATAATACTCATAAATCATGTTTTCAGAACTATATAAAACATACAAAAGAAATGGTAAAGCATTCCCCTCGAACTTTCTGGACTTATGTCAAAAATAGAAGGGGCGGTACACAATATCCAAATACACTTACATTAAATAATGAAACATTTAAGGATGGTCACAGCATCTGTACAGCATTTAATAAATATTTTTACAGTGTTTTTGCTAAATCATCCCTTTGCTCTACCACAGGTTTAGTTCCTATGAATGCATATAGTGAAATGTTAAATTCAATTAATGTCCTTTCTAATCTGAATATCACACATGGCACTGTACAAAATGTTTTACGTACGTTAGATAAAACTAAAGGTCCGGGGAAAGATGGACTGCCTGCAGTATTTCTTTATGCTTGTGCTGATAGTTTAGCACGTCCAATTACACTATTATTTAATAGATCATTAGTCGAATGTGTCTATCCTTCTATTTGGAAGGCTGCACACATAGTTCCCGTGCACTAAAAGGGCCCCAGGTCAGATATAACGAATTATCGTCCGATATCGATTTTGAATACACTCAACAAGGTTTTTGAAAGAATTGTATATAAGAATATTTACCCCTTGGTAGTGAGTGCTTTAGGCCCAAACCAACATGGTTTTATTAAACGAAGATCAACACTATCTAACTTAGCCACGTTTAGTAACTATGTTATCATACTTCATACTTCATACTTATTATTTATAATATTATAAATGTGAATGTAAGTTTGTTTGTTACGCTTTCACGTGAAAACTACTTAACCGATCATCATGAAACTTTGTACACATATTCTCGGAGGTATTAGAAGTAACATAGGATACTTTTTATTAAAAAAAATACGCAAAAAAAAATAATAATTGTTTGTCACAAAATCTCAAAATCTAGCAACTTCAACGCCATCTAGCATTTCAGTAATGAAGTTCCAACCCCGAGTACTGTAATACCGTTGCACTGTATTACCGACAATTTCAAGGGTTGCTTTATTTATTTTTATGAAATTACTCACAGACGAAGTCGCGGGTAACAGCTATCTTATATAAAGTTTAAGTAACAAACTTTGTTAACTAAGTGCAACCCGCGACTTCATTCGCGTGGAACATAGTTTTACATTTTTTTGCAGTAACCTATACTCGTATGCATTTATTTACGCGAGCGAAGCCGCGGGAAACAGCTAGTATATAATATGGAAGCAAGTGGACAGGTTGACGTGATCTACACAGATTTTAAAAAGGCGTTCGATCGTGTGGATCACGTTATTCTGCTCGCAAAACTGCAAAGACTTGGGATCCACGGTGATTTACTTAGATGGATAAGTTCATATTTATCTAACCGATTTCAGGCCGTTGTTGTGGGTGGTTTTAGATCGGATTTTGTAAATATCCCTTCAGGTGTTCCCCAGGGATCTTTATTGGGACCCCTTTTTTATTGCGTATATTTATACGATATTCAATCTTGTTTTAAATACGCTAAACACCTACTATACGCGGATGATATGAAAATTTACCTGTGTATTAAATCGAGACTCGATTGCGAACTCATACAGCGTGATCTTAATGCTCTATACCGGTATTACTCACAAAATCACATCACTGTAAATATTTCAAAATGTCAGTGCATTAGCTTTAGTCGCTCCAAAACCCCAATCAAATATCCATACAGATTTGACAATAATCTAATTGAAAGGGTTGATGTAGTCAGAGATCTCGGTGTTACGCTAGACACGAAATTACTGTTCTCTCAACACATAGATACTGTCATAAATAAAGCCTCTCGTAACCTTGGTTTTATGATGCGTATTTGCAAACCATTTAGAAATTGTCATAGTCTCAAAATTGTTTATTATACCTATGTCCGTAGCGTTTTGGAGTACTGTAGCCCAATTTGGTCACCTCAATACAATGTATATATTACGAGACTAGAAAGTTTACAAAAGAGATTTGTAAAGTATCTAAACTATAAAGCTAAAAAACGCCATAGTTCGTATTCTGTAGATTGTAGACACTATCACCTACTTCCTCTCGATGACAGACGTAAGTTGTTAGATATGCTTTTACTCCATAGATAAATAACTATACTTGGAATAGATACGCCACTTTGAATTCAGTTTTGGAGATTTTGTTCCGTGGTCACTAGATGGCGCTATTTAGAATATATGAAGCGCGGTGACACCGCCACCACCAGATGGCGCTTTAGTTAATATTTTTACTTTTGTAATTGCGTGATCCGTAATTAATAAATTGATCACACAATAACTGAGCTCACACTTGAGTAGGAATTTTGTACTGTTATTCAATTTTATAAAATTGTTGCATTTTAAAGTATTTTGTGGAAATACATAATGAAATAATATGCCTCTATTTAGAAAACCGCCATCTATATTTGTTTCTAGACACTAAACTGCTAAGTTAGTACTGTTCCTGCACCACCAGACAGCGCAAAATAGCACACAATTTTTTGGTGAGCCAATGTATGGCAGTTGCACCCCCCTGTTTTACTCTTTGATATATTACGAGGTGGCCTAGATGGTAGTGATCTTTTATCGAGTATACATTTCAGTACTACAAAATACCGAACTAGACATACCCATTTATTTAGTATACCTCATCACCGCACCAATTATGGAATTCATGATATCATGACACGACTACCTCGCATTTATACAGAAAACTTTGAAAATATAGATATATTTCAATTATCTAAGGAATCATATAAAAAACAAATCGTGAATGCACTCACTAGTAAATTAATAGATGAAGATTAATAAATTAGTAAATAAGATACTTTTTTCTTTACGTCATCAAGTTATGATGCTTATTATCAATAGTATTCTTATAGTTTTAAGTTGTAATTTGTAACATTGCATCTTCTAGATATACTTATACAAATGTCGTGGAACTCTGTAATTGGCTTAAGATATTAATATTATTAAAATACTTCCATGTATCTCTTGTAAATAAGCTGTTGAGTTTCCTATTAATAAATAAATAAATAAACATAAGCAAAAATTTATGAAACTAAAATTATATTTTAAAAATCCATTTTATTAGCCAAATGTTTACGATCCCGATTACTATAATGTCTAGGCACTGTAAATAAGTTACCATTAATTATAGAGAGCGTTGACGTGGTCGTCGAGTTTACAAAACATTTAGGTAGGTACCTACGGGCGTAAAACAGCAGGTCGACGTGTCCGTGTCCGTGCCGCGTGCGCCACTGCGACGTACGTCGAGTTTATTGGTCTCCCGCCAATGGATTATTTAATTATTTAATAAGTACATATAGCATCACGCCTGTATTCCCCGAAGAGGTAGGCAGAGGTGTATTACACACCCACGATTCGCCAGCTATGTTTAAGTCCCACGTAATAGGGGGCGAGCCTATTGACGTCTACCGGGCACATTTCTAAACTCCGGGCTGCTACTGAGAATTTTTCTTTTTAGGAAAAAGCTCAATAACATTGCCCGACCCGGGGATCGAACCCGAGACCTCATGATTAGCAGTCGTATTTAATAAGTATTTTTGTTAATGACTTAAGTACCCATCGGTGGTAAAAACCGAAACCTTAAGATTACATAATCATCTCTCTCGCCGTCTTTAATTTAACTATGAATCCTATTGGTGATCAGTGACGAGAGAAGTCTTTTACTGTTCGTCAAATCTTTACCAAATTTGTTTTTCTGTGTGAGATTCGAACGCGAACCCACTGTTGCACAAACTGTTGGTACAGTTTAGATCTGTATTTTTGCACTTGACATACTCAGCTACTTTAAAGTACAAATTATTTGTGAATGTGGAAATCGAGAACTTTAGTGCGAGCGGGAATCTAACCTGCGTCCGATAGGTGGTAAATGCCGTGTGGGGACGGCTTTAGAATTGTCCCACCCCTCTCCACCCATGGGGGTCGTAAGAGCCGACTGAGGGAATACCGGGGGAAGTGGGCAGCAGCACTTCCTCGAGTATTAACAACATCCACTGTGATCGCCAACCCGCCTGCCAAGCGTGGCGATTACGGCACTTTACCCCCAATTTGGGGAGGCCTACGTCCAGCAGTGGACGTCCAAGGGCTGATGGATGGATGGATGGATGTAGATATGTAGTATGGCCGAAGGTCAGTGCGATAGCTCAGCGGCTTAGAGCACTTCACCGGATTGGAAGGGACGCAGGTTCGAATCCCGCTTGCACTAAACTCCTCTTTTCCACATTCACAAATAATTTGTACTTTGTAGGTACAGTTGTTGTATTCTACAGTGACTGACTGAAATGAAATAGGTACCGATAGTGGCGAAGGCGGCATGTATCAAAGGACATAGAAACACGTGTATCACGGTAGCGATGGTATAGGAAAACATACTTTAAATATTGTCATTAAATTACTATTTTAATTTGAGACTACTTTTCTTTGACAAATGCCGACTGGACGTCGACGAATCCTAAAGTACCTATTGCTAAAGTTTAGTTCACACTAAGGATTTCATGAACAATAAAATAAAGAGAATTTAAATGAAAAGATTTGCCTTGGAAATAGTCTGATCAGAATTTAATTCTAAATTAAACCATTTTCGGAATATTTATTAATAAAGCATTACCTGAATCGACATTATTTAATAGCACAAACAGATAATTTGAATTTCTATAATAATGTAACAAATTCATTATAAGCTGAGATTTAATATCAGTTAATTAGAATTGTAACTCTGATTAATGAATTAAAAATTACAGCAAATCTTATCAGTTCGTACTACAAAAAAATTAAATAATATCTTTATCGTGTAAACATAGCCTTTATTATTGAGTATAATACTCTACTAGGTAACTAAAAAAATTAATTGGTTACTTACCTAGTTTTATAATAAAATTAGTTAGTCACACGGGTATTTCCGAAAAGTTCGGTTGTGATTTTTTGTTCGTTAGTGAAATTTTTCGAAAACGTACTCTAATGAGAAATATTTCGAAATGCTCGTGTCTAGGCAGATCTAACTGTAACTACAATGAAGCTCGAAGGGATTACGAGGAAAATTTCGCTCGACCTCGTGGTTCCACTTGCCTTCGCGGCAGGCATTCCAATGGTTAGGTACATATCCGTGTAATGTTTTCGATGACGCGACAGTTTAAGTCTCACGTTAGTCCGGGACATGTAGTTCCAGAACGACGGGGCTCCTCCACACTTTTCTCTCGCCGTGAGGGAATACCTTCATGCAGAGTATGGTGCACGTTGGATTGGACGTGGAGGACCAGTTGCTTGGCCACCTGCTCACCTGACCTTATGCCTCTGGATTTTTTTTGTTGGGTCACATAAAAGAGCGCGTATTGCGAACACAGTGCGAGTCGGAGGATGAGATGCGGGTCAGGATCCTTACAGCCTTTAATTCCTTAAAAAATTATCGTGCAGTCCTAGGAGTTATAGCAAATTTTTTGAAACGGTGTCGAAAATGCATCGATGTCGATGGTGAACAAGATTTAAGACGATCGATGAACGTATAGACGTAATAATAGCATAGTTACCTACCCGCGGCTGTCATTTATGTTAGTGGTGCGGGCGGTGCGGTTGTTTCGCGTAAATTACATCAATGAAATCGACATAGGTAGGAGGGCGTGGCGATTATACTTTCAGTGGTAAGTAACATTTTAGTTAACTTAAACATAATATTTTTTTTTGTCATTATTTTTTTTCATGCTCTCAGAAAAAAGAAAAAAGATTTTCGTAATCCCTATTCGATACTGGTTACGATGTACTTCTGGCGTTATAGGGGTTGTGAAACATGCTGTATGTTTCATGGATTTGATTTTTTTTAATTTATCAATGTAACATGGAAACTTAAATTTTTTTAGTAATTAAAGTGTAAATTTTAATAAATAGCTCTATATTTTACATAAGGATCAAAAAAAAATTACAATGTGTTGAGATATAAAAAGGTAAGTATTCACCAAATTTCGCGAAAAAATATTATTTTTTGTGGAAGTTAAAAGTAAAAAACCAGTGTTTTTAGATTTTTCACATAAATTTTGAGGTTATGCTAAAAGTGTTAGTACAAAAGTTGTAGATCTTTTTATTGCCTACAATTTTGCCATTTAACTTTTGTCAATAGAACTCTTAGTTTTGCCGGAAATCGTGATAAACCGATTTTTACCCTTAAAAGCTCACCCCACACCCCCTTCCCGATCTCAAATCGCCCGTAAATTATTTTTCCTTTTATTTTTGTTATATTTTCTTACTTTTCCAATGGGTTTGATCCTACTATTATTTTTTTTGGTTTCGAATATTATCGGCACTGGTCTACTAGTATCTATTCTGTGCTTTTAGTGCCTAATTGAGGATCTTCTGTTTTATACATCAACTGCCTCTGTGGTGCAGAGGTAGTGTAAGCGACTGCTGATCATGAGGTCTCGGGTTCGGTTCCCAGGTGGGCAGCGCTATTGAGCTTTTTCGTTAGAAGAAAAATTCTCAGTGGCCGCCCGGAGTTTGGAAATGTGCCCGGTAGACGGCAATAGGCTCGCCCCCTATTACGTTACGTGGGACTTTAACATAGCTGGCAAATCGTGGGTGTGTAATACACCCCTGCTTACTCCTTCAGGGAATACAGGCGTGTTGCTGTTTTTGTTATGTAAGTATAAAAAGTTCTTAGTACAAACTGGCCACATACAAGCCTACCTACCTTAACATGTGGTCATTGTGCCGGTTGGCGAACAATTAGCAGAGTTGCCTTCTTTGGACCCTTCAAAATATATACTATCTAGGAAAAAGTTTATGCTTATATTAATACGTTAAGAATATACCCATTTTCTGAAAACATTGCGTTTGCTACTTTGCTATTCTGCACGTAGATTTAAATAAAGTGAGAAAAAAACGAAAAAATACCGGTTAGCGAACACACGATGTTTTTTTTCCTTTTGAGCTGAACCCTAATTATTTTTCTAAAATAAAAGTAAACTATGTTAATGCATCTGCCAGTGAAAATCCCATCCAAATCGGTCCAGTCGCTCCTGAAATTATTCAGAACAAACAGACGGACAAACTTTAAAAATTGATATATTTTTCTCATATTTTATTTAGGTAACGTACGTTTATAAGCGTTTATTAAAACCTGTTATTTAGATATTACAAACAGACACTTGTTTTATTTATTTGTTTGGATAATATTACAGGTGAATTGCTGAAATTGATTCCATTGAACTCGGAGTGCCAACAAGGTATTGAATGCAAGGAGTATCGCTGGATCAATTCCATCGGAGAGCATTTCCACGACGCGACGGGGTACTACAATAAAACAAATTCGTATTGTCCAACTTTTTATTGACTTAATGTTTACTTTATAATATTCTCTTTCAATTTGTAATTTGACGGAGCGACGCGGGCCGGCGTCGCCGACTGACGCCTCGTCTTACATTTACTTTATAACTTTTCGATTTAATCCGAGCCTATCACTCACGTATACAACTCATAAATACAACAAACACAATCAGCAATAATAGTACATAAACAACAACATACGATATACATATATATGCAGTACGTACGGGCGCCGGCTTCGCTTCACAATATACATACATACACACACAGACACGCACACACACACACACACGCATACACAGACATACATAGCACCTCCAACATGTTTTTCATCCGTCAAGATGTTCAACTAACAATTATTCGCCAAAATGAGTTACATATTTATAACAAATACTAGCTGCAAACGTCGACTGCAATAACAAAATATAATTTACAAAAACAATTAAAAACAAGATGGCGGGCGCGCCCCGCGGTACGCATTGTACGCACATACAGTATGCACTACGCTCCGTACGCACTACGCACAGTACGCACTACGCACAGTACGCACTACGCACAGTACGCACCGTACGCACTACGCACAGTACGCACTACGCACAGTACGCACCGTACGCACTACGCACAGTACGCACAGTACGCACCGTGCGCACTACGCACAGTACGCACTACGCACAGCACGCACCGTACGCACTACGCACAGTACGCACCGTACGCACTACGCACAGTACGCACTACGCACAGTACGCACCGTGCGCACTACGCACTACGCACAGTACGCACCGTGCGCACTACGCACAGTACGCACTACGCACAGTACGCACCGTGCGCACTACGCACAGTACGCACTACGCACAGTACGCACCGTGCGCACTACGCACAGTACGCACTACGCACAGTACGCACTACGCACAGTACGCACCGTGCGCACTACGCACAGTACGCACTACGCACAGTACGCACCGTGCGCACTACGCACAGTACGCACTACGCACAGTACGCACCGTGCGCACTACGCACAGTACGCACTACGCACAGTACGCACTACGCACCGCGCGGCTCGCTCGCGGTACACACTACGCTAATCTCACTGAGGCAACAGCTTCTCACTGTGTACGCGCAGCAAGTTGCCGGCGTGCACTTGTATAATACATACACAGACAAATGTACAGACTGAAGATACCGAGCCCCCCCACGCCCCGCGGCTGACGGGCGGCGGGCTTGCTATACCAATAACATCACAGGTTACTTCGGTTCCAATACGGTAGGACGAGCGCCGTCCACCACAACTGCTTAATGATCTAGTTTATATAAAATGTTAATACAGTTTTAGCGCCAGATTAGTTTCACAATAGTATAATACTGCAGTCAATTTGACAGAAGACGCCAAGATACACATCGTGTTCGACCTAAGTTGATTTGTCATTAAACAATATAATTATGTACTCTCAATTGTACATTTGTGAAAGCTTATCTATTACATAATTTTGTAACTACAGAAATGGAACCAGTGTAGTGCATATCTTTAACCGTCGACTCGTACACATTACGCGTTGGCTCGATACCTGGGGGGCGCGGGGGGCGGTGCCGCCGCCTACGTGTCGCCGGCGGTGCCGCCGCCTACGTGTCGCCGGCGGTGCCGCCGCCTACGTGTCGCCGGCGGTGCCGCCGCCTACGTGTCGCCGGCGGTGCCGCCGCCTACGTGTCGCCGGCGGTGCCGCCGCCTACGTGTCGCCGGCGGCGGCGAGGCGCAGCGCGGCGCACGCCAGCGGGGGCGCGGGGGGCGCGGGGGGAGTCGCGGGGCTCTCCACCTGCGGGGGGACATTTATTATTTCCTTAAGCATACACAAACAAATCTTTAATGTTTACAATTCTGCAGATACAATCTTTATGAAATAAATCTTCTTTAGCCACAAATTGAAAATAACTGAAATCCGTTTTGGACAGAGGAAGCGGTATTATAGAACAAATGCTTTATAAAACAGTAAACTGTTATTCCAAATATTTTGTTAGATTATAAATATACAACGAACACATAATATAACGCTTTTAGTACATTCTTTATTTATCTAAATAATCTAAAAGTTATACGAGTAGATAAGTGCCATTTTTGACTACTCGACCCTATATAATACAAACAGTTGTGGGATCAGCTCTGTTGAAGTTAGCTGCTTGTCTAGTTCGTAGTTTAAAGCACCGACCAGACCGACGGCGCGCGACTCGACTTTGATGGCGGGTGATGTATTAGTGCAAAAACGTGATTTTTATGTAGTGATAGTGTGTGGTGTTAATTAAATAAATACCAAAGTGATTGGTAATATGATCCTATATCACTTTGAAACTTATACTACCGAGTATAAAAGTTTCAAAGTGCGGAATTCCATTTTATTAAGATTAATCTTTTTAGTGTATAAAATTCAAAGGTTTACTTTAACGGCGCGTAAAGGGTACACGTTAGATCACTTCTCCCTTAGATTACATCGTTGTTGTCACGTTTTATTAAATCAATTAAACGTGTAACGACAATAAAGCTGTTCGAAGGAACTGAAATCGTTGCAGTTTGCTTAATAGTGGTAGAGTTTCGTTTATCCTAGCGCGAAGGATCGGTTCGTGTACAGTCAGCAGCGCAGGCGAGGGGCACCGACCGAGGTGAGCACGTGCTTGAAGGTCTCGTAGGTGAGCCAGCAGATGGCGGCGGCCGGCATCTGGTACAGCACGCGCGCGCGCACGCCGCGCAGGAAGCCGGCCGGGCCCGTGGCGGCCAGCACGTGCCGCGCGGCGTCGGCCAGGCGCTCGGCCGCGCCCTCCTGCGTGTTGAGCACGGTCTTGCACACGTCCAGCGGCGTGGTGGCGGCGGCCGCCAGCGCGCCCGCGCACGCGCCGGCGCACGCGTGCGCGCGCGGGTCGTAGGCGCGCGCGGGGTTGAGCGCGGCCGTGACCCACTCGTAGGCGGCCACGTGCAGCGCGTGGAAGGGCGCGGACATGGCCACCTGCGTGCCGTACGAGCGGTAGAAGGCGCGCGGGCCCTCGGCGCGCAGCACGTGCCGCGCGCACTCCCACGCGCCGCGGTACGGCGAGTTCAGCATCTGCAGCCGCTGCTTCACCACTGGAACGTCGCAGCCATTAGCTCCTCGCTCGTCTCTACCGTTCTGTACGGTTTGTGCAGATCGGTTTAGACTATCCTAAGCGAACTACTTGTATTCATGTTCAAACGTAAGAACGTTTCAACATTAATAGCGAACAACGACCCTAACGCAATTATCTTATATTTATTACTCCACATACGAGAAAAAAAATATAACTAGTATAAATAATAACCAGCCTTTACCCAAACAGCTAAAAGCTAATTTTTAAATTATATCTCAGGTTCCCAATATAACAGAATAAAATGTACCTATTTAAGTCTAATGAACTATCAAAGAAAACGATTTCATCGAAATTCATTCAGTAGTTTTTACGCGAAATTCAAAAAGACATAAATCTAAATATATTCAAAGGCACCTAAATAACCCAATCATCAATAAAAATTCATTTTTTTCTCAAATTTCTTAAATAGACAGTCATAGCTCTGTTACAGCTTTATAATCCATCCATCCATCCATCAGCCTTTCATCGTCCACTGCTGGACGTAGGCCTCCCCAAAATGGGGGTTTTACCATAATCGCCACGCTTGGCAGGCGGGTTGGCGATCGCAGTGGATGTTTTTAGTATACAGTGGAACGCTGCTGCCCAGTCCCCCGGCAATCCCTTAGTCGGCTTTTACGACTCCCATAGGAAGAGACGGGATGGAACTTTTCTTGGTGCCGGCCCCACACGGCAACCAGCTTTATAATAGTACCTATAAATAATTTATGATTCCGATCACGGCGGCCGATATCAAGAAACACTAACCAATATCCCGAGATCCAACTGCATCCGTCATGATTTTAAATAAAGGATTTTTTTATACATAATCATTAGTGGAGGAGTATGTTTCTGGCTGGATCTGAACTGCTAGTCAAAATGTCGCATGTTCTATTCATTTGTTGTAAAGAATTATTTTTCAAATGAATTATATTTTTTCTGAGCTAATTAAGTATAACCTTGTGGTACCATTTCTCAATCGGTCGCAACAGACTCCTTAAACACCGAGTGTAAACAACAATTACTCCATTGAATGTGTACGTCATAAAGTATTTTTATAAATTAATTCATCCAAATGAAACTTACTTTTACTTTTCTTTTCTCTACACAAAAACAGGGTTTTATATAAAAAGTTTTATAATATACATTTAGATATTTTTATACATATAATATTTTTAGCGTTTGACATGCTTAGCCATATATAATCCATCCATCCATCAGCCTTTTAAAGTCCACTGCTGGACATAGGCCTCCCCAAGAATGGGGAATAGGGCCGTAATCGCCACGCTTAGCAGGCGGGTTGGCGATTGCAGTGGATGTTGTTAATACTCGAAGGAGTGCTGCTGCCCACTCCCTCGGTATTCACATCGTACATCGAGGTCTTCCACGCAGACCCGTTGGGGCCTCGGGGTAACTGTTTTCTGGGCGTTGGCCTATCTCAGTGGTGGCAACGCCGCCTGCTATGACAAGCGGGTCACTGGATGGGAACTGAGTTCCGTAGCGTCAAATTTAGTGAAGTTCGTCACAGCGCGATCGTGCCCGCAGGAAGGTCCCGCGAGCGATCAGCGGCCGGCAACAACCTTGTTTAGTCTGTGGTCTACAACCCACCGCTCAGAGGTGCTCAGGCGTCTGATGTAGTCATCGAGGCTCCATGCGCAGATCCCTGGCGATCACCTTGTTCCGCACATAGCGCGGGGCATCCGTGATCGTGCGTAGCGCAAGCGACTGCTGTGCACGTAGCAGCCTCCGGTTGGATTCGCTGACCAGCGCATACCACGCCGGGGCTGCGTACGTGAGGCGCGAGCGGATGTATTGCATGTACACGCCGAGCTTCGCGCGGAAAAGCAGTTGGGATGCCAAGACAGGGCGCAGGAGAGCGCGTGCAGTGCGCGTCTGTAAGACCACATGTCTCACGTGGAGCCCCGCATGGTGAGGTTGCGGTCAATGATCACTCCGAGGTATTTCACCGTCGGGGACCAACTGACGGGTTCTCCCAGCAGCATCAGCGGGGGCGGTAAAGCCCGGCCTCCCACGGAGATTGCCTGAGTCTTCGCCACGTTGACCTTCAGTCTCCAGGCTTTCAGCCAACAGGGAAGTCCGCATGAGCGGAGGAAAGCGAGGTGGTGATGAGAGCAGCGTCATCGGCATACAGCGCCAGCATGGCGCCGCCAGCAACTGGAATGTCGTCCGTGTATCTGCTATAGCAGACGGGCGACAGGCAGCTTTCCTGGGGCACGCCAGCACGGATGGGGCGCTCTGCGGCAGGGCATCTTCAACCGCCACTTGAAAGCGCCTGTCCTGCAGGAAGCCGGCCAGTCTTGAATATTCGACGAGGAATAGTAGACGTAGACAGCTTGCGCAGCAGGCCGGCATGCCACACGCGATCGAAGGCTTTCTCCATGTCCAGGAACACTGCGACAACTCGTTCTCTCTTGTTCCGGGCCGAAGCCAGGTGGTGTAGCACCCTGGCAACTTGGAGTGTGGTGGAGTGTTCCGCGCGAAAGCCGAACTGTTCGTCGCGTGGCTGAAGGTGGGGCGTCATGTGCAACAGCAACAGCTTCTCGAAGACTTTCGAGGTGGTCGACAGCAGCGTGATGGGCCGTTAGCTCCCAGACAGCAAGATGTTCTTGCCGGGTTTGGGCAGCATGATGATCCGACCGATCTTCCACAAGCCGGGGAAGTGCCCGGTGCGGAGGATACTGTTGAATATATGCGTCAACGTCGCGATTGTTCACGGAGGTAGGTGACGCAGGGCTTCGTTGGTCACTAGGGCGGGGCCGGGGGCCTTCCGGAGTTTGGTGCATCGGATCATCCGCTGAACTTGTCCTGGGGAAAACACGACGGGTTCCTCAGTCGGGGCTATCGGCGACTCGAAGTATGACTCCAAGTGATGCTGGACTTCTGCTGTGTGCTGCACGTCCTCGGCAGGATTCGGTAGAAACTGCATCTCCAGGTAATCGGCGATGATCTCCGCTCGGTCCTCGGCACGGTAACGTGGAGTTTCGTCACCGGCCAGGAGGGGCCTAATCGGAGATGGATTCCCTGAGAGGCGGCGGCAGAAACGGTGGATGCCCGTCCAGTTCTCGCCAGCTCGCTCAATGGCGCGTTGCCAGGACTCGGTCGCGACTGTTTCTAGCGCAGCTGAGGTCTTCGCGGCCAGAGCGTTGAGCCGGGTCTTCATGTTCAGGCACCGGTTGCGTTGCTATTGCCTACGCAGTTTCCTCTTCTCCTCGATCATCCCAAAAATGTAGGCTGGGAGTGGGCCCCGGTATTCCCTCAGTCGGCTTTTACAAATCCCATGGGTGGAGGGGGGTGGGACAATTCTAAAGCCGGCCCCACACGCCAAGATATATTATACCAGAGAATTCATAGCCATATTATATAAGCTTTAAGCTATATCGGTCGGTATAATGTATGAAAATACTTCCAGCAGATGGCGCAGGCGTCGCCCAGGACCTTAGGTATGAATGTGTTATGAAAATTAGCAGTCATGAGCAATTGTCACGATGGCTGAATTGGCAAAGCATCTGGACTGTATCCAGGAGATGCAGGTTCAAATCCTGTTCGTGACTGTTATTTTCGATTTCGCATTTTTCACTTTGTGTTTAATGTATAGTGCTAAGCATGTCAAATGCTAAAAGTATATTAAGTATAAATATTTATAGGGTTTGCGTCATTAATAGGTAAAATCTTAATTGTAAAATTAAGTTTACCTGGTCGGTATAATGTATGAAAATACTTCCGATAGATGGCGCAGGCGTCACCCAAAAGACGTTAAGTATGAATGTGGTATCGAAATTAGCAGTCAGGAGCAATTGTCACGATGGCTGAATTGGCAAAGCATCTGGACGGTATCCAGGAGATGTAGGTTCAAATTCTGCTCGTGACTGTTATTTTCGATTTCGCATTTTTCACTTTGTGTTTAATTCATACTATTTGATGGCGCGATTTTTTAAACATTTTTAATCTATATTTTTTAGCATTTGACATGCTCCGCCACTTTTTAAAAGTACAAATTATTCGTGAATAAGGAAAAAGAGATTTTTTGTACGAGCGGAAAAAAAATCTCTTTTTCCTTATTCACAAATAATTTGTACTTTGAAAAGTAGCGGAGCATGTCAAATGCTAAAAAATATAGATCAAAAATGAACTGAATTTGTTTTTGAATATTTGACGTTTGATTTTAGAATAAAGTTACGATAGTAAGATTTAAAAGTTTATAATTTAATGGTCCGTACCGTTGTAGTCATAGATTCAGGATATACTCCAGTTGTAGTAGTAGCTACACATGGTATCTAGTGTCAAGCGCGCTCCTCAAATACATTTATTTATACATATTATAATACTACTGTTTGGTTCCGACATTTAACAAACGATATTGCTAAATAAATCACATTTATTGTATCTTATAATTCGTGTGATATGAATCTGTATTTTAAGATTGTTTACATTTATGAGTTAAACGAATGAATAAACGTTTAGAAAATATTATAATAGTAGATGACTATTTATATTATTTGCTTACATTTGTTTATTTTCCTTAAGATAGGGACGACAGTGTGTATAACACGTGGCGGATATCGGACGCGAACTATACACAGCGTAACAATGATAACTTTATGTAACTAGTATATTAAACTGTTTACCTACCCACAAGTATGAATTGTAAGGTTTATTATAACACATTTAACGGGTCTATACGCGCATTAAACTTATCAAAATACTATTATTTTGACTAACCTCGACGTTTCGGCTGAGTTGCACCAGCCGTGGTCACAAGTAGACTGGTGAGATTCAAATTCAAATTCAAATTCAAAAATATCTTTATTTCATAGGCCTATTAAGTAGCACTTAAAATCGTCAATAATACACTAATAATTAAAATAATTAACACGAGCGCCTGAGGCGAGTGCAACCGCAATAACAAAGTGGCGATTGCAATCGCCACAAGCGGCCGGATTCCGTAGTAAAGCCTTTCATGAGAAGAACCCGGCAAGAAACTCATGGGCCACTTTTTTAAATTGCCAATTTATTACAATTTAATATAATATTTATAACTAAAATTACATTATATCTTATAAAACAATTTTGAAAATTAATGAATGAGGAGCAGCTCAAGCCCATTTAGTTTTATCCTCAAGATAATCCGAAACAGTGTAATAGCCTTGATTACAAAGTCTAATTTTTACGGCTTTCTTAAACTTATTTAGTGGCATGTTTCGGACATTTTCAGGAATTTTATTGTAGAAGCATATACATT
The DNA here is from genome assembly GCA_948253155.1 of Leucoma salicis. NCBI lineage: Eukaryota > Metazoa > Arthropoda > Insecta > Lepidoptera > Erebidae > Leucoma > Leucoma salicis. Next base: position 207,452 of record OX411823.1, read on the forward strand.
GCCCCATGAAAGATTTACTGATTCTGTGGAGACGAGTACTGTGAGCAACAAGATTGCCTTTGTTCCTTGTATTAATGTGATGAACGTCGCTATACTTATCAAAGCTTCTGATGTTTTTCTTGACATACAACAGATTTTCATATATAAATAGAGACACGACAGTTAGAATATTTATTTCTTTAAATTTCTGTCTAAGGGAAACTCTCGGGCCCAGATTATAGATTGCACGAACGGCCCTTTTCTGAAGTACAAAAATAGAATTTAAATCGGCGGAGCATCCCCATAGCAGTATGCCATAGGACATAATACTATGAAAGTAACTGAAATAAACTATTCTAGCCGTATTCTAGAGAGCAGGTGTTCGTCGGTTATATTGTGTGAGAGTATCTTCAACTACCCTCACTTTCTGACCGCAAAGTATTAAGGTCCCTACACACAACACTAACAGTGTCGACCGTTTTTCTGAGGCACAAATCGCGACCACTACGGGGTTCCACGATGATGACAACCTAAAACCATCTCCTCGATTGAAATTTCGGTACTTTTTGATTTCTATCGCCTCACGGACCAGCCTTGGGTAGAAATGGCGTTCCGTGGAGAGGATTTTAGGGTCGTGAAACGCTATCCAGTGATTTGTACCGGATTCCAGTACCAGTTACCTATATCCCTTATTGAACCGGCTTCGATACCCTCACTACGTTGAGAAGCGGAGGATAGGATCTGTTATATTACATTTCGTCCTACTATGAAGCCTTGTGGAACGCCTGTTACATTAATTTATTATTATTGTGAAGGTTTATTCGCTTGTAAGTTTGGAATAAACTAGGAGTATTACTATTTACATACTATATTTACTAAACAATAAACAACTTATGGAAAAATCTGTTGCACAGTATTTACCTATTGGTAAATGACTAGTACACGTTATAACAGAGTCAACAGGGTCGGGTTCGGTTGTCGGGCTTCGTGCAGTAACAGTTTACCTAAGCGAGCCCAATCTGGTACAACTTAACATTTTTAAATTGTGTGTATTTCTTAACAAATATCATTGGTCAGTGAAGAGGATTGTCTCGAGGGTTTGTGGAGCCTGTCAACCTGCACTGGACCCAGCGTGGTGGACTACGGCCTAAGTCTCTCTTATACTTAGAGATATGACTGTACAGACGGCGGAGTGGTTTAGATACCGGCCTCCCGTCCGAGAATTCTTGTACACTTTTCTATATAACAGTGAAAACGGCATTAAAATTGTGGTTCTTCTAGTCTAATGTTTATAAGAAGTAAGAGTCTAAACACAAAGACTTAGCTTTGTAATATGGATTTCCCTGCAGATATTTTCCAGGAGTTAGAACGTGGCCAGAATTAAACAGCGTCTACCCACGTAGACCGTTAGTCATAGTGCCACGCACTGACTAGCCAGTCTGTAAAGAACAAATTATTTGTGAATGTGGAAAAAGAGAACTTTACTGCGAGCGAGATACGAACCTGCATCCCTTCCAGTCCGGGAGTGCTCTAGACTACTAAGCTATCGCAGTGACCGAGGGCCATCCCCAATCTCCACATCACATTTGTCTTTATGAACCGCGATCCCGCTCGCAGTAAAGTGCTCTTTTTCCATATTCACAAATAATTTGTTCTCTAAAGTAGCTGAGTATGCCAAGAGCTAAAATACAGATCAAAATGTAGCAAGTCTATGTCAAATACGCTACACAAGATATATGTACATATAAAAAGGTTCTATTTAAGGATCGCATCCATTGTCGAAGCGATTGGTATAAACCTGTGCCATCGCCATGGGTCCGATTCCACACAAAGCAATGACTTTTGTTCAAAAGCATTTTGACTAATGATATCGACAGCTATGTTAAATGGCGATACCGACTTCTAGCCTCAATTTATGACTACTGTGATTGACCCTGTCATATAGCTAATGCAGCTAAAGATACCGGGAGCTACGATACTGTAACTGGCTGCTTTATAGATCTGAACTTAAGTTCAAAAACTAGCCTCAGACCATCATTGAGAGAGCACGTTCCTGAGCATGTTTCACGACTTGTGGAACCAAATCCACAAGTACACACTATTTGAAGTAGTGTGACTACAGTAGCTAGACCATAGCATTGGCCACTTAATACATTTATAGTGTCCCCCCGCCGGGGCAGACAGGGAGATTATGTCGGACTCCGGACGCGGCGATTGGCAAGTGAAGATGCCAGTGCAATGGCACGCCGAATGCCGACTAAAACCTCACATTGTTCCTTCAGACTACCTGTAGCCTATTTCATGAAACCTAAGTTAACAAAACCTAACCATTTCATTAAATGGTCGGCCAAAACATGTAGTGACGAATTTTAAGTTGTGGCCACGACATATATAAACTGGAACCGATTTTAGATTTATATAAACAACTAGATACTTAAACATATTAATAAATAGGAAACCTGTTTATTGTTTTTGGTATATTTCTATACCCGATTCTATATCCGACTTGATTATCCAACACGAGAACATCACCATTTATGAATAATAGTCTCCTTGCTATTTCTAGTAGAAGCCATTCGCTTTCCACTACTTCCAAACTAGTATAGAGCAGTAGGTAGAAAGGTAAATAAGGAGGTTTGATGTGACAATGGGCCCCAAGGCACGGCGGCACTTGTTGTGTCGATACTTCCGCAGCACTTCGCCTGTCGTCCCAAAACACACCTTGTTTACTAACACACTAACTAGCTTCCCATGACTACCATATACCACTAACTACTCGAAAACCTGACCTGAGTCTCTCAGATCGCACTATTCAAGCGCTACCAATCACTAGTAGCTTAGTTAGTTTATTGGATTCTGAATAAGGTAAATATCAACATCCTCAATTTGTATTACATCTCAAAAGTGGTTTATTTCAATAATTAGGTAAATGCAAAAAAAAATTATATTATTATTTATGGTTAAAGACAGACAGATTTATTGCTATCTCAGCCTAGCATCATAATTTGGTGCGACTTTTTTCTTATTTTTTTATACGAGTGTGGCAAACAAGCATACGGCCCACGTGATGGTAAACGGTTACCGTAATAGACGCTATCAACACCAGAGGCATCACATGCGCGTCGCCTACGTCACGGGAAGGGATACAAGGTGGAGAGGAAGGATAATAAGAGAGGGCGGGGTTAAGGTCTCCAGCGCTCTCACTTCCCGTACGACAACGAAACCCAACAAGAGGAGTACTACGGAGTACGTAAGATCTTCTGTAAGACGGCGATACTTCCCCGGCCGAACTAGCCCATAGCTGAGAGAAGCAAGCAAAATGTGTTACATGTTCTACGAAATATTTTAAGTTGGGCTTCGATTATAGCATCGCATTTTGGTGAGATTTTTTGCATTCTGCTTTTGATATGTTCACTTCTACGTGCAAGTAGTGCGGATTGGCAAGGAAAATAGCTGGCATTGACATGCCATGTGTGGGTTTTCTAAATGTCAATTTTATAATAAACGAAATGGCTCTGGAGAATAGAACGTACCTATATAATAGGCAATCTGCCTCTAGTCAGTTTAAACATCGTTTATGCTCTCAATTAGTGAACAAAATCGCAGAAGCACGTACACTATCTCTCGCAGCTCACACGTCCTGTGTGCAGCACGACACGTTATCGCCGCAATTGAGATACTCAACGTTATAATCTAAGCTCAATTGCTCAATCACAGGGTTTCTTAACTTGGTGTACACGGACAGGTAAGGGTGTCCGTAGCATGGCGTGAGTCCTATACTCAGTCATCGGTATTCAAAATACAAAAGCTAATTATATTAAAACTATTATTTTGGTTGCGTCATAAAATCATAAACTAATTGTACCTTTTGACAATAATTAATGGATGATAGATTAGGTAATTGAACATAAACGCAACAATAGTTAATGTAACGTTTAATTAAACTCGTAAATAGGAACGAAGTTTATCACTTCATGGTAAATGAATGCTCTAATAGGTAACGATCATTCAGGAAAGAACAGTATAAAGAGAGTTTTATATTATAATACTTCTAAAAAAACATACGGGCAGTTAGGGACTGCCGATAGAAGTGAAAACTAAGTAACTTGTGAATTATATCGTCGGGCTATTAGATTATTATTTTTGAATTATTTTTCAAAAAATCTCTTGAGTACACAGCGACTAAACAAAAAAAGCCTGCGCAGAATGCCTGCTAGATTGGTGTTTCACTACCTCTTGTAATAGTTTACAATTCAGTTGGATTATAATCCTGGAGTTGCGTATTTCCAACGCTAGATGGAGCTCTATTAAATTTTTACGTGTTTCAAAAAATATTTTAACTATTCATTTTCTATATATGTACAATAAAGATTAGATTACTTTATTATTTTAATTGAGATTCTATCAGATCAGATTCAGATCTATTAACGAACTCTAATATTGATAATAAAAATAAATGTTATAAAAGCAGGGACGTCTATTAATAAAATCTATTGACAAAACAAATTGTGAGATCCAAAAGCTTTTAATAAAACAAAATTCCGATTTTTGTTTAGATTTATTAATTTTACACACAATTTCTAAATAAATTCCAAAAGTGTAATTCAGATTTAAAAATAACAATGCTTTTAAAAAAATTAAAGAACGATTGTATTGATTGATGATTGTACTTCAGGTAAACATGGCAGCGCATCGGATGTCCCTACAAATAGTCCCTTCGAATACTTTTTTTCTTGATTATGAGATGGAGCTAGTCCGTGTTAAATGGAAATAATTATGCAATTTGTATTATAAAAAATACTAATAATTATCATGCCCCGATGCTACTATCGTACGGGGCGAAAAATGGCCTTCTCCTTTGCACAGTGTGTGCTGTTTGGTCTAACTTGAGAGATAGGGTAGTTTTTTCATGAGGTCTCAGGTTCGATCCCCGGGTCGGGCAATGTTATTGAGCTTTTTCCTAAAAAGAAATATTCTCAGTAGCAGCCCGGAGTTTGGAAATGTGCCCGGTAGACGTTAATAGGCTCGCCCCCTATTACGTGGGACTTAAACATAGCTGGCTGGTGTAATACACCTCTGCCTACCCCTTCGGGGAATACAGGCGTGATGCTATATGTTTATATCAACTATATATTTTTTATTGCAAAATTAACGAACGAAATATTTATATTTGTATCACAGCAACTCGCGGCCGGCTCTGCTAGTAGTGTTATTATATTGAAAGTGGAGGCAAGTTTTTTTTTTATTTATTTTTTTATTTACTACTAAAAACATATCATCTTAACAGTTAATGCCAAAGCGATGATATGACGATGATTATTAAATACTAAGCAATATTACTTTTGACAGTAGTATTTTCTAACAGAGTCGGGTACATCAGGGGGTAGTAAGGATAGACGCCATACTCCTTCAGGTACAGATAACGATGAATGAATGAATTTATTTTGTAGCTTTTCTAACAAATTTACGTACTAATCCTCGTGAAAAAAATACTCGATTAGTAAAGTATTTCGGTCGTTATCGTGTTAACATACATTACCTACAACAAACGGACGTCCAAGACAGTTTTTTTAAACAGTTTTTTAACTAGTTTAAAACAAAAATGGCATCAAAAACATCATGAGTGTTAAAAATAGTGTTTTTTCTTGCTATGTGTGTGTATATATTATTTTACAAGTGCAATATATGATAAATAGCCATTTTAAGTTTGTAAAATCAGTTGTTCTCCATGAAACGATAGTAGTACACACCTCAACGTTCCGCTTATAAGGCGTGCAATAACATCCACAATTAGGTGTCGCGGAGAGAGCACCGCGCATAATTAGTACACAATAGTAGGGGAGCCGCAGAAGGAAGTATGGGATTTACTCAAGCGCGGCAGATTAACATAAGGGAGGATACCTTGCACCCTGCTGAGTACCTGTACCATATATAAGCCCTCTAAGCAATAAGTGCGTCTAGGGCAGCCCATCAAATTAGTAAAAAAAAAATCGATGGTCTAAATATTAAAGCGCGTCAGATTAAGATAAGGTGGGTTAATTATGAGCTAATAAGAATATATTTTGAAAATCTGACGATTTGAGCGTGACGAAAGGAAGTGGGAGAGTTACAAAGCTGCAAAAAAAACGATATCTTGACATTCTCGAGCGTGGCTAATTTTATTTTTATTTTGAAGGAAATAATTCAAGGATAACGAAAAATATATAATCTGACGATTTCCACAAGCCGAAGTAACAAAAAATCGTTGTAGATGGAAAGTTCAAAATGATCTGGTTTGTAGGTGATCAATTGCCGAAAGCGTATGAAGATGTAGTCATAAAACCTGATAATGCTTGAGGATATTCCAGAATCAGGTATATCTTTTCTCCAATAATTAAAAAACACGTTATTCATAACAAAAAAATATTGTTAAATATTTTAATAATTTCTTGTATCTGTAGATACGCAATCTGAGGATGAAATCGAGCCAGAAGAGGAAGATGTTTCTACGGACGAAGATCATGATTAATTAATCAAATAAATATTTTTTTTTTTTTCAATTTATCTTTAGTTCCATCCGTCAGCCTTTAAACATCCACTGCTGGACATAGGCCTCCCCAAGAGAACGCCACAACGAGCGGTCCCGTCATGGAGGATAGTGCCGTAATTGCCACGCTTGGCAGGCGGGTTGGCGATCGCAGTGGATGTTGTTAATACTCGAGGTAGTGCTGCTGCCCACTCACTCGGTATTCCCTCAGTCGGCTCTTACGACTCCCGTGGGTATAGGGGTGGGACAATTCTAAAGCCGGCCCCACACGGCCAACTTTAGTTATTAACTTTAGTTACTTTCTTATAAATAAAAGTATTCTACTTAAAAAACATAATTTTTTTTATTTGCATGCTATTTCCTGAGCTTTTCAATTAATTAAGTACAATTATTAAAAAACGATTAAAAATATATTTTTTTATTTGTCAGATTAGGCGAATCCCTCTAGGTAATCGTCAGATTACGAGACAGCACGTCTAGGACATAAAGATTAACCATATACTCGTATATATCTTAATCTGACGCGCTTGAGTATTTCAAAATGGCGATTTTTTTTTGCACATTATATCAATGACCGCGTGTTTGCGTCACATCGAAATCGTCAGATTATTGAATGAGAGATGATTTTTTTTAGCTTCACTTAACATCCCCATAGAAAATCTGACGCGCTCGAGTATGTCCATGCAACAGTTTTTTTTACATATTTGAAAATCTATAGCTGCTTACCCCACTAATGAAAAGGATACATTATATAACATGTTTTTCTTCTTATCATCTAAGATTTGCAACCCAATAGGTCTCCATGACGCTCGAGTAAATCCCCTATTACAACAGTCGAGCAACTGGGGGTCCGCTCACTATTAAGGAACACAACGGCCGTCACTAGAGGAGCATTTCATAATAGAATTTGACCTACTCCAGTCTTATTGGTTTTCCTTAACGCGTATGTGTTCCCAGCCCGGGTCTCCCCACTACACGATATAAACTGTGTGAGCTTAAAGAAAAAAAATATAAATGCAGTTTATAAACCAGTGGAAAATAACAATAAGTGTTATATAAAGGAAACGAAAGCAGCAAGCTATAATTCAAAATTTGGATTTTTTTTTATTAAAACGCGAGAAATTGTTATAATACTTATTTGATTTTACTTTCAACAGAACGGGCTTTATTATAAGTGGACATCATTGTGTTTAGAGGAGCATGTTGTCCTAGATTTGTGCGACATGACCGGACGACAAATACAACTAGTACTGGACGTGACAATGTATGTCCGAAGCGAGGCACCCTCACCTTAATTTATTTAAGAATTTCAGGAGTGTATGTTATGGACCACCAAAGTAATGTAACATAGTTCCAGTGGTCCAATACAGGGCCAATACAGGCGGAGAGACAGCACAACAGCGGGTTTACTTAGAGGGCCCCACACTACCTTGTTCGTCTCCCCGAACGACAGGGTGTGCGGTTAGGTACATTTTCCCGCCTTAACAGAAAAAAAGGAGTGTATTATATGTTATTCTATTTGCAATTTTATAAACAGTACACAGGTCATTTATCACTCCGTTGTTTTATGGATGTCGTAATTTGAAGTAACTTACTACTAAACAGTAAACAATTAGACGATAATAAATAAATAAGGTAAGTATTATTTTCTTTGTCATTATCATTATTAGTCTTAATGAGCTGTAATTGTAACTCTGCGTTTTCTAGTTTTATATAAGTAGGTACCACCTGAACAATAAAATTAATATCGTTATATTTGTAATTGGGTTAGGTTTAATGTAATGACATTTACAATAGCAATAACTCTATGTACCTACCTACACTGTAAATAAGCTCTTGAGTTTCCTATTAAGTATGTATTAAATAAATAAAATATATTTGCGCGCACACTCGTGCACTATAATATCTCCTGTGCGTGCTTGGGTAGTATATTTTGACAATGGCCGCCCGAACTAGAGATCATTACTGCAGACAATAAAACTTTAAAATTGAGCAATATTATACACAGCACCACTTCACGGGTAGCCGCTTTTCTTGTAGTAACACTACTAAAGCTAGTAACCCGCAACCATTTCGTCGCATGCTCCAAGTCTTTCAGAGTTTCTCGACTTTAGGCGGTTTGTGATAAAGTGCATCGCGTCTCAAGGGCACATCGGCCGCTCGTGTATACTTATAAGTGACAACGACAGTATCGCGACAACAAATGAGTCGCGCAATTAGTACAGGTCGTATGTAATAGAGGTACAACTAAACGTGCACATGAATGGGTGACGGGTTCAACGTTTGACTATTGTAATATGTGTTTACTTGTTAATAAACAGAAGTATAATATTTATATGTAGGTATATCCTATTATAAAGCTGTAACAGAGCTGTCTGTACATTTAAGATGTTTGAGAAAAATTTACTGTATTAGTCCGTAGGACTAGTATTTATTTTGTGGTATTAGGCTATATAGGCGTCTGTTTGTTCGTTTGCGCATCATGCAAAAACTACTGAACGGATTTTGATGCAACTTTTCTATTTGATAGCTCTTGATTAGACTTAAAAACTGGGTATACATTTTATCCCGCTACTATATCGGGAATCTGAGATATGACCTAAAAACTAGCTTCTGCACTGCACCGATGTTGGAGTGGTTTAGATACCGGCCTCCAGACCGAGTGTTGTGGGGTCAATTCCCACACTCTTTATGTAATCCACAAATAGTTGTTCTGAGTCTGGGTGTTAATCTGCGACGGAGCCGCGGGCAAAGGCTAGTTATCAATAATAGTATATAATACATATGTTTCAATTGAACTTCCAATTTGAATATAATATATGTATACCTGAATTCCTAACTGAAAACGTTTTAATCTATTTTTACGACTTTTTGGAGAATAAAAACATAATACGTCGCCTGCCAGTTATTGGTAGAACAGATAGAGAGAGAAAGATGATAATGACTTAATTATAAAAACGCAGAGAGAGAGAGAGAGAGAGAGAGATGCAGGTCTTTTTGTCAGCTCTTCTCAGCCTATTGGTAAGTATTCTCTAAGGACAGACACATTGGCAGAGCCAATGAGAAGGCAAAGTTTCATGTAGCCGAGCGCGTACACTCACCTTCAGCGGGGTTGGAGACGGCGTCGTGCACTAACGACGCGATGCACCCTGACAAGCCTGCAACAGTTAGTATACCATATGTTAGAGTCACGGTCATGTACCTGGAGATTCGTGCTGCAGCTCTAGACCCTCCGCGATACAGGGTTTGATTCCAACTACTATTGAAAATTTTTAAATAAACAACTATTCTGATTACCTTGCTATTATTGTAAATCATTTATTAAGCGAGGGTTCGAACTCCACTCGTGGTTATCATTTTCTATTTCACATTTTTACAGTTTGCGTTCTTGTATGCTTAACTATATCCGCGAGAGGAGGAAGCTCCAAACAAAACATTATGTCATCTCATCTAGACAATGTGGTCTAGGCTGATGGTGATAGCCTTTACTTTTTGTCAAGGCGGGAAAAAATGTACCTAACCGCACACCCCGTCGGTAAAGAAACCTGCCGTGTGCCGTCTCTCGGCCTTTATTGGCGGGCCACTGGAACTATGTTACATTACTTCAGTGTTTGATGGTAATAGCCTAGGGCTAAAACTAAGAACTACAAAGCAGTTGTATCGAGTTCGATCCTAGATCAAGACCTCGCAAGGAACATACTCCCGATTTCCGAAATTTTCGAAGTTATGTGTGTAATTGAGAAATTATAATTGCTCGGTGAAAGAAAACATCGTGAGAAATCCAGCAAACCTGCGAGACTTTCACGACAGCTTGTAAAGTCTGCAACCTGCCCTAGGCCAGCGTGAACTATGGCCTAGGTCACTCTCACTCACGAACAGACCCTCACCTTGAAAAATGGCTGGCGGTCGGACAATAGGAGCGATGTGCTTACCGTGTACGATGTGCTCGTGCCGATGCCGCGTGTAGGTGGAGAGTGTGCGCTTGCAGTGCTCGTACGTGGCGAAGAAGCATGCGTGAGCCGGACCCGCGCCCGCTACCACCGCCGACATGCCGCGCACCGGCCTGTGGACAACACATAGGTACAATCAGTATTTCGTGTCATGTATTGGACAGGTTTATTTGGGAGTCACAATCACGTGACCAATATGCAGTCTTCTGATGGCAAAAAAAAACCTAAATTCGATGGATTCAGAGAAGACCAGAACCTTATTCATGAAACAGAGTTGCATCGGAGAATCTTAGATGCTCTCTAGGCGGTCCCATTTGAAGATGTGTGTAGTATACTTTAATATCTGAATAAGCGTAGTATGTTGTAATATTTTTAACTCAATGTAAAAAGATTAATATTTATTTTAGTCCTGTCCTAGTGCAATGAGCGAGTTAATGACATCGAACTTGATAACCAAACCAGTAAAACTAGTTGCAACATTAATTAAACTTTGTGTTTTAATTACACAAATATAAGTTTAATTACATTTAAACAGAATAAGATAAATAATAATAAGGTGAAAAGGAAATGTAGCTTCAGCAAACAATAAAATTGAAATACTTTGGAAAATCCAAAACTGCACGCCTCATAATCTTCATTTTTCACAATACAATTGATTATTTGATAAGTAACTAATAATTTATTGGTCTTACTAAGTAGTTTTCAATAAATCACATAGATAGCGCTAATGTCAAAAAATACTTTGGTTATCAAGTTAAAGCAAGCGTGGCGATTACGGCACTATCCCCCATTCTTGTGGTTCTCATGTCTTATACCTACGCCATCTAGCGCTAATTTTAAGAAGTACTTACTAATATATTGGTCTATAGATGTAGTTCTTACGAAATAAGGTATAGCGCTGGTTTTAATGTACCACTGGGCCACCGAGTCGAGCGTAAATATTCACAATTTTTTTAACCGACTTCAAAAAAAGGAGGAGGTTATCAATTCGAATGTTTATATTTTTTTTTGTATGTTCGGGCATAACTCCGTCAAATGTTGACGGATTTGCAAAATTCTTCTTTTGTTTGAAAGGGGTTTATTTCGAAATGGTCCCAATTAAATGTTATCGAAATCGGTGCAGTAGTTTTTAAAAAATCAACAAACATTTAAAAAAATTGTATACATCGATGATATTTTTTTCGTTGCCTGATTTTTTTTCGTTTAGGGAGGCCTCCCCATCTTGTACGACCTACTCTAAGCTATTTTATAAAAAAACACTAAAAAGCACAAAATAAAACATTTAAAAAAAAAACCGCCTTCTAGTGCACCCAGGAACTAAAAAGCAATAAATAATTGGTATTTAGATACGATTTCCGTGCTAGACACCTACTGATGTGTTTGAAGCCGTGCCAAAAATGTTTCTAATGTTACTTTGTTGTTATGTTGTGTTGTTTAGGTAATGTATGTACATTACCTACAACACACGGACGTCCAAAACAGAACTTTATTAAACAGTTTTTTAACTAGTTTAAATAACAAAAATGCCATATCATGAGTGTTAAAATTGTGTGTTTTTATATGTGTGTGTATATATTATTTTACAAGTGCAATATAATGATAAATAGAGACATTTTAAGTTTGAAAAAATAGTTATTATGCGCATAACGAGAGTAGTACCCACCTCAACGCTTCGCTTATGAGGCATGCAATACAACATCTAAATCTTCCAGATACATTTTATTAATATCACTGATCAACCGGATTAAACACAATAAAAATGTATTTTCAGACAATTTTATGACAAGCGTTGTTGGCTCATGAGCTGTTGTCAACTCATAGTTAACTCATAACTCCTCACTATTTATGTAACATTATTATAATTTATGTTCGTATAATATCTGTGTCACTAATTCATTAGGGAGAGAGGGCAATACAACATTTTATTTTATACAAATATTTGTAATGCTTTTGTTGGTTGACTAACCATAGTCCACCTAATGATAAGTGCTAAGTAACTGCCGGCATCAAGAATAGCTCCACCTCGTCTCTTCCTATGGGAGTCGTAAAAGCCGACTAAGGGATTACCGGGGGACCGGGCAGCAGCGTTCCCCTGTGTACTAAAAACATCCACTGCGATCGCCAACCCGCCTGTCAAGCGTGGCGATTATGGTAAAACCCCCATTTTGGGGAGGCCTATGTCCAGCAGTGGACGATGAAGGGCTGATGGATGGATGGATGGAAGTAACTGCCGCTCGTGAGCTCCATAATACTTAGAGAGTACTGCAAAGTCGCTACTCACCAATTTACCTCGCTAATGGGAAATTCATGAATGGACGGCTGCCTTCCACTCACCCATCCGAAATGCTTAACGGTCGCTCACACGGGAGACGGTGGTACCGTTCTTTTTCATTTCTTAATACAAATGACTATAGGGTATTTAACATCACACTGCGAACCTTAATGAACGAGCCTAATTAAAAATGATCAAAATTATTTAAAATTACCCCCTCCACCCATGGGAGTCATAAGAGCCGACTGGGGGAATACCGAGGGAGTGAGCAGCAGCACTCTTTCGAGTATTAACAACATCCACTGCGATCGCCAACCCGCCTGCCAAGCGTGGCGATTACGGCACTATCCCCCATTCTTGGGGAGGCCTATATCCAGCAGTGGACTTTAAAAGGCTGATGGATGGATGGGTGGAAAACGGATTTAAAATTAAGAGGCGGATGAAACAACGCGTCATAGCTTGTACGGAATTTAACCATTTCTCGACAATAGTATTTTAGCATATTTTATACCTAAGTCATTTAGAGAACAAAGCCAAATTGGCGAGCATAAAACTGGGCGCAGAGCCAAGTACTTTACAGCGAGGCGGACCTGTACTGTATAAAGCACATGTCCGCCCTCACGTTGAGTACTGCTCACATCTCTGGGCAAGCGCACCAAAATTCTTGATCGACCACTTGCAAGGCGTACTGTTCTAATTGTTGATGATACCGATGTAGGTACTCCCGTGGACTGGAGTCGTTGTGGTGGCGAAGAGATTTTGTCTCTGTTTGTTTGCTTTATCGACTCTTCTATGGGGAGTGCTCTGAGGAACTGGTTGAGATGGTACCAACATCGCCGTTTTCCACGAGAAGCCGTAGTAGAGTTCATCCATACCAACTGGAGACGATCTCGTCCAAGACACGGTTCGTTTTCAGCGTTCCTTTCTACCACGTACGTGTAAGATCTGGAAAGAGCTTCCTGCTACGGTGTCACCCCAGCGTTACGACTCGTCCTATTTTAAACAAGATTTGAGAAGAGCACTATACCTACTCACGGTAGGCGGCGGCTTGGCTGTGCCCCTGGTGTTGCCAAAGTCCACGAGCGGCATTACCACTTACCATCAGATGGGCCGTTTGCTCGTCTGCCACCGTTGGCAATAAAAAAAAAATAGTAATCATGGACTTGTAATGCATTCATCAGTTCCATGACTCGAGTTAGGTATGCACTGGGACAGGACAAAGGCTTAATGTTATCTAAAACCCGTTTCACGCCATTCTTAGGACCGCAGAGTTAAGTAGGCCACAGTACGCGTCAGTTCAACTTTTATTCTTCATACGCGGGTCAAGCAACTGATTCATAATATAGTGTTCTAAGAAATAACAAATGCAATCTGTAGTAAAGTCGGGTTCGACTAAAACATCTGAAACTGAGAGCCGAACAAAGCCCATGTCGAGACATCAACATGATCACGAATTCTGAGGTACCACTATGTTGAAATCTTATATATATCTATATATCGGTTTCTTTGATACTGTAGGTGAGCACTAAGAAAGCACTTTACGCAAATCCTATACCAAATGAATGTATCACTATGACGCGATCGAAGCTGCGGATAATGCCTAGCGAATTACATAACAAGTACCTACATAAAAGAATAACTGACTGACATATCAACGTACACCCCCAGACTTCTTCATCCCTCTTTCTTCGTGGGGCTAAGACCGTAAAAATTTAAATAAGAGTTTTTTGATACTGTAGGTGAGCACTCAGAAGTGGAGGAACTTATGCGTAGAGTGTATACCTCACCCCTGGCGAAAGGAAGTCTGAAGGAACACCACATAGTTTTAGCAGATAGATCAGTTCCACTGGGAGTGCGGCATAAACCGTCCCTCTACCCGGCGGACGGGAGTCCATAAAGGATCTCCACGCGTAAAAAAATATAGGTAAGCACTCAGAAAGGATTTGACGCCAATTCCATCCAAAATGATTTTTTTTTCAGTAAAAACGATCGTTCAAAATTTGATTCGGAGTGATAGGATATTAAAAAAAAAATAGGAGATAAAACCAGTAACACGCGTCCAAATACAAAATTTTATCCAAATCGTTAAAACAGTTTTCAAGATACACGCAACAAATTTAAATTTAGAATTAGCTCGTTAAAGTTAGAAGATTCGTAACAACGATATAAATGACGGTCCACGTTGCAGTGGTGTGCAACGGGCACAGCTTGCTGATTAGTTATACTCTCCTTGTGAGTGCGAAACACTTTACGTGTGATTGGAACAAATCGCTACGGCGGACGTTACGTCACCACTATATAAAACATTGTTCGCGAACCTGTGGTACACAACATGTGCTCCATAATCTATATTTTATAACTACCTGCTACCTACGACTTCATCCGCGTGGAACCTAGTTATTTTCTTATTTTCTGCATAATTATTTTTCAAAAATTAAATTAGCTGATGTTACTATTTACATGCCAGTAAAAGTCCCGTTCAAATCGGTCCAGCCGTTTCGAAGTTTAGTTGAAACACACAAACAAAACTTAAAAAATTGGTATTACCATAATATACTTTCATATGTATTATTAAGCATTTAGTAAAACGCTGTTATATAGACATACAAACAGACACATCATTTTATTATTTGTATAGTTTAATTTATGAATAAGATAATAAAGAGATAACCTTTGTTTGTTTATGTTTAAGGAGGTAATCTCCGGAATTCTAAAAATTCTTTGGCTAATAGAAAGGTGCATTATTCCAGATGAATATTAACTATTATAATGTTATGTTATGTAATACATAAATAATACATGATGTGTAAGATTATGGACTAATATACATGTACAGTACAGGAGAGCAGTTGTCGTGGCACACACAATTCATTCGATAATTTTGCAATAAAAAAGAGTAAGAAATAATCGGCGCTCGGCACTGTAGGCTTGGCTGTGCCCCTCGTATTGTTTATTGCTTACCTCATGAACGGCGGTTATCACTTACCGTCGCTGTGCCTTGTCTACCGGCTTTAGCAATGAAAATATTCATCACAATGCGACAATTAATTTCTTACAAATTATGATTTTAAAAAACTTTTACGGAATCTATCACATATATTATTTTTTGGTTAACCATTCGACGTCTAACGTCTCAGAGCACCCGTGATCATGAATGCTGTAAAGTATTGGAAACGTCGGGATAGTAGAAAACCAAGTAAACGCGATAGAATTCATAGTTTATTTTTTTCCTACCTTGTATGTATTTATAAATAACTAGATGACCCGGTGAAGTTCGTGTCACCTACAATTTATTTTATCAGCGATTATTATTTCTAATCAATCTGTATAGCTAAGGTTTCAATTCAGACAGGTTATTAAATGAAACTTGATTGTAATCCAAATGTATTAGAATGACGTAGTTTGGGGTCTGTTGTCAGTCCCATAATCCAAAAAGGCGATTCCTAACCTACCAATTTAGATTTTAACATTTTTCAACTCTTTTATGGGTTTTCCCTGTTCTTTATCTCATAAACCATCACTCACACCTCCAGTATTAGAGCGAACATACAAAAAAGAAACTCACTTCGGTCAAGCCACTTTTTGAGTTTTAGCGAGACTAACGAACAGCGATTGATTTTTATATAAATAGATTTAAAATTTAAATTTTAATTTAAGGTTCATACTTATGAGATGAGCACTATTTTCTTTACGGTATTGTCGTGTCTTGCTAGTGAGGGCGATACATACAAGGAAGTTGTGTGTGGTTCGTTCATAAGAAATGTTGTTGGCGCCTGGTACAGATGAGGCAGGAAGCCGCACTATGCAACGTCACCCTCACAAAAAGCAATCCGGCGAGTTTTTACATTCGTTATATCACTTGATGTAACACGGCAGAGGCCCCAGCGACGGCTCTTACCGTCGAATATCACCTACACACTTGTTTGCTTAAATTATTCGCGTGTTTTTTGTGACGCTTCTTGGGGCGACCTCGCTTCCAAATCTATTACTTTTCGAGTCTTGAAGTTTAGCGTTGTATTCATTAATATCAACCGCGCCATGTTCAAATAAAAGTGCTAACTGTAAGGTATCATTAAATTTCTACGTAAGCAATTAACAGAGATAAGCAAAAATATTAAGGTGTAAAATTGGACATAGTTTCTGAAAAACGTTCCAACCCACAATGTCAAGTTTCGAGAAAATTAAGTTTGTAGTTCAATTTTGTATTACTATCTCACATCTTGCATAATCGATTATAACATAATTATATGTATAAAATATATACTCGTTTATACAAGATGTGAGATAGACAAAATTGAACTACAAACTCATCTTCCAAATGGATATTTTTTTTCGCAACATCTAAAGATTGACTTTGTCTTGGTATAAACATTTGTACGTGGAGCAATAGTGATTATTGGCATAATAAGCATTAATCTCTCGAGCGTCACATGTGGGTAGATGTGCGGCACAAACATTTAAACTAGCAGTGATAGCTTAGTGGTAAAAAAGGACTGCAAAGGTAGATATCGAGTTCGAGCCTAAGCCAAGGTCACGGCATACACCTCGACCTTTCGAGCATGTGTATTTGTTTACAAATCATCACAGCTCGTTCGCGAGGAAACCTGCATGCATGCCCCAAAGATTTTCTCAAGGGCTTGTAAGTCTGCCAGCCCGCAACCGACGACGGCCTCATACCCTATTACTCTGAGAGGAGACAGAGGAGAGCGGTGCCCAATATGGGATTGTAAAAGGTCGAACAAAAAAGCATTAAACAGGTTCTGTTGGTTAACTAGACGATGATATTATTTGTTACGTTTTTCACTTATCACCACTCCCTTGTGGGGTAGGCAGAGAGAACAGAGTACCAAAAGGCTGTATTCTTTCATACATCTCTCGCTTCCTCAACATTTATAATTCTCTTCATACACGGTCGCCGGTTTCGAAGATTCCTGACTCCTTTGATTAGGTCTAGGTAGGTGAGCCTCGGGCTCCCACTGTACCTACCCTACATCCTTCCGATTTCGCATTGTAGGTAATATCTTCTGAACCAGTCACTCGTCCAGTGTTCTTTCCACATGTCTGAACCCTTTCGCATTTTACATCAATACTTTCTTTCATATCTACTCGTTCGCTTGTCGTTACGAATGCGGTCAGTCAGTCTCACTCCACAGATTTTCCGCAGAGATCGCATTTCGACCGCACACCGCATTGATTTTACTCCCATGCTCCTTTTTTCTTTTTCAGTTTCATAAGACTAATTTTAAATTAATATTCTATCGAGAAAGTATAGCTTACGTAATACGTCAACGGCCCCTTAGACATTCCGGGTTAAGCCATTATTCTTCTGAATTCTTCAAGTACAGCATGTTTGTAAGATATCTGAGACGAAGCGATAGATTCCTGTGACGTCACCACAACATATTATATTGCGCAACAGTCGGATCACATCGTATCCGGCCGTGGCGCGTTCGGCTTGTTACCTTGACGTCCAAGGCCGGCCGTGGTTCGACACGCAACCTTCAGACCTCCAATCGATACACAAGTTCAAATAAAACATTAAAGTGTCGAGGCCCTAAATCAGCACACGACATATTGTTATTTACGGTACTGTTGCGTAATAGTTGATGTACGACGGGCACGATCGATACCGTGACGACACGCGCTTACAATGCGTCCGTCCATACAACTGTATTGGAATCGGAGTCTATTGTAAGCGAATGCGACATCATAACAATAATTACTGCCATCTGATCTCCACGACCCAAAGGTGACGTCACTGGATGACGAGATTCTAAGGTAAGAGGATAAGATATTTAACGTTACGGCTTCTCCGTAAACATTTAGGAAGTTTGGGGCTCAACGCACTTTCTGAGGATTGTTACAACCTTGAAAATGTTTGCCTCGTGTGCTCCTCTTGATAATTGATGGTTAGACATCAGCATGGCCGTCTGTCGATCTACCTATTGAGCTATGACTTCTGTGTAGTAGGTACCTACTTTACTTTTTGATGTGAAACATCTAATGCGGAAAGGAGGGTAAAATCGGCTGTTAGCGTGGCAACGCTTTTATTTTACTTGTCCCGTTAAAATTTTGCAAGTTAAATTTGACACACTTGACGGTTTCCGATTGAATTTAAATTTTACACGCATATGTATATCGCGTGACAATGCAATATTATGATAACATGGCTTTGATCTGAAGATGGAGCTGGAAGGTGGACATAGGAACTCTATACCTAATGAAACGGCGCAACCCCATCGAGTTTGGGTTCATGTGATTCGTCTTGACGAGTACTTTGTCTCTGGATCTAGGGTCTAGTAATGGAGCTGTAAGATGGCCTCAGTAACTCTGTAAGGAAACGATCCAAACCCATCGAGTTTATACTCGTTTGATTCGTCTTAAGGAGTACTTTGTCAAGTTATGATCATTTGATTTGTACAAAATAATGTCGATATTTCACATCTGGTAGACGTCCCGCGACGTCGTTTATTTTATTCTAAGCAAACCAACACAGACGTGATGGTAGGCGAGAATGTGGTTTACGGTAGTGTTCATTAGTGGTAGAGCCCCCAGCATCAGAGGCGAGCCGCCTCGATTATGGAAGTATCACCCTCTAACACCTAACCCTTTCCTTATCCTCCATCCTCTCCTTATTATCCATTATTTTCCTTGGGTTGGCGACGTGCGAGTGATGCCTCTGATGTTGCTAGCGCCTATACGATACGGTAATAGTTTACCATCAAGAGAGCCGAATGCTTGATTGCCAGCCACGTAGTAAAAAAGCCAGTTGTGTTGTGCACCTAGCATTATGTTAGAAGCGTTTTTGTCCGTGTGATGACGGACTAAGAATACAAGTGTCACCACCTCATTCTTTCCCACGGGTGTCGTATAAGGTGATTAAGGGAAGTAAGCAATTATCATCCATTGCATGACTGGTGGTAGGGCTGGGTACCAAGTGCGAGTATTCACTTGGTATCGGGCCCGAGCGGGTTGGTACCACCATTTCCCGTGTGATCGGTCATGAAGCACATCGTTGCGTTTTGGCTGTAGCAGGAGATAGCCGTTTATATTTCATTTCATATGTGTGGAATGAAATAGTGAGCAGCGGCTTGACAATACTCTCAGTATAGTTGAGTCCATGAGCGACGGTTGCCATTTACCATTAGATGGGCCTTGGCTCGCCTGCAGTGGCACTACAAGCAATAAAAAAAAAGCGTTTCACATCAATCGAGGGTTTGGCTTTAATAAAGTATATGGAAATTACCCCGTAAATAAAACCTCCCCCCAGGATCTGTACAGATGCCTTGCAAAAAGCTGTTTTCTTAGTTGCCTAGATATGGCACTAACAAAAAAACAATGGTGGGTACGTCTTGTACACTTACCCCATCATCAAAGGGTGCACATCGTCCCGGTTGGAAATACATTTGAGACCTAATAACAGCGCCTTCCCAGTTAGTTGTAGAGCGTCAGACATGTGGCCACACGGCGGACTGGGTCACGAGTACCTCTGACGTCACAGCCATGTGCGTGTTTGTACCACATAACCGGTTGTTGCTTCACGCGCTTCGTCCTCCGACAAACAATTTCCCTTTTTACCATACGTGTCCAATTTTACCGATCCTACACCACAAGGAAACATTCCGCACAAATTACTCTATATTTATCTAAGTATATAAATAAATGATAGTCTGCCGTTGGGCGCGCATTTTGTAAAAGCTACTGGATACATTTCAATTAAATTTTCTGTTTTATTGCAAAGACACCTTGCCCCTTATCTAAAAAAAATATTGCGATATCTTTATCATCTAGTATAATTCTCCTGTCACGTCGTTGCTCACGATGAACTCCGAAACTATATCTAACAGATTGATCTATATTTTTAGCACTTGACATGCTCAGCTAACTTTTAGAGTACACATAATTATTTGTGAATGAGGAAAAAGAGAGCATTAGTACGAGAAGTGATAGGAAAGGACGCAGGTTAGATTCCCGCTCGTACTAATATTCTATTTTTCCTACTTCACAAATAATCATTTGTATTTAACAGATTTTCACGTTTTTTAAAAATATGTGTTTTAAAGTACAAATTATTTGTGAATAAGGAAAAAGAGATTTTTTGTACTAGCGGGAATCGAACCCGCGCCTTTTCCAATCCGGGGAAGTGCTCTGAACCACTGAGCTATAGTACAGATCTTTCGATCATCCCAATCTACTTATTACATTTTGTCTTTACGACCAACGCCATCTATCGGAAGCATTTACATGCATTAAACCAATATAGTAACATTTTGATCTATATTTTAGCATTCGACATGCTCAGCTAGTTTCATATAATGTTATTAAAGTTTTAAGACATAATAGTTTTGCTACTTTATAAGTACTACGTGTTCACTAATGTGTTTTCTGTTAATATAATAAGCGACGTAGACAAAGTCGCGGGCATCAGCTAGTTACTAATATAGCCTTTTTACCTTCAAATATGTGTATGATGCACGAAATCTCATATCATGTGTTCATGCCATTGGTGTGTCAATTCACAAGGTAAGGTTGCAATATAAATGGCCTTTAACATTACATTAAATATATGATAATTGATAGCACATCCAACATGACGGCATTAGCTCGAGATCACAGACTCAACCGAAACGTCAAGATGCTATATTTTTCGTGAAGAATACTGATCGTGTCACTACATGAACTATACTATAAAATATGAAAAATGTAATTTTAAAAAACTTAATTTTAATTCTATATTTATTTATGTGTACCTACACAATAAAAATAAAAATTTATAAAAATATTATATGATTGACAGCACAGATGGCGGAGTGGTTTATTAGACACCGGCTGGGTTCGATTCCCACACGGGACCACTCTGTGTGATCCACAAAAGGTTATTCTGAGTCCAGATGTATTTTGTATAAGTGAAATTATGTCTGTAAAGTCTATATAGGCTTCAGTAGGACAAGGTCTCAGGTCCACCAGACCTATATTAGGATAAATATTTTATGGAGCATTTCACTTTCGTAACTAAGTACTTTCAGCTCACGAGATTGCATTGCAGTTTTGTGAACAGCAGAGGACGAGGTCCTCCGCGGGATCGTTGTGGCTATGACCAACGGGGAGCATAAACATCCCTGCGTGTCACGGGTGCATATCACGTGAAATGTACCGTCTTTCACACATACATATTTAGGAGCGTGAAGCGGTCACGCCAAGCGGTATGCACGGATAAATAACACTCCATGAACTCTAAGAACTGGTAGCTATTAAATAGATTTTAAGACGTTATTCCGCTCAATCATGCTAGAGCATTACTGTAAGTGAAAGTTTGACGTGAAGGAAGACGCGTGCGGGCGGCCTCGGCACGTAATCGATTTACTTTTGATATTATTGATTACGCGCGATGCGTGGAACACTTCGACGCGGTGACGAACAAAAGGAATGTCACTACCTCATTCTGTCCACGTGTGGTGTCCTTATTGAAATATTTTATACATGTGGTGATGGACTAACAATACAAGTGTCACCACCTCATTCTTTCCCGCGGGTGTCGTACCAGGCGAATAAGCGAAGTAAGCAGTTATCACCCACTCATTGTTGGCGTTATGTTGGCTATCAAGTGGGAGTAGTAGTTCTAATTTGTTATCGGGCCCGAGCGAGTGTTTACTACCGTCTCCCGTGTGACTGACCATGAAGCACCTCGGTGTGGATATAGCAGAAGATAGCCGTCCCGTACTACATCCGCGAAATGAAATAGTGAACAGCGGCTTAGCAGGAGTCTTAGTCAACGAGCGGCGCCTACCATTCAGGGGAAATCAGGTGGGCCATGGCTTGTTTACCATCTTAAAAAGAAAGTACAGTACCTATATACTGCAGGATAACCTTGACATAGTAAGACAACATTCGTTCATAATTTGTAACAGGTGCACGAAGACGTTCTCTGCCCGCTGTGTCGCCTCTACTGAACTAGTAAATACAGGAAAATGCAGATAAAATCGTCCAAGTGAACAGAGTCATTATAAATTAATGACATAATTAGTAGTTAGCTGTAATGGCGCGTTTATATGCGCGCCGCGCAGCCCGGCAAGCAGCTTGGGAAGCAGCTCGGCGCGCAGCCCGGCAATCATCGCAATTGTCCGTTCACACGCTTGCATTCAAAGCGACATTCAACGGGCACGCGCACGAGCACACGCGTGTGAACGGCTGCCCGTGGCTGCCCAGCTGCTTGTGCACGCGCTCGGCGTTGAACGGAGTGAGCGTCGGTTTTTTGGCAAAGTTCAAAGGATTTTTACGCAAAGGGCGGTTATTGTACGATTACACGCCCGCTGCGCAGACCAGCATGCAGCTCGGGACGCACCTCGGCGCGCAGCTTGCCATGCACCTCCAGGCCAAGCAAGCTATTCACACGCATGAGGCACACCAGTTGATGCATGTATGGCGAACATAAAAGATATAAGATGAAGGTTAAATAAAAATAATAATTTAGAATTTTTTATGTACATTTTTAGCATTGTACACGCATGCTTAGCCATATACATTAAACACAAAGTGGAAAATATGAAATCGGAAGTAACAGTCACGGGCAGGATTTGAACCTGCATCTCCTGGATACCGTCCAGATGCTTTGCCAATTCGGCCATCGTGACAACTGCTCTTGACTGCTAATCTCGATAACACATTCGTACTTAACGTCCTGGGTGACACCTGCGCCATCAGTCGGAAGTATTTACATACACATACATTATACCAACCAAGTAAACTTAATTTTACAATAAAATCATCTAGACGGTATCCAGGAGATGCGGGTTCAAATCCTGCTCGTGACTGTTGTTTTACATTTCACATTTTCCACTTTGTGTTTAATAAAATAGTCATTATAATATACTAGTGGACCCCACAGACGTTGTTCTGTCCAAACGATTCGTTTGGGTTCGTTAGATAGGTATATCTTTTTACATTAGACAAAATTAAAGAAAAAATCGAAAATCGAAAACCGTGTCCAAATGTGAATCTTAACCATCCCGGTGTTTACTCAAACATTCATAAATAAATAGAATAAAGTCTTGAAATCCTATTAAGGCGCCACCTACCGGGTCCAAATGTTAATCTAAACCATCCAGGGCGCCACCCAAACGCATACAAAAAAATTCATTCAAATCGGTCCAGCCGTTTAGAAGGAGTTCAGTGACATACACAAGTACAGTAGAATTATATATATATAAAGATTAGTGATAAACAAACAAACTTATCATCAAGCCTGTATTCTCCGAAGGGGTAGGCAGAGGTGTATTACACACCCACGATTCGCCAGCTATGTTTAAGTCTCACGTAATAGAGGCGAGCCTATTGCCGTCTACCGGGCACATTTCAGACTCTAGGTTACTACTGAGAACTTTTCTTTTGACGAAAAAGCTCAATAACATTTCCCAATCCGGGCATCGAACCCGAGACCTTATGATCAGCAGTTGCTCACACTACCGCTGCTCTACCGAGGCATTCATATTATATGTATATATAGTATAGCAGTTTCATCCATCCATCCATCAGTCTCTCAAAGTCCACTGCTGGACGACATAGGCTTCCCCAAGAGAACGCCACAACGAGCGGTCCTGTGCTGACTGCATCCAACGGCTCCTCGCGGCTTTTACCACATCGTCGGTCCATCCGGTAGGAGGCCGTCCTACGCTGCGCCGTCCGATACGTGGTCGCCACTCGACAACCTTTCTTCCCCAACGGTTGTCGGTTTGTCGAGTGATGTGGCCTGCCCATTGCCACTTCAGCATGGCAAACCGGTGGGCTATGTCGGTCACTCTCGTTCTCCTACGGATATCCATATTACGGATTCGATCATGTAGGGAAATACCAAGCATAGCCCGCTCCATGGCCCGCTGAGCGACTTTGAGCCATGTTAGCAGTTTAATAGTGATTAATTTCAATATTGTAATAACAAAACAGTATATGGGAAGAAACGTAAAATCAAAACCTGCCTCATTGGGTTAGTTTTCGGAATAGTTTTCTCTTTGATTTTATTTCATGGCCTATATTATCTAATTTACAAATATGACGAAATCTTATCTGTGCTTAATATTTTTGTACTATAAGTTTTAATGGGTTTGTTTGTTGATTTCAATTCAGGATCAAAAATATGAATGGTACTCTCTACCTATGCGTAAAGTGGGGATGTTTGTTTTAGCTCATCTACCCGTGAAAAAAAGTAACGCGTGTTTTCTTAGTATTTAAACTATTTTTTTTTCATTAATACTTGTGCGTCCGGTCGTCTCGAAGGCTTACAAGGTACTAAAGCGACCGCGCGCATGTGAACAGGATACGGGCGCAAGCACATTCATCCTTTGAACTTTGCCAAAAACCGACATTCACTCCATTCAACGGCGAGCGCGTACACAAGCAGCAGGGCAGCCACTGGCAGCCCGTTCACACGCGTGTGCCCGTGCTCGTGCCCGTTGAATGTCGCTTTGAACGCTAGCGTGTGAACGCACCATAACAACGGACTAGCCAACTGGTATGTGCCTGTAACGAAACACATGCAAAGCCCGCGAGTACAACACTCATAGAAAGCTAATCTATACGTACTATTATAAAGCTTTAACAGAGCTGTCTGTAAATTTAAGATTTTTGAGAAAAAATGACTGTACCTATTAGGCTATATAGACGTGTCTGAACACAAGACAATTTTTTTTAGTTTTTTAGTCTGTTTGTCTGTTTATCTGTTTGTTTTTTCGCGCATCACGCAAAAACTACTGAACGGATTTTGATGCAATTTTTATTTGATAGATCTCGATTAGACTTAAAAACTGGTATACATTTTATCCCGCTACTATATCGGGATCCTGAGATACAACCTAAAAACTAGCTTTTGGCACATAATATTTTTCTATTAAAAATAGTGAGTTCAACGCGAATATGAACAATCTAATCATCTATCGTCTCGACTAACAGTCTGCAACATGATCCCTGACTGCTTCATCCACATTGACTTTGATCTTCCGTGAAAAATTAAGGCCCAGGGCACACTACTCTGATCTTATAAATTGCTGGCGACTTCAACCCCGTTCAATCCGGAGGAAAATATTAGTTTTAGATAAGATTTTCTCAACATTCGTTCTACATGGAGAAAGAATAACTATTCTAAATTTCAAGTCAATAAGGCGTATAGTTTAATAGATCTCATGGTGATGTGATCATATTAGAAGTGATCACAATCACCGAGTGATCATGCCTTAGACTTAGAGCCTTTGATCTATATGTAATTGATGCTAACTAACAGTAATAAGTCTGTTATTATTCAATAGAAAATGGTAATACGCATCTATTTATTTGTCGTGTATTACAAACAAATATGTGTTGCTGTGTAATTCCCAAATTACATATACACATAGACATTTTGCTTTTAATAACAGTGTCGTGCCGTCCATAACAATTGTACTGTTTGAGTTGTTGATCCATGTACGAAATGGACTTGACCTTCAACATACAATTATCTTGGAAGCAATATTTCGATTTTACACGGTATTGGTTAAGGGCTAATCGTCTCCTAGGCTACGTGTGCAACTGTAATACTGATAACTGATAAGTAACAAATAAAAATTGACACAAAAATATATTAATCAGTTGTACTAAACTATTTAACTGTCGTTTCCGTCTTTTCACAGATAAGCTTACTTTCGGAGTCATCCACATTTCACGTCGTTCCCAAAGGTTTATACTTTGTACATCATCCATAACCTATGTAATCGAGGGCATATCTAGACACATCAAAAAAAGTTTGAGATCACTAGCAAAAAATGCTGTTCTTTTTTAAATTTCACTCTCTAAAAGAAAAGTGCTTACGTGATATCTTTTATAAAAAGAAAATATCTTTATTGAAACTAAAAAAATAACTATTTGTAATTATTTTACAAATAAAAATTTGATTTGAAAATTTTAATGCAATTGTGACTAAGAAATAAATGAAAGAAAACGACGAAATAAGAAACATTATTAAGAATTTATTACGGAATTGTTTTTATTTAGTACAAGATAACTCCTCCCCTAGCTCGAACACAAGCAGCAATCCTCCTGGGCATGCTGAGAATCAAGTTATTCAGGATTTCTTGCGTGAACCTGTCCCATTCATCAATAGCACCTTCCCTGATCTCTGGCACTGTCTGGGGAGGTGGCTGACGGTTCCAAACAGCTCGCTTTAGAGCATCCCAAACGTGCTCGATCGGGTTCAAGTCAGGTGAACCGACAGGCCAGTCTTACCTGGCAATGTTGTGATCACGGAGAGCAGTATTGACTCGTTGAGCTCGATATGCGGGTGCATTATCATCAACCAATACGAATTGGTGGCCATGAATTATTCTAAATGGTCTGACGATTCCTACGATAACAACATTTTGGTACAAAGCTGCAGTCATCGAGCCCCGATACGGGATTTACGGCGCTCTAGCTCCAATCATTATTACGCTCCAAAAGGACACCGATTTCCCGCCTTGTTGAACAGTACCAGTGGCAGTTCTTTGTCTCATCCCCACGTCTTCTCCAGACACGGACACATCGGTTGTCTGGATGAGTGCATATTCTTGTTTCGTCAACGAAGAAGCAGTTTTGCCAAATGTTTTCCTCGTCATGATCTTCATTTTGGCGGCCACTAGCCCACTGCAATCTGCGTTGCTGTCTTTGCCGTGAGTTCAGAGGTGCTCGTCAGGATCTCCTTGCTCGTAATCCAGCCTGGTGTAAGCAATTCCTGATGGTCTGAGTGCTTTCTTCTAGTCCAGTGGCAGCCCGCAACTAAGCTCTTATTTTAGTGGCATTGATTGTTGGGTCGTGGGCAGTCAGCAGTCTGATGTAACGTTTCTGGGCAGCAGTAAGAACAGTTAGGCGATCACTGCGAGGTTGATCAGCAAAGTTATCGGCGAGCTATTTCTCTCATAGAATATCCTTCTTCCCCCAAAAGTAACAATTCTTGCTCGTAAAGTTTCAGGCAATCCTTTCGGCATCTTTTAAATCAACTTTTGACACGAAAAATTGAAAAAAAATGCTTGAATCTTGTCGGTCAGATTTCTGAATAAGCATAATAACTAACTTATCATCACGCCATTTCCCTTGCAGGATAGTCAGAGAGAACGGAGTGCCAAGAGGCTCTATTCTTGCATATATCTCTCACTTCCTCAACATTCATAACTCTCTTCATACACGCTCGCCGGTTTCGGAGTCTCCTGACTCCACCTTCCTTCAATACATGACCGATTTGGTCTAGGTAGGTGAGTCTCCGTGTCCCCCTGTACCTACATCCTTCCACTTTCGCATTGTATATCTTCTTAACCAGTGGCTCGTCCGGCATCCTTTCCACATGTCCGAACCATCGGAGCATTCCCTTTCCCATCTATAAGCATAATCAAAGATTGCATTTCTTTTTATACGGAAAAACAACTGTTTCTGACATGTTCTTGATATTGTTTTTTAATCAAATAGCATATTTTTAAATGAAGTATCATAGACATAAAACAAAAAAAGCTTCACAATACTGCCCAACTTTGCCGTGTGGGGCCGGCACCAAGCATAGCTCCACCCCGACTCTTCTTATGGGAGTCGTAAAAGCCGACTAAGGGATTATACAGGGCAGCAGCGTTCCCCTGTGTACTAAAAACATCCACTGCGATCGCCAACCCGCCTGCCAAGCGTGGCGATTATGTTAAAACCCCCATTTTGGGGAGGCCTATATTCAGCAGTGGACTATGAAAGGCTGATGGATGGATGGATGAATACTGCCAACAAAAATATTTCGTATTTTCAAAGTGATCTCAAACTTGTTTTGATGTATGTACTTTATTTTATATCCACGACCACAACACCTGCGCATGACATTCCGAGTTCTGTGACGTCAACATTGTACACAGGCGAGCAAACATCACTTTAGCACCTTTGATAGCAGACGATCTGTAAATAGCTACTTCTGCTTGCACTAGATAACGCACAATGGTATCGCGCAACCTTGTTATATTGACATTACAAGATTATTGTATGCACAACGCTTCTGAGGATATCAATATATCAATAGCAACGAGCAGAGAAAACAGTACAAACCACCACTAACGAGGGCTCATCATTTGCAAACTAACATATCAAATAAGCTTCTCATACAAACATAAACAGTATGTGGTAATTTTATCGTTTGGTTTGAGCTACACTTCGTTTAGACCATCCTTTGTCTCGCGGAGGCTGTGATATTGGCGTAAACATCAGAAAATACAACATATACCTTCAGTGTAATTAAAATGATTAACCATGATCAGTATGCACTATGTACATTTCGATGTTAGGTTTTGATATTTCACTGACAATGTCTAGATGATAATGTACACCAGCTTTATGATTCGGTTGACGAGTATCATGAGGAAACACGTTTCGCAGTAGTATATCTTTGCTGGTTGTGTCACAGCTAAGCCGGCTAGACAGTCAGTTTTCCAGTTCCCGTGGAGACAGACGGGCAAAATTGAATGAAGCCAGTTCATTAGTAGCTGAAGAGTGGATGCTGCTGAATACTAGGAACAAAGGCAATCTTATTGCACACAGTACTCGTCTCCACAGAATTAGTAGATCTTTTATGGGACAATGTGTATGCTTTTACAATAAGATTCCTGAAAGTGTCCGAAACATGCCACTAAATAAGTTCAAGAAAGCCATAAAAATTAGACTTTGTAATCAAGGTTATTACACTGTTTCGGATTATCTTGAGGACAAAACAAAATGGGCTTGAGCTGCTCCTCATTCATTAATTTTCAAAATTGTTTTGTATAATATAATGTCATTTTAGTTATAAAGATTATATTAAATTGTAATAAATTGGCAATTTAAAAAAGTGGCCCATGAGTTTCTTGCCGGGTTCTTCTCATGAAAGGCTTTACTTCGGAATCCGGCCGCTTGTGGCGATTGCAATCGCCACTTTGTTATTGCGGATGCACTCGCCTCAGGCGCTCGTGTTGATTATTAGTGTATTCTTGACGATTTTAAGTGCTATTTAATAGGCCTATGAAATAAAGATATTTTTGAATTTGAATTTGAATTTGATGAAAACAAAGTTGTGATCCGTCATCACGTGGGTATCGACAAAGCTATTGTCGCGAAGCGGAAATAATAGTCCGGTGTATAGACAGCTAACAAACATGTTCACACAATGCGGTATGGCCGAAACAAACCGCAGTTGCTATGTATTCTACATCATAGACTACGTAGAATTGGCGACACACGAGTGATGCCTTTGGTGTTGCTAGCGTCTATAGGTTACGGTAACAGCTCACCATTAGTTGGGGTTCTTCAGACCATGATGTATTCGTGACACTCATGTGTATACATTTTGGAAGCACTTCCTTGCACTCTTCAGCGTGTGCCCGTCGTACGATCTGTTATCTAATCACCATACGGGCCAGTTATCGCACCTGTACGTTTGGCGAACACCGCGCTATCAGGCAAAGGGCGCTTAACCGTTTGATATACTTTATTATACGTACTTGTACAGTGATATTGATTAACATGTGAATAATATTTTGATAGAGTCCAAATTTTCCTGCATAAGCCTGGGTGTTGGAGAGAGGTCTCCTCTCACAGTGAGAGAGTTAGGACGTAGTCCACCAAGCTCAACTTATGCAGTTTGGCTATGCAGAAATGTGAGTTTGTATACAGTAGCTGACCAGACTTGGATGGGCGCACATATACTTTATAACCTGGATTGACATATGGTGTGGTAAAACACATAGTTAAATCAATTTATGTTAAAAGTATCTTTTCCTAAAAGGTAGGCGTGGGAAAACTATAGTAAGCTAGTAGCAAAAATAGTTTCTCAATTCTCTTCCATAGCACAAAATATGTACCTAGTTTTTGTAGAGGCAGTGAACCCAGTGGAATACCCTCCACGCCTTGCACAAGTAGCAAACCCTGTTGTACTGGCGGCGCTGCGATTGTGCGCCCCCAACGCATACGTGGGCTCGCGCCGCCAGCCGCCAGCGCTCTGTGTACCCATGGCGAGGACCAACTTACTCAAGTTTGCTCCCGTCTCTCGCGCTATAAAACTCATAAGTTTGATAGCGTTAGAAGTTGACATATACAACTGCAACTTGCAAAAATTTATGGAAGTAGCACAAAGGTGCATTGTATCGTATAATTTGTAAATTACTTACTTAATTATTTATTGTAAATATTAATTTTTATTATTTCTTTTTAGCTTATGATATCGTTTTGGGTTAGCCTGTAAGATATTGTAAATGAGTTTAAATAAATAAATAAGTATTGCATAGAGCGCCGCACGTGACACGCACATTCCGAAAGCGTGAGGCAGTTTTGAGACATCACCTTTACATCCTACACATTGCTGCGGAAAAACCCCCAATTTTAAAAACGCTTAATCATAAGCCATGATCTAATCCTACATAAAAACCTTATAGCACAGTGATATTTTTTAGTTGTCAATCGCCAAAATAGCGAATTCTTACAAACAGATCAAAGTAACACTCCATAAGTAAATTACTTAATTCTACCGTTAACCTCCACATTTCGTCAAATGGCGCCTTCAATCTTAGGTTATGTCTATACAAAAAAAAACTAGACGTCGCGGGACGTCTACCAGATGTGAAAACATCGAAATTATTTTGTAGAAATAAAATGATCATAACTTGACAAAGTACTCCTTAAGATGAATCAAACGAATATAAACTCGATGGGTTTGGGTCGTTTCATTACAGAGTTACTGTGGCCACCTTCCAGCTCCATTATCAGACCCTGGATAACATCTAGAGACAAAGTACTTATCAAGACGAATCATACAAGCCTAAATTCGATGGCGCTATGTCGTTTTAAAACGGAGTTCCTATGGCCACCTTCTAGCTCCATCGTCAGACCCTGGATACCATCTAAAGACAAAGTACTTGTCAAGACAAATCTAACGATTCCAAACTCGATAGGGTTGCGTCATTCTCATTTCATTACAGAGTTACTGTGGCCACCTTCTAGCTGCATCATCAGACCCTGGATACCATCTAGGTCTGGAGTAGTAGTCAAGACATTTCAAACGACCCCTAACTCGATGGAGGTGCACCATTTAAATACAGAGTTTCGCATGGCGACCTTCCAGCTCCATCATCAGACCCTGGATACCATTTAGAGACATAGTACTCGTCAAGACGAATCAAAAGAGCTCAAACTCGATGGGGTTGCGCCGTTTCATTATAGAGTTCCTATGTCCACCTTCCAGCCCCATGTCATCATAATATTGCATTGTCACGTGATATAGATATGCATGTAAAATTTCAGCTCAATCGGAAACCGGGAATTGTGTCAAATTTAACTTGCAAGATTTGAACGGGACAAGTAATATAAAAGCGTCGCCACGCTAAAAGCCGGTTTCACCCTCCCTCCGCATTAGATGTTTCACATCAAAAAAATTGACTCACGTCCGTATCGCCGAAGGGGCAGGCAGAGGTGTATTACAACACCCTCGGTTTGCCAGCTATGTTTAAGTCCCAAGTAATAGGGAGCCTATTGCCGCCTACCGGGCACATTTCAGTTCGTGCTACTACTGCGAACTTTTCTTTTACGAAAAAGCCCAATAACAGTGCCCGACCCGGAGATCAAATCCGAGACCTCATGATCAGCAGTCGCTCACACTAGCGCTCACCACCGAGGCAGTTTTTTTATCCAGTTTCTATATAAATAAAATATTATTAAGGGCGCCCTAAAGATAAGTCTTGCATAGAGAAACCTACTGAGAATGAGAAACTATCCCGAATTTTGTAATGTAGCGGAATAAGACATTATTTTTCCTACATCACCAAAGCCCGTAGGAGGACTTTTTACATTAGACCAAAGACCCGAATAACCCAGGATGAAGGTAATAATTCCTTCATCAACAAATATTAAAATCATGTAAGTTGTGAGTGCCAACATAAATCTAAATTAGTGAATTCATACTATTAAATATGTTTTTTACAATAGGCAACATCCTGCTCACATTGCATTTAACGTCAAATGATTTGCACAACGAGCGAAGCGTTTCGTTACAATCAAATTAATTAAAGAAACACAGCGAGCTACAAACAGGAAAACTAACGTATAATCATATGCAAATACGTCTTGACTACGTAAATAAATATGGTCCTTGATCATAAACACATTTAAAAGTCATCGTCCTTGGCTCTATAGTATACGCTGAAGTAGTTGTTCTATTACCCCAATAGTCTTAGTCATTATATTCAAGATAGCGGAAAACGTCATAAGCCGTCGCAAAACACGGTCTAAGTCGCGGTTTAAACCTGAACTAGTTGGTCCAGGTCTAACTTATAAACCATTGACTAAACTTAGTCTTATTACACTGCGATTTAGGTCTTTCTAAATAATATTGTTCGTTCAGTGCGTCACCATTCATTATGTATGCTTAGAAAGGAACTTGTTTAATAGAAAATATATTGACGATTTATTTAGGAACGAAGAAAATAAATAGAAATTAGTATATTTTATATCAGTTATCACTTTTCTTTTGATTACCATTTATTCTGATACATAAATTAATTATGCTGGTACCTACTTTATTACACGATTACCGGGGTCGATCTTTGTGGACGTAAAACGGAATAAAGTTGCTGCGTTAGGATATGTCATAATGACAATAAAACAAAAATTTGTGAAACCTTGAACAATAAACAAACAAAACTATTTCATCGCTACATAATTTAGTTAACTTTTCAGCTTTTTATGTACGGAATTACTTCTATTTGTTTGTGTTTTCGTAGTACCTAGTACCTATTAATAAATGTTCCAGTTCTCTAACGAGCGAAATTATAGGTATATGGTACGCAAATTGAAGTAGACCTCTGGAATGCACTGGACCGTGCTATTATTTCATAGTGAATTATTATTACTTACTTAAAACTTCAGGATACAATACGAATCTTATTAAATTAATATTAAACAAAACTGTTGCGAATATGTAATACTGAATACCATGGAAACATTTTTGTATAAATATAATTGAGGCTAAAACTTTATTAGTATTAAAATAATGCTGAGTGCATTTAATACTGTTTTATTTTTCTATATATATTATTGCCATTTAAAGTTACTTACCAGGGTGTTAATACCTAATCACTGTGCAAGACATACATATAGGTATGCGAATAGTTTAATCCTTTGAGTGAAATGAAAGTAACGTATTAGGAAAACAAAGAAAAGATTTATTTAGTTTCTACAACATTCAAATTAATTAAAATTTTATTTATTCTAATACAAATTCACTCATTATATAAAATATAAACAACTATAATATCTTGAGATTGCTAGCTGATTCTCATCTATTTGTCTTTAATGTCCACCATTGGATTTTTTATTCAAATGTGATAGTTATTTAGATATTTTTATATATATTTTTAGCATTTGACATGCTTAGCAACATACATTAAACACAAAGTGAAAAATGTGAAATCGAAAATAACTCACTTTCTTCCAATAAAAATATTTGACATTTAGACTTAGACCAGCCTAAACTACTTAAACTAGGTTTCCCGATAGTTTATCTTTTAGTACATGGTTTAACGGTTAAAACTGATTTTGTAATAAGAATTTTGTTAAACCGTGGTCTAAAGATGATATAGACCTGGTTAAGGAGTTAGACTATGTTTTGTAATAAGGCGGAAGGGGTTTAACCAGAAAACTTGAAGTTCAGCTGTTTTATCATCATCTAAAAAAATTGGCTTCCTCGGTTCACTTTCCAATTCAGGCCCTATTTCCGGAAAGAATGACGGGACTAAAAGTGACCATTATTTTAGGGATGGGCCAAATACGAATACTCCAAGTACCGACACAACTTCAAATGTCTAATTTGACGACTTGTCAACAGACAGCAGGCGACGACCGACTGTTACGTCAGCGGCGCGATAGAGCGTGACAAAGATGTCGCCCGCAATATTCGCAATCAATATTGACTCATCAGATCTCTCCAAATAGACCAAAAACTACTGTAAATGATCATTGCAATGGCTTTGCAGTTATTACTTAATCCATTGTTAGTTCTCGCTAAAGGCGTGGAACATATAACAGTAAAACTTACATGGCTAATATAAATTCATTAATGAGTTCAGACCAATTGTGCTTACAGCGACTATTGACAATGGGCACTAGCTATAAACGAGGTGTGCTCCAACTCGAGTGCACTTTCTGTTGCCTCCCTCTCAAAGTCCAATAGGACGACATTCAGATACGACTGGATCAGACGCTGAACTAACAGCTTTACGTGCTTTCAGAGACATGGACGTGAAACATCGGCTACTTCCTAACTACAATCTACTATGGAGAATTTCTTGACGGAAAACCTCAACCACACCTCACCTCTTTTATTACTCAAGACTCAAGAAAGAAATAAATTAATTTTGCTATGCAGCTAAAATTCCAGCAAATATTTGCCTTGGATCACCAACCAGCATAGGCCGATTCGATCGGAGAAGTACGAATCGTGCTCTCAACAACTCAACAACGGTATATTATAAGCGCTCCAAGTGTTGTGTTCCGTGCGGTAAGTGAGAGCGCCGGAGGACCAACCCTCCTCCTTATCCTCTCCACCTCCTATCCCTAGGACGAAGTTAGCGACGCGCGAATGATGCCTCTGGTGTTGCTAACGTGTATCTCTATAGGTTAAGGTAACCGTTTACGATCTTACGCTTGCTTAGCACCCGCGTAGTATATAATATCCTTAAAAACACGTTAAGTAACAATAATACAAACATAAATAAAAAAATCAATCAAAACAATCACATCTTGTGTTTTTAGATATTGCTAGTTGTGACCGTTTAAATGGTCACCGAACTGCGGGTTAAGTGAATTAAAAATTCGCCATCAGAGTTTATCATGAACATTAGTCACACAAGAGGCAAGATAAAAAT
Source organism: Leucoma salicis (assembly GCA_948253155.1). Taxonomy (NCBI): domain Eukaryota; kingdom Metazoa; phylum Arthropoda; class Insecta; order Lepidoptera; family Erebidae; genus Leucoma; species Leucoma salicis. The sequence continues at coordinate 243,086 of OX411823.1, forward strand.
ATATAACCAGTATTTACTGGTTAATTAACGCAGATTATAATGAGAATGTTAATAACATTCGATGTAACGTGGGGAATCAATGAATCCGCAATGATGGACAAATGCGTCTAGGCGCGCCGCCGCAGCGAGACAGTACCTCACACGAGCGTATAAATAGCGTTATCACAGGCAAGTGCTGGTGATACACACACGCACACATAATACTTGCAAGTACTCATGTACGTTATTTAATATAGGTATTTATTCACTAAGTAACCGGCAAGATAATAAATAATAGATAACGATAGTAAATAAAGACAACATTTGTACACATCTTCGTTAAATGTGATATTATATATTATAAAACTTTCGTTATATCATAGCTATGTGACGTCAGCAGTGCGTCAGTGAAATTTCCAATATATGTGATAGCCTTTTTTAACACGCTTAGCTTGGTATGTATCTATGAATCTATATATGTATATCTATGTAACGGAATCTTCGAGCGTGATTTTCACCGCCTTAAAGTCGTCGGATTGATTTGAAACTTGCAAACTTATCAAGGACCGATGACAATGCAGTAATTTGAGTTTATCCGTTTTTAGGGTTCCGTAGCCAATAAGTAACCCTTAGAGTTTCGCCATGTCCGGACGGACTATACAACTTAGCTCAGAGACTTAGTAATAGATAGCTGTAAGTTGCCGATAAATATACATATTAGTCACGCCGAAAAAAGGATAGAATAAAATCTTTAAAAAAACTGGCTACCCTCTACACGTAAAGTGAGGAATGTATTCAAAAAGCGCTAATTTTTGTTGAAGAATAATATAGCTCGAACTGGTCAGACTGAAAATTTCATAGACATTCTGAAAAAAACATTTTTTTTAATTGTTTTCGACAACGATATCTCACGGACGAATCAACCGATTTTGACGGGACTGGCGGCGATCGACGTGGTTTTTTTGATGTTAAGCGCTGATTAGTTTTTGGAATCGATTGGTAAAACCGTTTAATATATTTATTCCAAAAAAAACAACCTTTTTGTATTTTTTTTGTGATTTCTCAAGATCTACCGGTTCGAATCAGTCCTAATTGTATTCAAAATCTAAGTTTGGTCAAGTCCTTTCGAATGACGCCAACCCTGATGAAATCGGTCAAGCCGTTCAAAAGTTATGAGAGGTTTACATATGGCCACACACACACACACACACACATACAGACATCATCGTGGAAACATTCGGGGAAGCTTCCTAGGACCTCAAAACGTCAACATCCGTTGAAAACTCAATTTTCGAAAAACGGGGTAAAACCAATAACTTTCCAACCTTTGAAATTTTAAATTTTCTTCCATCCATCCATCCATCAATTTTCTTAGCGGGAAGTTAAAAAGAAAAAATAAATTATAGTTAAAAAACTAAAATAACACGCTTGTGATAGCTAGTTGAACTAAAAAGTCGTAAATAATATTAAGTATATTAAACTCACGTGGTTTGCCTCTCGTCGGTGCAGGTTGTGTTATTTATCTGCTGCGAGGTATTCTATACTAACGAGCGCGATTAGTGCGCGTTCTCACAAGTAGCTGCAGTTGTGTAATGCAGAATGAACCGTATTATGTGTGCGATGCAGTGCAAAATGAAATGATGCAAGAAGGTAATACAAATAATTGCGCGAGTGGAATGGTTACACCTACTATGGAATACAGCTCCTTTTTACCGATTGAACGCGGAGAAAATAGCAGAGCGGATAAGAGATTATATGAGGAAACTTGTTCCGAAGAAGGATGGCTGACTCAAGCAAAAGGACGCAAGATTATTCGGAGGGCGGGACAAAGGTTAATCGATGACAAACCGCAAGTATCTGTAACTAGTGACAGTGTATTACCCAAACAACTCGCATTGGCACGCTTGTTTAAAGAAAACAAGATTATGAATATAAGCCGCGTAAAATATGTACATCAATATAAGATTGTATTAACATTTGATGAGGATGTCTGTGCAGATAGTTTTGTTAACTGCCAGGCTTTTAAAGATTTAGGGTGGACATGCCATAAAACATCGGAGGTGGGAATGTCTTTGGGTGTTATTAAGGCGTATTAATGTCGAATTAGAATTGACCGAGACCGATATTAAAATTATTTGTCATCTGATGTCGTAATAACATCTGTCAAATGGGTGAAGAAGAGAAACCATGATATGATAACTCATCTAAAGACGCCTGCGTACCTTCGGAATCAATACGTCTGGGGTTCTTGGGTTCCATGCTTCCTACGCATGTATCCATTCATGGTATGAAGATTAAAGTTGAACCAGGTTGTTTCCAGGGACCCAGTGTAGCAGGTGCTGGAAATATGGACATAATTTAAGAATGTGTCCTTCTAAAAAACTGGTATGTCCCAAATGCTCGAAAGGTCACGCTAATTGTGAAAGAAAGGTAGACTTTATATGTGTGAATTGCATAGGTAAACATATGGCACAACAAAAAATCTGTCCGGTGTATAAAAAGGAAAGAAGGGTGAGAGAACTAATGTCTGAGTTCAATTGCACCTATAGACAATCACTTAGTATATTTGTACCGTCTTCCCCAGTTATGGAACGGGATATGAGCCTAGAATATTTGACTGAATATCCACCACTGAGGATGAAGAAATCCACCAGGAGGTTTCAACGGCTATATCTACAAATATTCCTCAGTCAACTCAGTCAGGAAAATTAATGTCCGACCTTTTAAAGACTCCCCAGGAACACCAAGTTGTTAAAGCGCCTTTGAGTCGTAGGAAACAGAGACAGCGAGAGTGGAGCCGTCCCCCTACCCCGGCACCCTCTGGCCCTGCGGGTGACGACGATTGGTACCAGCCTATTGGAGCGAACTCTTTTCCACTGGGGTGTAATGACCGTGGGAAACAATAAATTTCCATATGCTTGTTGATTACATTTAAGAATATAATATTAGGTAAGGATTCCTTAAAAGTTAAAATTCAGCAGGTTCTGTCAGGTTTCATAGAATGGATTACAAATAAAATTGCGCAGTATAATCTATCAATTAGTTCGTTAATTTCAATGTTAACGAACATTCTTATCGATGAATATGGATATTCATATTCATTTATTTTCGCATTCCACAATGTATATAGTAGGTGGTAACATAAAGATAAAAAGAATAACAATTATGAACCCTGTTGGGCACAGCGAAAAGTAGAAAAGAGGATGACGTAAAAGGTATTTTTGGTAATTATTCGTATTGTTTATTGTTAATATATTAGTTTTTGTTAATATTAAATTAATTGTTCATTTTAAATATTAGGTATTATCATTATATATATTATTTATGTAAGTAAATGATACTTAACATATTTTAATCATATTTATTATATATTGTATTATAATTTAATTACATAAGATATATTTTTTTAAATTATATTAATGCATATTAATAAGTATTAAGTATTTAAAATATTTATTAGTTTATATGTAAACACATATAAACTAATAAATAATTTGGCGCTACTTTTTTGGATCCTTTACAGGATTGTCACACGAAGCTTAGGATTGATTCAATTATATCAATTATGCACATTGAATTAGTGGCAATAGCAGACAGACGCTTTGGCTTACATTAATTCTATAAAACATGGTAAGTTTGTGATCCTCACAGATTCAAACAACACTGCAACATTTGGCTCGGTGTCGTGAGAGGTCACGCGGCGAGAGGCAACCCGATTGCCTATAATATAATTGAATCAATCCTACATTTGCGGTCCGGGAGCAGGGAAATATTTTGACGCTCGTTCTAAAGAGAAAGGCATATGGTACAAGACTATCCATCCATCTATTCTAAAATATCCTTGGTTTGCTAATAGCAAACCTTAACCGTAGGGTACTGGTGACAGCCCTGAGGATTCGCTCTGCACATATGCCATCGAATGCGTTTGCACACCTCATATAAAACTCAGATTCACCAACTTGCAACAACTGTGGGGTATTGGAAGATGCACAACACATTTTGGTGGAGTGCGTGCGGAACAAAAACTACAGAAAACAACACTTCGATAAAATCTTTAATGTAGGCTTTTGTAATAGTGTGCTGTCTATGCCAGAATCTAATGAAGCTATTGTACTATACAAATTAACAGAGTTGGGCCTACAAAAACCTGACTCTGTTAACTAATTGTACTTAGGTATTTAATTGTGTGGTTTAGCGGTGTCTAATGTAATGTTTTACAGGGCGGTGTGGTCGCTCAGTGACAAAGCCCTTTAAATAAATTAAAAAAGAAAAAAATATATATTATATTAAACTATGATATACTTTTTTGTCTGAAACCTGAGATATAACCTAAAAACTAGCTGTTGACTGCGGCGGAGCCGCGGGCGAAGGCTGGTAGCTAATATAAAACCTGTACCGCGTCGAATAATATAATTACGTACTTATGTGAATTGGTAATTAACTGCACTTAGCCTTTAGCATTTTTTTAGCTGCGAATCGCTACGCTTTCGATGTGGAAGTCCGATTCGACGATAAGCTGAAAGCTGAAAGACTATTATATGTATATTGTTTGAAGGTTGTTAACATATTAATCAATTTTTTCACCACTTGATCAGAAACAATTTCAGTAAAAAATAGGTAGGTATGCCAATTGACTTCATTTGGTCCGCAGGCCGGGGATGTCCAAGAGGATGATATTAACACTTGCTAGCAAAGGAAGTAGACAATGTTGTCAATTGTAGCGATTGAAAATGATTTACTTACAAATTAGAGGCAACTCATAAGGTATACATTACATAGTATGTATATGTATGTAACTATGTTCAAACAAAAAAGTACTCCCGATTTAGAATCCTAGAGATGAAAATATTATATATATTTATTATAAAATGTTATAATTGTAACCTTAAACCATGGTTAGTAAAGTGCTGCTATTGTACGTTTAATATCATTTATAAGTAAACATTTTCTTATTTTTATGAGACGGAAGCACATCGCCGATAGCGTCGTCAAAATATTCTGTTTTGTTATCGTGCGTATTATATGTATACAAGATGTTATTGTTCTAACGTTGTTAGGGCCACATCATATAGATCGAAAGTTTATCAGATGATCGGATGATAAAGTGAAGAAGGTAACAAACCCTAAATTCAGAAGAATATAAAATTCTGGTGAGCGCTGCCAAATTTCCTGTAATCACTTGCTGGACTAATCTGAAGATTCCCTGAAACCAAAATCAGTTCAACACACGTCGGTTAGACAAGCGCATTTCCCACGGTTTCGCTCGCGTCATAGTGATAAACCCAATGTGGATAGGACTAGGGTAAATTATTAGAGTGCTCACCAACAGTATCAAAGAAACCTATAATATATAAATTTTCACAGCCCCCACTAGCCCCAGGAGTTTGGACTATGAGTTGATATGTCAGTAAGTCAGTCAATTATCCTTTTATATAATAAACTAGTTTTTGCCTGCCGCTCCGCCGCAACCAAAACTTAGTTTTTAGGCTATATCTCAGGTTTCCGATATAGTAGGGGGATAAAATGGATACCAGTTTAAAAAAAGTTGCATCAAAATCCGTTCAGTAGTTTTTGCGTGATGCGCAAATGAACAAACCGACAAACAGAGAACCTAGGAACTTGAGAGTAAAATCAAAGCGGTCGAAATGCGATCTCTGCGGAAAATCTGTGGAGTTCCGCATTCGTAACGACCGAGACGGCGTAAGAGAGCGATTAGGTACCTATGAGAGTATTGGTGTAAAGATGCGAAAGGGAATGCTGCGGAAGATGTGGAAAGAATGCCGGACGATCGACTGGTTAAAAAAATATACAATGCGAAATTGGAAGTATGTAGGAACAGGCGGAGACCGAGACTCGCTTACCTAGACCAAATCAGTCATGGAGGGTGGAGTCAGGAATCTCCGAAACCGGCGATCGCGTAAGAGAATTATGAATGTTGAGGAAGCGAGAGATGAATGCAAGAATAGAGCCTTTTGGCACAATGATCTATGAATAAGACATGATGATAAGTAAGTTACAAAAGAAGCCAGTGAAATATGAATACGAATGATGATAAGGGGTGTATCCCAACATGTTAACGTTGATCAGGGAGGTGATCGATCACGAACTGTTGTACACGTCGAGTGTCTCGCCGCTATCTGTTATCAGCGTACGTGAGCCGCGCCTCTGCGCCTGCGCAAGTGTATCTCAACAAAGTGTTGTTATCTGTTGATAGGGTAGTAACTGGTAATCGCACATTTCGTTCTTCTGATTACATTTCGATTATTTCAATAGAAACTTGTGAACAAAATAATATTCGTAATGTAATAATGACGTAGTTAACATGAAGTGTAGATATATGTATATTTCTGAGGGTTCTGCGGTTAAGCTACTTTTTATCTGGATCTATGAAACTGTATAGTGAAGAAAGGCAGTAAGTATCTACATAAGTCAGCGAGTTTGTAACGTCAGTATGCCTGCAGCGTACTGGTTGAGCTGGATCGTTACTTCGTCGAGAAATATACATGCAAGTATTTAACTGTCGTTTCAGTTAGTATTCAAGACGCAACTTAACGTATTATGAAGAATGAAAGGTTTGGAACTTTTTATACTGTGATAGTTGTAAGTCAATTGAAAGTCGGTAAGGTTACCGATACGCTGGCAGGGGAAAGACAAAAAACTACGCCAATTAAAAACCACTAACTAACTGTATCTAAATGTCTCAGTATTTAAATTCCAAGTTTTATCGTCGAGAGTAAATGAGACATACTGTCAACTCACCCCCGCGTTTGTTCGCACTGGACTGGTATCTGCTCTACAACTAAATTGACATTTATGACGAAGCTAGAGAAAATTGAAGGGCTCTCAGTAACGGCAGCTTCTCGATTCCGTGGCCTAACGGTAGCGGGCCCGGTAACAGCGGAGCAGGGGGTGCGAAGAATCTCCGGTCGCGGATAGGCTACCATAAACAACGACCTCTGGCCCTGGTAACGCACAACGCTCGGACACTTCGGACCGACGAGAGAATCACCGAGCTGGAAGAGGAATTGGGCAAGATCCACTGGGACATTATAGGGTTGTCACAAGTCCGAAGAGAGGGTGAGGGCACGACAATCCTCCAGTCCGGGAACTTCCTCTTCCACCGGGAGGGCGACCACCAGTCCCAAGGGGGTGTCGAGTTTATCGTTCGCAGGTCTCTCATAGGCAACGTGGAGAGGATTGAAAGTGTGTCAAGTAGGGTAGCGTACCTTATACTCTGAATAACCAAACGGTATACGTTGAAGGTCATACAGGTTTACGCACCGACCTCGACACACTCCGATGACGAGGTGGAGGCCCTATATGAGGACATCTCGAAGGCCATCCACTTGTCTAAAACCTATTTCACGGTGGTTATGGGAGACTTTAACGCGAAACTAGGCAAAAGGACAGACGATGAGCTGAAGGTGGGGCACTATGGATTTGGGCAGAGGAATCACAGGGGCCAGATGCTGGCTGATTTTCTGGAGAAGGAAGGCCTCTTCATGATGAATTCCTTCTTCAGGAAGCAGCCCCAGCGAAAATGGACCTGGATTAGCCCTGATGGTTCAGTGAAAAACGATATTGACTTCATCCTGTCGGACAAACGACACATATTCAATGATGTCTCAGTGATCAGCAGGATTAAAACTGGGAGTGATCACCGACTAGTCAGGGGCATCTTGAATATTAGAACAAAAGTCGAGAGGTCGCGATTGATGAAGTCTACGCTCCGACCAACACCTGCCCAATACCAGAACCCAGAGAGCTTTCAGCTCGGACTACAAAATCGCTTCCAATGTCTAGATGAGTGTGAATCAGCGAGCGATATGAACAGCAGGTTCGTGCAAACTGTCCACGTGCTCGGGTCGACTTACTTCAAGGCCCGTCGCGTCAGTAGAAATCGTAAACTCTCGGACCATACTCTCAAACTCATGGAGAGGAGAAAAGAAATGATAGTCCAGTCCTCAGCCGATTGGTCCTGCCTAAGGCGGTAAAACAGACAGATCTCCAAGGCTGTGCGGCACGATATTCACCAATTTAATATTACCCGTATTAAAGAGGCGATAGAGCGGAACCAAGGCTCGAAAGTGTTCGCAAGAGATCTGTCTGTTGGCCAAAGTCAGTTGACTAAACTGAGGACCAACAACGGTACTATCATTTCTTCTCGAGATGAGATCTTGGGAGAGGTCCAGCAGTTCTATGGACAGTTGTACAGATCCCAGAGCCCTGCTGTTGGCTTGGTCCAAGACCCCAGATCCAAGCTAACTCGGCACTTTACCGAAGATATCCCGGACGTCAGCCTGTACGAGATCAGAATGGCTCTCAAACATCTAAAGAACGGAAAGGCACCGGGAGACGACGGAATCACCACAGAGATTCTGAGAGCAGGCGGAAAGCGTTCTCGGGGGCGACGTTCCAGAGTCGTGGACCAGAAGCGTGGTGGTGCTGTTCTTCAAGAAAGGTGACAGAACCCTATTGAAGAACTATAGACCCATCTCACTCTTGAGCCACGTTAATAGGTTGTTTTCGAGGGTCATTACAAATCGACTCCCGCGCAGGCTTGACGACTTCCAGCCTCCCGAACAAGCCGGTTTCCGAAAAGGCTATAGTACCATAGACCAGATTATACAGAAAACCGAGGAATACAATCGGCCTCTGTGTCTGGCGTTTGTGGACTATGAGAAAGCCTTCGATTCGATCGAAACTTGGGCGGTGCTGCAGTCCCTTCAGCGGTGCCAAATTGACAATCGGTACATCGAAGTGCTGAAGTGCTTGTATAGAAACTCCACCAAGTCAGTCCGTGTTCACGACAAGAGTACGGGACCGATCCAACTGCAGAGAGGTGTTAGACAGGGAGACGTTATGTCCCCGAAACTCTTCACCGCTGCATTGGAAGATGTCTTCAAGCTCTTGGACCGGACCGGATTCGGCATCAACATCAATGGCGAATACATCACTCACCTTCGATATGCCGACGACATCGTAGTCATGGCAGAATCTCTGGAGGACTTTGGCACCATGCTCAATGATCTCAGCAGGGTTTCCCGACTAGTGGGTCTCAAAATGAACATGGACAAGACGAAAGTCATGTCTAATGTCCATGTCATTTCAGCACCGGTCCTAGTCGGGAGTGCGCTTCTCGAAGTTGTCGACCATTATGTCTACCAGGGACAAACAGTCCAGTTAGGTAGGCACAACTTCGAGAAAGAGGTCAATCGACGAATCCAACTCGGCTGGGCAGCGTTCGGGAAGCTAAGGAAGATCTTCTCGTCCAATATTCCGCAGTGTCTGAAAACGAAGGTCTACGACCAGTGTGTGTTACCAGTGATGATATACGGAACAGAGACGTGGTCTCTGAATGTTGGCCTCATATCAAGGCTCAAAGTCGCTCAGCGGGCCATGGAGCGGGCTATGCTTGGTGTTTCCCTACGTGATCGAATCCGTAATACGGAGATCCGTAGGAGAACGAGAGTGACCGACATAGCCCACCGGGTTGCCATGCTGAAGTGGCAATGGGCAGGCCACATCGCTCGACGAACCGATAACCGTTGGGGACGAAAGGTTCTCGAGTGGCGACCACGTATCGGACGGCGCAGCGTAGGACGGCCCCCCACCAGATGGACCGATGATCTGGTCAAAGCTGCGGGGAGCCGTTGGATGCGGTCGGCACAGGACCGCTCGTTGTGGCGTTCTCTTGGGGAGGCCTATGTCCAGCAGTGGACGTTAAAGGGCTGATGGACGGATGGATGGATGAAGTACCTGATTGTAACTAGTTTGGCGGATGTGATCGCTAACGACTCAGGTTCAACAAGTGACGTGGGAGCGTAACTAGTGCGCCGGGTCTTAAGTGATCACCGCCACCGAAATCAATATATGTGCGTGCAACATAGCCAAGTGAGGAGCCTCCTCACGCTGAGCATTTCTATAGCTGGTTACTCGTGGGCTTTGCTTCCACAACAGTAGTCAGTTCATTGAACGTTTTAGCGTGACAACCCAACGGCATGGCAGTTAGTTAGTTTTCCTATGAATCTTCGTATTAAGAATTAGATCAGGGATAGGTATTTCGAGCACAGCCCGCTCTATGGTACGCTAAGCGACTTTGGACTTGTTTATGAGGGCAACATTTTAAGACGACCTCTGTTCCGTATTTTACCACTGGTAGCACACACTGGACTTAGATTTCAGATACTGGAATCTCTCTCTCTCTTATTTAAGAGGTATGCTCTTGTCGGTGGACCTTCTTCCATTCGTCTCGCTTTTCAGCAAGCGCTTTGACTTCTTGATACGACATGACATTAGCTTTTTCTTTTATTTGATCCATGTAGGTCCTTCTAGGTCTTCCACGTCCTCTTCTTGCCTCTATTTTGCCTTCAATGATGTTTTTTATAAAAGAGTCATGTCGTATCAAGTGTCCTAACATCTTTCCCCTTCTGTTTTCTATGGTTCTTAGTATCGATCTCTTCTCATCTACCATTCTTAACATTTCCTCATTTGTTTTCCTTTCCGTCCATCTAATCTTCATCATTCTTCTCCAACACCACATTTCAAATGCCTTCAATCTCTCTCTATCTGTTTTACTCAGTGTCCATGTCTCACAGCTATATAAAGCTATACTCCATATGTACGTTTTAATTAGGCGTTTTCGAATCTTTTGGGAAATTTTGTTAGTAAATAGTTGTTTTTTGTTTTTAAAAGCTCTTCTAGCCATTGCTATCCTAGCAACTAAGTCTGGTGTGCATCTAGAGGTACTCGTTATTAAACTGCCCAAGTATTTAAATGTATCTACTCGCTCTATTTATTAAGTTTAATTGTATCAGTTATGGGTGCTACTTTTGTTGTTATCATAGTTTTCGTTTTTGCTTTATTAATTCTTAAGCCATTCTCTTGAAAAACCTTGTCCATACTATTTACTAAACATTCTAGCTCTTGTCGATTGTCTGCCAAAGCTGCAATAAATTCAAATTCAAATTCAAAAATATCTTTATTTCATAGGCCTATTAATTAGCACTTAAAATCGTCAAGAATACACTAATAATCAACACGAGCGCCTGAGGCGAGTGCATCCGCAATAACAAAGTGGCGATTGCAATCGCCACAAGCGGCCGGATTCCGAAGTAAAGCCTTTCATGAGAAGAACCCGGCAAGAAACTCATGGGCCACTTTTTTAAATTGCCAATTTATTACAATTTTATATATAATATCATCAACATATCTAATAAAATATATTTTCTGTCCGCTAATTTTCACACCACCTTGTTCTCCCTCTATCACTTGTCTTATAGCCCCTTCTATGAATATATTAAAGATAATTGGAGACAGTGGACACCCTTGCCTCACACCTTGTCTGATCCTTGTTCTTTCTTTTTCTCCACCTACTTGTATTATAGCTTCTTGTCCTTTATATAATTCGTAGATTATCCTTCTATCTCTGCAATCCAATCCAGCATTTGTTAAAGCTTTCATCATCCCCTTCCAATTAATTTTATCAAAAGCCTTCTCTAGATCAATAAATGCAATATGCGTGTTAAGGCCCAGGCTCATTCTTCTATCAATAATCATTCTGAGTGCTAGTATCGCTTCTCTAGTACCTTTCTCTTGTCTAAATCCATACTGGTCAGCCCCGACCAAATCTTCTGCTTTTGGTCTCATTCTGTTTTGAACAATTTAGATACTGGAATATCAACATGCATATGATTGTAACGTAATGTGCACTATGGGTGCGCTGACATAAGTGCACTCTGTTCCGGCAGCAAGCCGCATCCTATGTGCTCCTCCAATATGTAGGCGATAGTACTGTGTCTCGAGGAAATTAACACACAGTATAAATGGGCACAAAGGGCATCCACTTTTTGTCCACTAACTCAAAAAACTGCACAAAGCATAGTACCTAGGTACTTATTAAATAGTTTGTGTCCAAAGATAAGGAGTCGTTATTCGCCAATTTGTCCTTCAGATGAGTATCCAATCTGCATCAATTTATGATACAGATTATTAATAAATAGTTATCTATTGATGCGATTGATTATAGACGTGACCCAGTTAGGTGCATGTAGTACCTAGTACGCATGTACCGCGAGACATTATATAACAAACCGCCATTCTCCAAATATCTGCGGTTGTGCGCTATCACATCAACAGTGGAACTGACAACTTATCAGTGCCATTACTTTACCAATATATTAGTTTTACTAGGTTTTGCCAGCGGCTCCGCCGCAGCCAACAGCTGCTATTTAGGTTATATCTCTAATTCCCGATGTAGTAGCGAGACAAATCGTATAACAGTTTTTAAGTCTAATCAAGAGCTATCAAATCAGTAGTTTTTGCGTGATGCGCGAACGACAAAACAGCAAAATACTTAAAAAAAAATTGTGTTCAGACACTAACTTAACTTATCATCACGCCATTTCCCTTGCGGGGTAGGCAGAGAGAACAGAGTGCCAAGAGGCTCTATTCTTGCATACATCTCTCGCTTCCTCAACATTCATAACTCTCTTGTGTATGAAGGCTCGCCGGTTTCGGAGACTCCTGACTCCACCTTCCTTCAATACATGACCGATTTGATCTAGGTAGGTGAGTCATTGTGTTCAGACACGCCTATGTTGACACAGCTCTGTAACAGCTTTATAATAATTAAGATTAGGATTGTTGTTATACGATGAAAAAGCCAGAAGCGAGAACGATGGCAGGCGAAGTTCAGACAGCAGTACTGCATTGGACTTCGCTATAGCGCAGGGGCAAAAGGAATTCTTTCCAGGCTTTGCCAGCCAGATAAACTTGGCCTTTTGTGTTTATACGAATTATTTCACTGGAAATGCTCTGAAGCTGTAACACTCGTTGGCAGCGTTACCAATCTACGCTACCGTTGGGTTCACCCATGCCACCTGCGTGTATGTCTACGATGCTGATTGATGATTTTTGTAACAGATTTAGGCGCTCCAGAGCGATCTATATTCTGAACAATCCTTGCTAGTCTATGTCAATCTGCTACTACAAACTATTACAATAATGTTCTATCTAATATTAATACAAATGTATTATTATCAGATAACAAATGGCTGGAACTTGTTTTCATTGTAAATTGCAAACGTATTCTGATAACGACAATTTGAGGAGGAAAATCTTGTACATTAACTACAAAGTCGACCTGTTTAAGTACTAGACTGGCGACATAGATAGTAGAATAGTGTGTTCTTACAAATAGCTGCCATCTTCTAACGTATACATAGCACAACAACTACTTTATTATACTAAACTAGTCGATCCGTGCGGAATTCCGCATGCATTAAACGGCCTCTTCTTAGATGATTTTATCTCAAATTTAAAAAAGCGTTACATTTTTGAACCACGGCTCTATCTACGTCATTAGCCGGCACGATAATTTTAAAAGAGGGGTAAATCATGGAATTTAATAAATGAATAAGGAAGGTCTCGCGGACCGACAGAAAAACAGGCTAGAGAAATAATAGATTTGCGTGCTAGTACCCATAGAACGAAAAGTCAAGGCCGGTGTACAACTAGCCATACTTCCCAGAAACGATCTATTTACTGAATGTGGTCTTGTCAGTCAGAAAGTCAGAACAACATTACTTATCAGTATTTGTAAAGAAATGAGAAAATGTAAGGTTAACTGCCGTAGCCAGCCTAATTGTGACGGTCCTCAGTGATTTCGTCAATAGTAAATCCACCCTCATAATTTACTTTACCTTGCGTAAGGGTGTAACGATCTCAAGTAGGAACGACAAGCAGTTCCCTTCTCCTGTTATAGGTGAAAATTGGTACAAATGGACCACCATAGCTTTTTCGAGTTGATAGATTATATATACCTACGTAGTGTATCTACGAATACACATCGCGTAAGTCAAATATGTAGTTATGTTGCGGAGGTCTGTTGATCCCGCTTGGCTTTTTGAGATTTTTATGATGCAGAAAGGTGAAACTCACAATCAATGCACGACCTAAGTCGATCTATCATCACATTTTTTTTTTATTGTTTAGGCGGGAAAAAATGTTCCTAACAGCACACCCCGTCGTTCGGGGCAACGAACAGGGTAATGTGGTCGTGTTATCTATCCTAGCACAGTGTGACAAGTCGACTTTCATACATATATTTGTATGGGTCTGTTCAAGTCTGGTGAGACGAGAACATCCAGAGACAAAACGTCCCAGAGGCAAGTGCCGATCTTACCTGGACAGTGATCGGCAGATGTTAGCAGTAAAACGATTCCTGATGTGTTTAAACGTATGGAATTAAAAAGTATCATTTTCGTCCGTTCTTGAAAGAATGATAGCATTAGATGGATCCATTCAATTGATAAGCAAACATGTAAGAAACAAGTATCTTACGCTAATTGTGATTCTTATGCGTATAATAGATCACTGGTAATGAACGAGTTACAACGTTCATATCCAAGTGTATCGGCGTATTGTGTCGTGTAATGAGTGGCGGCAGTACCTGAGCAGCCCCTCGCGCTTCACCATGTAGCGGAAGGTCTCGGTGATGGTCCTATTGTGTGCGCTGCGCAGCGACTGCATGCGAGTCTGGAACAACACCACACGTTACTTCAACTTGTTTACCCGAACACCAAAAAATCTCGTTTAATAAATTTGCTAACAGTCCAACGATGGGCATTTTATTGTCCACATTAACAGGAGAAACAATATGTTGGACTTTGTTGTAATAATACTAAGCAACTACGCGATCACCACAAGTTCGCGCGATAAAATCCGCGATCAAACATATCAATGGAGTACGCGCGATCGTCCTCCTAATTTTATTTGACTTTGAACTAAGAGGTGATCCATTTCGAGGTTCCCTACTTTTTTAAAGAAAAAATCACCGAAATTTCAAATTTAATGGAGAATGTTTATTATCATTTGAAAGAACATTCTTTGGCAGTTATTTTTTGAAGATTATGTCTATCAAATGTTGGCCGTTGCTACGTCGCAGATGGTCCATCCGTTGAGTCCAATTTTCGATGACTCGTTCGAGCATTTCGACTAGTAACAACAAAGTAATGAGGCCCATTTCTGGCTCAATGGGTATGTAAACAAACAAAATTGCCGCATTTGGGACGAAGAGCAACCTGAAGAGATTCAAGAACTGCCACTTCATCCAGAAAAAACAACGGTTTGGTGTGGTTTGTGGGCCGGTGGAATCATCGGTCCATATTTCTTTAAAAATGATGCCGGTGCGAATGTAACCGTCAATGGCGACCGTTATCGTGCCATGATAACCAACTATTTGATGCCTGAAATTGAAGCTCGTGATCTCGGCGACATTTGGTTTCAGCAAGACGGCGCCACTTCCCACACATCGCATCAATCAATGGATTTATTGAGAGAACATTTCAGTGAGCACATAATTTCACGTTTTGGGCCGGTCGATTGGCCACCAAGATCGTGTGATTTCACACCGTAAGACTTTTTCCTGTGGGGATATGTAAAGTCTAAAGTTTATGCGGACAAACCCGCTTCGATTCAGGCCTTGGAGGAAAACATCACGCGTGTCATTCGCCAGTTACCAGTCGAAATGCTCGAACGAGTCATCGAAAATTAGACTCACCGGATGGACCATCTGCGACGTAGCAACGGCCAACATTTGATAGGCATAATCTTCAAAAAATAAATGCCAAAGAATGTTCTTTCAAATGATAATAAACATTTTCCATTAAATATGAATTTTCTGTTTTTTTCTTTAAAAAAGTAGGGAACCTCGAAATGGATCACCTCTTATAAGACACAATAATAACAAAATTAATATTCTCTTTGGTTCAGTAGCCAAATATAAAACACATTATTAACCCCGAAGACACACATATAAAGCCTGTCATACGTGTACAATAATGTCATATGAAGGAAGCAACCGCGCCATCTATATACTATGTTGGAACTAAATCACATGGGAGAAAGTGTTTGATACACCTTTTGCACGCCTCATAAGCGAAGCGTTGAGGTGGGTACTATTCCCGTTTTACACAGAACAACTGATTTTTCAAGCTTAAAATGTCTCTATTTATCATATATTGCACTTGTAAAATAATATATACACACACATATCAAGAAAGAATACTATTTTTACACTCATGTTAAAAATAGTGTTCTTTCTTGATATGTGTGTGTATATATTATTGATGCCATTTTTGTTATTTAAACTAGTTAAAAACTGTTTAAAGAAGTTCTGTCTTGGACGTCCGTGGGTTGTAGGTAATATATGTTAACACGAAAACGGCCGAAATACTTTACTAATCGAGTATTTTTAAGTTACAGTATAACTACGAATAGAGCCCTATCACTTTTCACGGTCTGATTCGATGTAGTTTAATTGTTTAAAAAAACAAAAAATAGTGAATATTTACGCTCGACGCGACTCTAAAACTAGTGCTACCCTTATTTCGTAAGAACTATTTCTATATACCAATATAGAAGTACTTCTTAAAATTAGCGTTAGATGGCGTATAAGACATGAAACCCACATTAGTACTTTTTGAAATTAGCGCTATCTATGTGATTTATTGAAAACTACTTAGTAAGACCAATACATTATTAGTTATGTACTTATTAAATAATCTATTTTATTGTGAAAAATGAAGATTATGAGGCGTGCAGTTTTGGATTTTCCAAAGTATTTTTATACTACGCGCATGGAGAACAAGCATACGGCCCACCTGATAAAGTAAGCGTTCACCGTAGCCTATTGTCACCAGCAACACCAGCTGGCACTTCACAGGAACCTTCTTTTGAACATTGAAACATAACACCAGCTAGGACGTCACGTGTCCCTTCGCATGTAACTTCAGCGACCTCAGTGTCACGGGCGAGGCCGCGCACGTGGCTTCATTTAAACGTGTACCACTAACATACTCATAGTACATCTTACATAACACTATTAGGAAACTTTTTGGAATATAAGCAGAGGGTACCGGGCTGGACCAATACATTAAAATTTCAATAGCGAATAGGATTAACTTCAAAAATTAATGCGCTTTCCTCTTCCAGCTTTATATCGCTACTCGGTTTATGTAGAATATAGTAAGGTAACTGAGTCACATTACTAAGAGCTTCATGTGATCCATAATACATGTAACAAGAGAACCGCGACGCCCCCTACATCCTCCTCATTTATCAACTAACAATTATTTTGTATAAAAAGTATAAAATACTGTTTGTCGAATGTATCATTTTGGCCAATGACTAAACAAAAATGGAAAAAATTACACATTTCAATACTAGTTGAACAAACAAGTTTTTAATCACAGAGTATTACATACTTATATCTAACAATTTAGCGACATTGAGAACGCTTTATATAAACCAAAGCTTCATCGTAGGGAGCACTACCGAGGCGGAGCGATGGCGATGTGGGCGCGCTGGGCCCTGGTGGCGACGGTCGCGGCGCTGGCTGGCGCCGTGGAATTGGACGCGGACATGGCCGAGCTGGCGCAAATGGTGCGCTCCAGCTGCGCGGCCGAGAGCGGCGTCGACGTGGCGCTGGTGGAGCGCATCAACGGCGGCGCCGCGCTGACGCCGGACGCTGCGCTCAAGTGTTACGTCAAGTGCACGATGGAGACGGCGGGCATGATGTCCGAGGGCGACGTGGACGTGGACGCCGTGTTGGGGCTGCTGCCGCCAGCCATGGCGGCCAAGAACGGGCCGGCGCTGCGGGCGTGCGGGACCGTACGCGGCGCCGACGACTGCGACACGGCCTACCTCACGCAGGTGTGTTGGCAGAACGCCAACAAGGAAGAGTACTTCCTCATATAAAACATTCAAAGAGCTGCAGCTATTTCCCGATGCGGTAGGCAGAGGCTACAGATCTGATCTAGTTCATGAACGTTGCATGTATGATAATAATAATTGACGTTAGGCAAGGCGCTTTGTTACCTTTTTACAATTATATAATTATTTAAATCTTTAATACCAGATTTCACATACCACGAGCTTATGTTGAAAGGACTGTCATGGTATTTGTTATTAATTATAAAAAGGAATAATTACAATCAGTTCATTAAAAGTTACAGCATTTCATTCCTCAATCAAGTTTCAAACAAATAGATAACCACAGAAAGCGGTTAGCGCTTGTTCTTGCTTTGTTACATGCACCCCCGTCGTCGCTAAATAATTTTAAAACATATTCTTCAAAAAAAAATCATTTGTAAGAAAATGTAGCTAACCGCACACCTGTAAATAAGCCCGTCGTTTGTCATCTCTCTGCGTGCCACCCTCTCAAAGAAGATCAGCGTGAAACAACGACAGGTACCGTTGTGTTTCGTACGGTAAGTGAGAGCGCCGGTGCCTCAAATCCTCTCCTTATCCTCACTCCTTCGCCTCTTATTCCTTTCCTTAGAAAACACAACCACAACCTTTCCTTAGGCAACGCGAGTGATGCCTTTGGTGTTGGTAGCGTCTATAAGCTGCGGTAACCACCAGGAGGGGTCGTATGCTTGTTTGCCACCCACGTAGTATATCTCGTCTGTATACCTGAGTTATTCTTGACGGCTTAAAAATTGCACCATGCATGGCAGACTAGGACTTGAATCGATATTTAGAAAATTTTCAGAACAATAATGAATTGCTACACAAAACATGAGTGAAATACTTTCTGATAAAAAAACATGAGTGACCTCTAACGACACTGCATAATATATTATCTTCATTATACATAACACGTGAAGGTAGCTATGAAGTGTACTCCAATAACAACAGGGGCCAGACCCTGACCTTATCGTTACTTTACATTAGCGACGAATTATAAAAGAAACTAATGTTGTCAAATGACATATTGATACGAAATAGCTTTAGGAATTATAATTACAATTGTATAAACTTAAAACTGTTAAATGTAATGTACAAGTAATGACTTGTAAATCTACGTAATAATATTACACAATTATGTTTAAAGTATTACATTCAATATGTAATTTATAACATCACAAAAAAATAATTAGCAGCTGTGCGTATTACTTACGGTTAAGTAGTCAAAAGTGGAACTTATTTAGAAGAAATACTTTATCTAATAGATAAAATGTGCCCGGTAGACGGCAATAGGCTCGCCCCCTATTACGTGGGACATAAACACAGCTGGCGAATCTTGGATGTGTAGTACGTACACCTCTGCCTACCCCTTCGGGGAATATAGGCGTGATGCTATGTTTTTAAAATTCTCGTGTCACAGTGTTTGTCGCCATTCTCCTCCGAGACGGCTTGACCGATTCTTATGAAATTTTGTGTGAATATTCAGTAGATCTGAGAATAGGATGCAAACTATCTTTTTTTATTTTGTTATAGTGGGCCAGCTGTGTTCTGCTTGTGCCCAAGAGTGGAATGTATATGGGTAGTAAAAAAAAAAGGGCGATTGTATGCGCTTAAATCAAATTCTATTTAAGTGAACATTGTGTAGTGGCACATGTTTAAGTCACATCCATATTGTATAGCAATCAAACCCGCACTGGCCGCGCCGAGTAACACACGTATTAGTACAACAGGACATAAGTGCTCTCAGCCATGGTCCAACATTCATTACTACATGTACATATTTCTCTTTTAAATTGTCCTTTGGTGACGTATCTTATCTGCTGTGTGGGGCCGGCATAAAGAATAGCTCCACTCCATCTCTTCCTATTGGAGTCGTAAAAGCAGACTAAGGGATTACCGGGGGACCGGGCAGCAGCGGCTCGCTGTGTACTAACAACATCCACTGCGATCGCCAACCCGCCTGCCAAGCGTGGCGGTTATGGTAAAAACCCCCAAATGAGTGCACACAGACAAACATCGGCCCCCAGTCACGGCAGCTCCGCTATCCCGTGGCCTAACGATAGCGGGCCCGGTAACGGCGGAGCAGGGGGTGCTAAGAATCCCCGGTTGGCTACCATAAACGACTTCTGGCCCTGGTAACACACAACGTCAGAACATTGAGGACTGACGAGAGGATTACCGCGCTGGAAGAGGAAATGAGCAAGATCCGATGTTACATTGTAGGATTATTAAATATTAACTGACATTTATTCACGGACACTTTTCACACAACGTCCTCTGGTCCCAAACTAAGCTTAACGCTTGTGCTATGGGTACCAGATTACGGATATCCATCCATCCATCCATCAGCCTTTTAACGTCCACTGCTGGACATAGGCCTCCCCAAGAATGGGGGATATTTTTTAGTTATTTTTAGAGTTGTCCCGTGACCACGGCTGCTGCAACGCAGTTGAAACGTCGGGGAACAGGTAGTTAATAATTTCACCTATTTTATACGCGAAAAAAGACCCGTTTATGCTACTTTAAATATGGGGGATATTGGCTTGGCAGGCGGGTTGGCGATCGCAGTGGATGTTGTTAATACACGAGGGAGTGCTGCTGCCCACTCCGCCGGTATTCCCTCAGCCGGCTCTTACGACTCCCGTGGATAGAGAGGGGTGGGACAATTCTAACGCCGGTCCCACACGGCACATATAATACATATATTACTTTTCTTTTTTTTGCAAATAGATACATATAGATAGAAAACACCCAGACTGTGTAAGTAATATCTGTGTTCATCTCACAAATAATTGTCCTGAGTGGGAATCGAACCCACGACCTCGTGCACGGAAGTCTATTACACTACCGACTACGCCACGAAGGCCGTTATTTTATAATTATCAAAAGTGCGAAGACAGGGCGAGGGCACGATAATCCTCCAGTCCGGAAACTTACTCTTCCACCGGTAGGGCGATCACCAGTTAGTGGTCGCAGTGTCGGGTTTATCGTTCGCAAGTCTCTCATAGGTAACGTGGAGAGGATTGAGAGTGTGTCGAGTAGGGTAGCGTACCTTATACTAAGAATAACCAAACGGTATTCGCTGAAGGTCATACAGGTTTACGCACCTACCTCGACACATTCCGACGACGAAGTGGAGGCCCTCTACGAGGACATCTCGGAAGCCATTCACGCGTCTAAATGTCACTTCACGGTGGTTAGGGGAGACTTCAACGCAGAACAGGCATAAGGAGAGATGATGAGCTGAAGGTGCGGCAATATGGATTTGGGCAGAGGAACCACAGGGGCCAGATGCTGTCTGATTTTCTGGAGAAGGAAGGTCTCTTCATGATGAATTCCTTCTTTAAGAAGGAGCCACAGCGGAAATGGACCTGCATTAGCCCTGATGGTTCAGTGAAAAATGAGATTGACTTCATCTTAACGGACAAACGACACATATTCAATGATGTCTCAGTGATCAGCAGGATTAAAACTGGGACTGATTACCACTTAGTTAGAGGCATATTGAATCTAAATATAAAAGTGGAGAGGTCACGCTTGATGAAGTTTACGCTCCAACCAACACCTGCTCAATATCAGAACCCCGAAAACTTTCAGATCGAACTACAAAATCGCTTTCAATGCCTAGACGAGTGCGAATCAGCGAGCGATGTGAACAACAGGTTCTTGGAAACTGTCCACGCGGTTGGGTCGACCTTCTATAAGACCAGTAGCGTCAATAAGACTCAAAAACTTTCGGACCAAACTCTTAAGCTCATGGCAAGACGGACAGAAATGACGGTGCAGTCTTCGGCTGATTGGTCCAATCAGAAGAGGCGATTAAACAGGCAGATCTCCAGGTCTACGCGACAAGACATTCGCCGATTTAATACCCTGCGTATTAAAGAGGCGATAGAGCGGAACCAAGGTTCCAAAGTGTTCGCGAGAGATTCGTCTGTTGGGAAAAGCCTGTTGACCAAGCTGAAGACCAATGATGGTACTGTTGTTTCATCCAAAGATGAGATATTAAGAGAGGTCCAAGAGTTCTATGGACAGTTATACAGATCCCAGAACCCTGTTTTCAGCTCGGTCCATGAGACCAGATCCAAGATAACTCGGCACTTTTTTTTTTTATTGCATGTAGTGGCAGACGAGCCACGGTCCATCTGATGGTAAATGGTAACCGTCGCCCACGGATTCAACTATACCGAGAGTATTGCCAATTCATTTCACAGATATGAAATGAAATATAAAGGGCTATCTCCTGCTACAGCCAAAACAACGATGTGCTTCATGGCCGGTCACACGGGAGATGGTGGTACCAACCCACTCGGGCCCGATACCAAGTGAGTACTCCCACCCGGTATCCAGCCCTACCACCAGTCATGCAATGGATAACAATTGCTTACTTCCCTTAGTCGCCTCATACGACACCCGTGGGAAACAATGGGGTGGTGACACTCGTATTCTTAGTCCGTCACCACACGGACATCTCTTTAGCGATGATATCCCGGACGTCAGCCTGTGCTCAGCCTGGCTCTCAAACATCTAAAGAACGGAAAGGCACCGGGAGAAGACGGAATTACTATAGAGCTTCTGAGGGCCGGAAAGCCGGTCCTCAAAGCCCTCCAGAGGCTATTCAATTCCGTCGTTCTCGGGGGCGACGCTCCAGAGTCGTGGACCAGGAGCGTGGTGGTGCTGTTCTTCAAGAAAGATGACAGAACCCTCTTGAAGAATTATAGACCCATCTCGCTCTTGAGCCACGTCTATAAGTTGTTCTCGAGTCATTATAAATCGACTTACGCGCAGGCTCGACGACTGCCAACCTCCCGAACAAGCCGGTTTCCGAAAAGGCTAGTACCATAGACTACATACATACGCTGCGCCAGATTATACAGAATACCGAGGAGTATAATCGGCCTCTGTGTCTAGCGTTTGTGGACTATGAAAAAGCCTTCGATTCGATCGAAACTTGGGCGGTGCTACAGTCCCTTCAGGGGTGCCAAATTGACTATCGGTACATCGAAGTGTTGAAGTGCTTGTATAGAAACGCCACTATGTCTGTCCAAGTTCAGGACAAGAGCACAAAACCTATCCAACTGTAGAAAGGCGTAAGACAGGGAGACGTCATGTCCTCGAAATTCTTCATCATTGCATTGGAAGATGTTTTCAAGCTCTTGGACTGGACTGGATTCGGCATCAACATAAATGGCGAATACAGATCTTATATATATACCTTCGATTTGCAGATGATATCGTGGTCATGGCAGAATCGCTGGAGGACGTTGGTACCATGCTCAATGACCTCAACAGTGTCTCCCGACTAGTGGTTCTAAAAATGAACATGGACAAGACGAATGTCATGCACAATAACATTTCAGCACCGGTCCTAGTCGGGAACGCGGATCTCGAAGTTGTCGGTCACTATGTATACCTGGGACAAACAGTCCAGTTAGGTAAGCACAACTTTGAGAAAGAGGTCAATCGACGAATCCAGCTCGGCTGGGCAGCGTTCGGGAAGCTGAGGAAGATCTTCTTGACCAATATTCCACAATGTCTGAAGACGAAGGTCTACGACCAGTGTGTGTTACCGGTGATGACTTACGGAACAGATGCGTGGTCTCTAAATGTTGGCCTTATATCAAGGCTCAAAGTCGCTCAGCGTGCCATGGGGCGGGCTATGCTTGGGATCTCTCTACGTGTTAAGATCCGTAATACGGAAATCCGTAGGAGAACGGGAGTAACCGACATAGCCCGCCGGGTCAGCATGCTGTGGCAATGGCAAAAGGTAATGGGCAGGCCACATCGCTCGACGAACCGACAACCGTTGGGGAAAAAAGGTTCTCGAGTGGCGACCGCATATCGTACGGCCTTCTACCAGGTAGACCGATGACCTGGTCAAAATCGCAGGCATTCATTGGATGCAGGCGGTACAGGACCGTTCGCTGTGACGTTTCCTTGGGGAGGCCTATGTCCAGCCGTAGTTGATGAAAAGCTGATGGATGGATGGATGGACATTGGATGGATTTCTACAGTTTGTTACTTTGAAACTAAATTGCTTTAAGTTAATACAATTGCAAATATGTATATTATTATTTAGATTAAGTATGCTAATTGACCTGAGCTGTGTTATCACTTATCATTCACACTCATGACCCGCAACATTAAACAAAGCAAAAAGTATGACAAATACATTTAATTTTAGCATATATACTAGCTGCTACTTGCAACTTTGTATGCATCAAAATTCGTTTTTTTTTGTGCAGTACTCTAATTATTTTTCCAATGTAATTCCATAACACATCAGTTATCTGCCACTGAAAATCCTGGCCAAAAGGGTCCTGCTGTTTGAGAAATTAGCCCGAACAAGCCTTAAAAATTGATATTTTGTAACATACTACATATCATATTATACATTCAGCAAAAGTTGTTATTTAGACATTAACAAACAGACACTTTAATATTATTTATTTGTATAGATGTACCTATGAGTAAAGACTATAACATTTAGATATTGTATAAATAATAATATTTACGTTCCTACAATCGCACTATATTTTTTTGTATTGAGGGCGGTAATTGAACTTAAAACTACACCCATTATCAGAACCACTATCCATGTGCCGCGCATAACTTATTCCGTATGGAAGCTGAATCCACAGCACTGGGCATTGGAGGTTGATGCTAAAGTCAATATGCCAACTGGGATGTAATTATAAGTTAGGACATCCTCTATAACTATGTCAGAACATCAAGTCTACATAGTTGCACAGGTAGCCATAGGACTCTTTAAACTATTTTTTTCTTTCAAACAAAGGGTTTATGCTGTGTGGGAATCAAACCCACAACATTAGGTCGAGAGGCCAGTATTGAAACCACTCCACCATCTGTGCAGTCTAACCCTTCAACACACCAAGTTATACCAAACTATATCTTCTCTGCTTTTATTTGCAAATATATTTTTGAAGGGCAAGTCACATGAATAATTGTCTAACTGGACTGAAGTCCTTTATTGTAATAACACACTATTATTGTATTTTTCCTACAATTTACATAAGATGTAAACAAACTTTTATCTACTGCGTATATTATTGTCTAACTGGACTGAAGTCCTTTATTGTAATAACACACTATTATTGTATTTTTCCTACAATTTACACAAGATGTAAACAAACTTTTATCTACTGCGTATATTATTATCTAACTGGACTGAAGTCCTTTATTGTAATAACACACTATTATTGTATTTTTCCTACAATTTACATAAGATGTAAACAAACTTTTATCTACTGCGTATATTATTGTCTAACTGGACTGAAGTCCTTTATTGTAATAACACACTATTATTGTATTTTTCCTACAATTTACATAAGATGTAAACAAACTTTTATCTACTGCGTATATTATTGTCTAACTGGACTGAAGTCCTTTATTGTAATAACACACTATTATTGTATTTTTCCTACAATTTACATAAGATGTAAACAAACTTTTATCTACTGCGTATATTATTGTCTAACTGGACTGAAGTCCTTTATTGTAATAACACACTATTATTGTATTTTTCCTACAATTTACATAAGATGTAAACAAACTTTTATCTACTGCGTATATTATTGTCTAACTGGACTGAAGTCCTTTATTGTAATAACACACTATTATTGTATTTTTCCTACAATTTACATAAGATGTAAACAAACTTTTATCTACTGCGTATATTATTGTCTAACTGGACTGAAGTCCTTTATTGTAATAACACACTATTATTGTATTTTTCCTACAATTTACATAAGATGTAAACAAACTTTTATCTACTGCGTATATTATTGTCTAACTGGACTGAAGTCCTTTATTGTAATAACACACTATTATTGTATTTTTCCTACAATTTACATAAGATGTAAACAAACTTTTATCTACTGCGTATATTATTATCTAACTGGACTGAAGTCCTTTATTGTAATAACACACTATTATTGTATTTTTCCTACAATTTACATAAGATGTAAACAAACTTTTATCTACTGCGTATATTATTGTCTAACTGGACTGAAGTCCTTTATTGTAATAACACACTATTATTGTATTTTTCCTACAATTTACATAAGATGTAAACAAACTTTTATCTACTGCGTATATTATTGTCTAACTGGACTGAAGTCCTTTATTGTAATAACACACTATTATTGTATTTTTCCTACAATTTACATAAGATGTAAACAAACTTTTATCTACTGCGTATATTATTGTCTAACTGGACTGAAGTCCTTTATTGTAATAACACACTATTATTGTATTTTTCCTACAATTTACATAAGATGTAAACAAACTTTTATCTACTGCGTATATTATTGTCTAACTGGACTGAAGTCCTTTATTGTAATAACACACTATTATTGTATTTTTCCTACAATTTACATAAGATGTAAACAAACTTTTATCTACTGCGTATATTATTTTTCAATTTTGTATTCATTATCTTTTATAGGAATAAATAAAATTGAAGTGTCTATTTCTATAGACAACAGCTTTTTACTAAATGCAGATGAAAGTCTATAAATTATATATAACAAAATAAAAATGTGATTGAAAATCAAATGGTTTGTCAAAAATAATTAGGGTTCAAAAGAAAATAACTTCAATTCCACACTGACAAAATCCCAGGTACCAGCTAGTTCATCACAAATATATGTATAGACAACAAACCACTAGAACATAGTAACCTACACTACGTAATAAGTTACAATTACAAAAATC
This sequence comes from Leucoma salicis, assembly GCA_948253155.1. Taxonomy (NCBI): domain Eukaryota; kingdom Metazoa; phylum Arthropoda; class Insecta; order Lepidoptera; family Erebidae; genus Leucoma; species Leucoma salicis. The sequence goes on from OX411823.1 coordinate 269,552, forward strand.
TAATTGAAAGCCACAAACACACTATCACTGGGAACATTATTAAATGGCAATAAACTAAGTCAATACAGGTCTTGATGTTCATAGCGACATACCTCACTGTGGTAATAAATACCACAGATGTGTACAACTATTTATGAGAAAGTTTACAAGTATAATGTATACTACAGTGACAATAAAGATGGCAGCCAAAGAACAGCGTCACATCAACATCCTTCTTTTCCTACTGATACAATAAGAGTTGACTAATGAAGTAAAATCAAGCAGAGAGTAGATACTACTATAAGCATAAATATTTTAAAACTTTTCTATAAGTTCAGTTAAGTATTATATTTCTCTAAATTCTGCCTTTTTTGGATCCACTCCTCCTCTATTGTTAAAATGATATCACAAAATCTAGACTCTCATCGCTAATTTCGTAACTCCTTCACACCTTGTCACATTTTGTCATATCAAATAAGATCCCACTCCCCACTTTTTTGTACATAATTTTTAAATAGCAAACTATAAGAACCCAGAACAATCTCTAGGCATTTTCATTTCAGTTCATCCTAGTCAGGATAATAAATTGAAAATATATTATAAAACCTTTGTATAATTTTCGGTCTTTAAAAAATTAGTGAAAGAAGGAAATATTGGAAGTTGAGTTGATAGGTTCCATATACCTAAAGATAACTTAGAAGTAGAATTTCATAATAGACCTATAAAAGCTTCTACAGCAATGCAATTTGGCTCAGACTGTAGAGGAGGATTGGACCATCAATGATGCTAGCTTGTAGAGAGCATATCACAATTGTATTTATGTATTCATATAACATACCTGCAAATATAGAGATCTACCAAAACATTCACAATTCCTATTAGTACAGTTGTTGACATTATTATTTTTATCAAAACCTAATTGGTATCTTATTACATGTTGAAGTTTCTTATGGACAATAGTCAACTGTATAATATACATGTGATAATAAAGTATTGTCAATTTTGGTTCAATTATAATTAGCCTGTTCAGCACTATACGAGCTACTGGTAGATCTTAACGAAGGTACAAAACCAGTCAGTGGCATGTGAAGGGTTAATAGTAAATAAATTATAAAAAAAACTTTACATTGTAAAAACAATTGCTAAAAGTTTTGTCATCTACGGAGTATACAACCCATGTACCATGTAGTAATACATGCAGTATTATGGCTGTGTAAATATAATACACAGCACAACAGAGGATGTGAGTGGATGTCATATGTTTTTGTAATATTATCTGTCAGAGTAGAGTAGCTGTTGTATGTGACCTTGAAATGTTTGTGATAAATACATGGTATTTGTACATGAGTTTATGCTCCTGTTGACACAATTGCAAGTATTTTGTAACTACACTATATATATTGTAGAATATCATTTTATTGTTGCTAAAAATTGAATAGAAATCAAGTGGACTCCAAAAGAAATCTATTTCGCGACAACTAAGATATATTATAGGTATAGGTACATTTTAATTTCACATAACAGCAAGGATAGAAACCAACAGCGCAATATAGTGTGGGGTTATCAGTGAATTTTTAATAGGTTAATATTACAACGATTATTGTGCCGCTGGTATACTCTTAGAGTAAAAAGGCACTACAGGTATCTTTACATAATATGAGTCTGCAAATCGGTGGCGTAACAGGCCAGACGGAACTGTCATCAGCGCGATAAGGTTATGTGTTACTCACACATATTCGCGAGAAGTGTTTAGCCGGGTCTGCTGGCACTTACCTTCACTGAGTCCAGCGGGTACATTACGCAATGCTCCATCACCCCCGCTATTGCTCCGGCAGTCATGTGTATGGCGGGGTTTTGGGTCGGAAGGGTTTCATAGTCCTCAAAGTTCATAATACTCACTAAATAATGTACTCCGCACAAAATAAACACTGATAAATAGACTTCAAAAAGTTTCAAATTTGTTTTACCGAATTAGAAGTATCATTTTCACTACCTATTTTTATCACAAGGCATATGAAATTTAGAACGATCAAAATAATTTCACAAATGCGACTTGCAAGCACACGCAACTCTTGCGGTTTCACAGACTACTAATAATTTTAATTTTTAGAGCCATTTGAGATTAGATCGTAAATAGTCTGTATCCATCATAGACTAAGTATTATATCCTCTGTCCTAATTAGTCTGTGCCTCTGTCGGAAAGACGGAAAATAAATGTTGTTATGGAATGTGTACTATACGCAAAAGAATTTTTATATGGAAACTAGCGCCACCGTTTGGCCGATGCCCCTAAGCCATGGTGTTTTCACTTATGCATAAGTACATAGACCTATCATATGTTACATCCATGCATAAGTATAATATTATATGGCAACCAAGTTAGGAAGTTTTTTTTTTTAATTTATTTTATTTCATGTAGCGGCAGACGAGCCACCGCCCATCTGATGGTAAATGATAACCATCGCTCATGGACTCAACCTTAGATAAATAACCTATAGATGTAGCCATGATATATTAGGAAGTGTAGAAGTGAGACGGGTATATACGAAATACGCTAAGAAAATTGAGACAAGTATCGTATCTTCCTGTCTCATATGACGTGAAGGTTTTTCAACTGGCAAACTTTCATATAGTTCGCCATACAACCATAGACTAAGTATACTACTGGACGGAGCCATAGCGCTGTTGCCGTTCTGTATTCATTTGTCAAACACAGTATTGTTATTTCTGTCTATTGTTCGAAGTTTCAATAGGAGTAAAAAAGATAGCTTATATAACTTTGGCAATGACGTACTGTATGTGAAATTTGTGTCACACGCTGACCGACTAGTAGATCAAAACAATGCGATTTGGTGCATCATAAAAGTGAAATACTAGAAAGTCCTATTGAAGTTGCTAAATATCTTGTTCGCTAGTGAAAATATATCGTGTGTGGCTGTCTTTTTTTCATCCAGAACAACGCAAGAAGGTGTAAAGAATAAAAATTTGTAATTTCACACGTAAGTCTATATCAGCTATTTTCACCTTAAATAACTACGAAACAAAAAAATTCGATAGATATTGGAAGATTTAGATGTTATCAATATGATTACATTATTATACATTGATATAAAAACACGTTTATTAGTTAAAATTATTAAAATAATATCCATTGTTTTAGGTGTCCTTTGTAGTGATATAGACAATAGTCATTTACACTTTATCGATAGATCAACCAACTGAACTGAACTGATTTGCTTTTTTATGGTTTTATAAAGTTTGCTCTCTTTTATAGGTTTCCAAAATATCCTGAAGTTAGAAAAGCGTGGATCAAGTCCATAAGAAGAGAAAACTGGGAGCCAAATAAATATTCCCGCCTATGCTCTGAGCATTTTGAACAATCTTGTTTCATTTATGGTATAAATATAATGAAAGTAAGATCTGATGCAGTACTAAGTATATTTAAAGGATATCCTAAATATTATATCTAACAGAGTGCACGTTACACCATCCATCCATCCATCAGCCTTTTAAAAGTCCACTGCTGGACATAGACCTCCCTAAGAATGGGGGATAGCGTCGTAATCGCCACGCTTGGCAGGCAGGTTGGCGTTCGCAATAGGTGATGTTAATACTCGAAGGAGTGCTGCTGCCCACTCCCCCTGGTATTCCTTCAGTCGGTTCTTACGACTTCCATGGGTGGAGAGAGGTGGAACAATTCTAAAACCGGCCCCACACGGCACGTTACACTAGGATCCTATACTATATATATACTTATATAAAGCTGTAGGCAATATAGGCGTCTGAATACAAAACAATCGTTTTAGTTTTTGGTCTGTTTGTTCGTTCGCGCATCACGTAAAAATTACTGAACGGATTTTGATGCAACTTTTTTTATTTGATAGCTCTTGCTCTCCTCTCAACTTTTTTTATTAGACAAAACTGGTATACATTTTATTCCGCTACTATATCACGAACCTGAGATATAATTATATAGCTTTACCATTATGGAAATAAAATTAAAAATTATTGATTTAATCTAACTTTAACCAGGCAGTAAACGTACAATAAAAGATAGTACAGGGGGGTTAGGCAGAATGTCATATTTCACGTGTCGACCGTATCGAGATCACTGTGATTGGTCGAGAAACCGACACATGATGTCACAATAATCCGTTGACCAATCACGGTAACTGTCAACCAATCACGGTGATCACGATACGATCGACATGTGAGATATGAGATTCTGCCTAACCCCCCTGGAAGTTTGGTTATCGATAATCGACATCGTGGTGTCATTCTCCACAACACTAGATTACGCACACAATGACAAAACGTGAAATGCACACATAAAAAATTGAGACGCATTTGACGCTAAGGCTTTGTCCAGTGTATTATTGGTCCGAGCATACAACTTAATCACCATGACTACCAGGGATGCCATTCAAAGGAAAATTAGGTGCAGTGTTTTTTGTTTGAAAAAATTCCGTCTCTCAAAAATTTTTATTAAAAACATACTTTCACGCCTGATTATAATAATAAATAATAATAATAATAACATATTATTCCTATAGTTACAGTGATTGAAAAGAAGGTTTCTGTACAAAATCTATAAAAATATGTCAGATAAACAAACTTTATTTGAATTTCACTAAATTCGTCCCGAGGGAAAGGATGGGATGGTGACACTTGTATTCTTAATCCGTCACCACACGGACGTTGCCAAAAAATATAATGGTTGGTTGGTTGGCACACAATACTTATTGATGGGTCAAAGATTGGTACAATGGTCAAGGAGCTGCATTTATTTTAGAATCCTTTTTTTTTAAAAGTGGTAAGTGAGGAAGTGAAAAAGATGATAATGTGCGTCATTAATAGGTAAAAATCTTAATTGTAAAATTAAGTTTACCTGGTCGGTATAATGTATGAAAATACTGCCAACAGATGGCGCAGGCGTCATCCAAAGACGTTACGTATGAATGTGTTATCGAAATTAGCAATCAGGAGCAATTGTCACGATGGCAGGATTGGCAAAGCATCAGGACGGTATCCAGGAGATGCAGGTTCAAATCCTGCTCGTGACTGTTATTTTCGATTTCACATTTTTCACTTTGTGTTTAATGTATAGTGCTTAGCATGTCAAATGCTAAAAATATATATAAAAATATCTAAATAGCTCGTAGGTACTCTTTCTGTTAACATTGAATCTCAAAGCTTTTCCAACCATGGTGATGTGTTACATAAAAAATATACAAAATAATAAGTGAAACAACGGTAGGTACTCCTACTATCATTTCGTATGGTGAGTGAGAGCGCAGAGATCCTCTCCTTGTTATCCTTCCTTTTCACTGCCTAGCCCTTTCCTTATGGAGACGCGCGAGTGATGTGTCTATAGGCTATGGCAACCGCTTACCATAAGGTGGTGGGTAAATTGATATATAAAAAAATCAATGGGTGGGTATTATAAAAAAAAGAATGAAAACAGGCTAGAGGCTAATTTATAAATTGCCTTTTCAGAGAGGTATTATAATTTCCACCCAGCTCATGGCGATGAATTGGAGTATATTTTTTTTTTTATAATTTTGTACGCCAAATAAAATTTCCACCATTTTTCTAATACCAATACCAAGTCACGTTTATAACTCGTGACTCATCATACACAAATATTTACGTATCGGTTCTTAATAGCGTATATAATGTTGAGGTTGAATACTTTATTTCCCAACGTTTCGACCGTATTGCATCGGCCGTGGTCATGGGTTGACTGGTGTAGTTCAGCGTTGCCTCCGTGAAACGCGGGTGTCTGTAACTACCCTCGCCTCGTTTATATTTTGGTCTCCGAAGCACGTCGTGACTCATCTTCAAATTTTTATTCCTTACTATAATATAAATGTGAAAGTGACTTTATTTGTTAGTTTTTTTGTTTCGCTTCCACAGCGTAACTACTGAACCCCAGAGTACTGGAGCTCAGAAAAGGACACAGACTACATTTCATCCCGGAAAAATGAATGATTTCTTCGGGTTAGCTATTTTTGCATAAAGCTAATGAAAGTGCAGTAGTGCGACATAATTATTTTCTGAAACCACCCGGACGGAGTTATGGGTCTAGTTTAATGTATTTTAGCTAGACAGTAATACTTTTTTGTTTCGGACATCTAACCTATCATACTTTTAGGGGTTTGTGGGTAAATTATGGGGAAAAAAAATTGAGAGCCAATGCTGCCTTGTTGATGGCGTATGCATGGCAAAATTTTGTATGTCATTTCGCGATTTGAGCAGGCCTGTATTATTGGGCCATGGACTCAACTATACCGAAAGTATTGTCTAGCCGCTGCTCATCATTTCATTTCGCCGATATATATATATATATATTTAGGCACTTTAACATATTACAATCTAGTCTTTATAGACTAATAAGTAATTTAAATTTAACATAAACTGTATACTAAACTATTATATATCTAATAAAATGCCCATTGGCAATTCTTAGTTTGTTAAGGGGAAGAAACTTTGTATAATGTGTTCAATTATTTACACTTTGCTCATGTGTTCTACTATTTAACTAACACTTATCACTTAGCCACTATTAGCACTACACTAACTCAAAAGCTTTAGTTCTATTGAGCCTTCTTTTTAAGTCCGTGTTATCGAGAAGCTGAATTGCTTCTACGTTCACGTGCTGAAGAAGCCTCTTCTCATGCGCTTCTGCATATTTTTGTATAACTTTCGTCACTAACTCCACATGTAGGTCCTTGTGGAGGTCGTCATTTCTTACATACCAAGGAGCACTCACGATATTCCTTAGTACTTTGTTCTGGAATCGCTGTATAATAAGCACGTTACTTTTTTTAGTACAGCCCAAAAGCTGACTTCCATAAGTCCACACTGGGATCAGGATTTATTTGTACAGCAATATCTTATTGTGTACGGATAAAGTAGAATGCCTTCCTAGTAGCCAGTATAGTTTTTTATAGCGAATTTCAAGCTCTTCTCGTTTCTTTTTTACGTGAGTTTTCCAGCGCAGTTTTGCATCTAATGTCATACCAAGATATTTAGCTGTATTTGCATATGGAATTTGCTTTCCATTTATAAAAATAGGCCTATGAATAAGGTTTTTGTAAGTAAAATCAATATGAATGGATTTTGATTCATTCAATTTAATTCACCGTGTTTTTGTCCACTCGTAAATGTCATTTATTGAAGCTTGGACCTTTGTTATTGCTTCTTCGTGATTATCTCCAGTCGCCATCTATCGGTAGATTCCGTTGTGAGCAGACGTGCCGTACTTAGCGGATTGTGTAAAGTGCAAAGTGTTTTCCGCTGTGTCAATCTGACCAGCTGATGCGCATGATGCGCTAATGTGCAGAATCATCAGAACGGCCGTGTATCCGCAATGACCTAGATATAGTTATGAGAATTACTCACTGACGTAATGTAAACAACTGTTAAGGCGAAGACATTTAATTTGCAATAAAAATGTCTATACATAGACAAATTCAAATCAAAACAGAGACGGAGAAAATACTGTTAGACCATTATAACGAGTCAAAAAATCCAAATGATTTACTGCGACGGCAAGTAGAAAGTTTGCAAGCCCAAGTTGTGGAACTGCAACAACAACAACACACTCGTGATAGTGAGGCTAATAAGGAAAAGCAACTCAACGGAGTGTTATTCAAAATGTCAAGTATTGCACTGACGAAGAAGAACTGGCTAAAGAAACTGAGTGGGTAAGAATTAAACGCAGGAAAAAGCGGAATCTTAATAGATCTTGTACATCACCTCAGTCGCAAGAAGAATCTGACAAAAAAAGGCGCCTCAGCCAAAGAAAATCCCTCCACTGCCACCAATAATAGTGGAGGATGTAAAAAGTTATCAATAATTCTTTGATATCTTGATTGAAAAAGTTGATGAGAAGTCTAAATTATTTGTGAATAAGGAAAAAGGGATTTTTAGTAGGAGCGGGAATCGAACCCGCGTCTTTTCCAATCCGGGGAAGTGCTCTAAGCCACTGAGCTATCCTACCGATCTTTCGATCATCCCAATTTCCTCGTCACATTTGTCTTACGACCTTTTTTTCCTTGTTCACAAATAATTTATACTTTAAAAAGTAGCGGAGCATGTCAATTGCTAAAAAATATAGATCTAAAATTGATGAGAAGTGATTTAAAATAAAGATGCTGGATGGCAACAGTGCAAAAATAATTGCTAACGAGGAATAATCGTATAGAATCATTACTACGTTACGCTCACAAAGTAACATATTAAGGCATTCTTACGAAAACAGGGAAACGAGACCATTCAGAGTAATGGCCAAAAAGTTGCACTCCACTTGCAAACTGGAAAGAATTGTAGATGGCCTGCATAAAAAAGGGTTTCAAGTAGAAAGTGCTGTAAATAAGCTGAAGTGGAACAATAAAGAGCCACTTAACATGTTCATGCTAAGTTTTAGCAAAGATGAAGACGTGAAGAAAATCTATGCTATTGACACTATTTTAGGATGTAAGGTAGAAATAAACATAGCATCACGCCTGTATTCCCCGAAGGGGTAAGCAGAGGTGTATTACACACCCACGACTCGCCAGCTATGGTTAAGTTCCACGTAAAAGGGGGCGAGCCTATTGACGTCTACCGGGCACATTTCCAAACTCCGAGCGCTACTGATAATTTTTCTTTTTAGGAAAAAGCTCAATAACATTGCCCGACCCGGGGATCGAACCCGAGACCTCATGATTAGCAGTCACATACACAATCGCTACACCACCGAGGCAGAAATACATCCATTAAAAACTTCCAAACTGATCCCTCAATGCAAAAGATGCCAAAGTTATGGGCATACCCAAAGATATTGTTGTAAAGAGCCAAGGTGTGTTAAATGTACAGGAAAACATCTAACTAAAGATCGTAAAAAACCTGTAGAAGAAAAACCAAAGTGCGTACACTGTGGACTACCACATCCCGCTAAATATCAAAGTTGCAAGTCATTAAAAACAAGGCTATGAAAAAGAAAATGGCGACACACTTCGCTTATAATAAAAAAAATTATGTGTGTGTGTATTAGTGTACACACGTAAGAAGTGAAACTTCTTTATAACATCATTTTTCGAAAAATTATCTACTATTTACAACCTTACAGAAATTGGTTAAATAAAGCTAAATTAGATAAAGTTTAAGCAAAAGGCTTTTATTATCATAGACATGGATACAAATTATACAATTATTTCACCTTATTGCTACTAAGATTATTATAGCATTTCATTAATTATAATAGAATTATTACGGCGTTTTATAGCAGAGTGCCTATTGCTACCTTCCAGCTCCATTATCAGACCCTGGATACTATCTAGAGACAAAGTATTTGTCAAGAAGAATAAAACGAGCCCCAACTCGATGGGGTTGCGTCGTTTCACTACAGAGCTACTGTGGCCATCTTCCAGCTCCATCATCTGGATACCATCTAGATACAAAGTACTAGTCAAGACGAATCATTCGAGCCCAAACTCCATGGGGTTATGTCGTTTTATATTAGAGTTTCTATGACCACCTTCTAGCTCCATCATCAGACCCTGGATACCATCTAGATACAAAGTACTCGTCAAGACGAATCATTCGAGCCCAAACTCCATGGGGTTATGTCGTTTTATATTAGAGTTTCTATGACCACCTTCTAGCTCCATCATCAGACCCTGGATACCATCTAGATACAAAGTACTCGTCAAGACGAATCATTCGAGCACAAACTCCATGGGGTTATGTCATTTTATATCAGAGTTTCTATGACCACCTTCTAGCTTCATCATCAGACCCTGGATACCATCTAGATACAAAGTACTCGTCAAGACGAATCATTCGAGCCCAAACTCCATGGGGTTATGTCATTTTATATTAGAGTTTCTATGACCACCTTCTAGCTCCATCATCAGACCCTGGATACGATCTAGATACAAAGTCTCGTCAAGACGAATCATTCGAGCTCAAACTCCATAGGGTTATGTCATTTTATATTGGAGTTCCTATGGCCACCTTCTAGCTTCATCATCAGACCCTGGATACCATCTAGATACAAAGTACTCGTCAAGACGAATCAAACGAGTCCAAACTCGATGAGGTTGCACCGTTTCATTATAGGTATCCTATGGCCACCTTCTAGCTCCATCATCAGATCAGCTTTATGTCATCATAATATTACATTGTCACGCAATATACATATGTCTTATATTATTTATAGTCTTGCAACCCATATTTAAAAAAATCATATAAAATAAATATGGCGCGTAACGGAAAAATGTGACGCGTAACGAAAAAATGTTACACTAAATTTTTTTCCAACCCCGATAAAGAAGTTTCACTTCAACCAGCAATCACAGGTAAAATATTTCCAAGCCAGACAATTCAACAAGGTGTGTCTTTCGCTCAGGTTGTGAAAAAAAGCCACATTACCGAGAATGGTAAAGCACAACAAAATGAGACGTTAGAATATAAAGTTAACCAAATTTTTCAATATATATCTTCTTTTGACGAGTGGCTCAAAACCTCGAAAAAATCATCAGGGTAGTTGTTCCCAACTGTATCTAGTATGACTTGTACCCTTAAAATTTTAGCCTGGAATTCCAATGGACTATCCAAACATCAACATGAACTACAAGTAGTCCTAACCACAGAAGACATCGATATTTGTTTGATATCTGAAACTCATTTCACTAAACAATCCTTTTTTGCATTCAAAGGTTATAAAGTTTACAGCGCCTTACACCCAAATAACTCTGCTAGAAGAGGTAGTGCTGTTATTATTAAAGCAAATATTTATCACCACGAAAAATTTAAACTCGAAGAAGAAGTAACACAGGCTTTAGCTGTGTGTGTAAAAACCAAGCGCTATCTGATCGTAGTTTCAGCAATTTATAGCCCACCAAAACATCTTATAAAAAAAGATTACTACGTATCTTTATTTGACCAACTAGGAACAAGATTTATTCTAGGAGGCGATATTAATGCCAATAATACATATTAGGGATCAAGACTTACTACTACTAAAGGAAAAAAGCTCCTAAGTGCTATAAAAGAAGAGCAATGCGAGGTTATCTCAACGGCGAAGCCAACATATTGGCCAACAGATCCTCAAAAAGTTCCAGACCTGATTGACTTCTCTGTTTCCAAAAAAACGTACCTACGATGCCGTCTGGTGCCTTATTAAGAGAACTTGAGACTATGTTTATTAATAATTTTGAAAAAAATATATAACAAAGGCTGGGTAATAATACTCTTTATGAAATTTTAAATGACATACATTTTGATTCTCCCTGCCCTTGTTTCCCAAAACAATATCTAAAAGAAATTTCAAACGTGCCCTAACTCGATGGAGTTGCGCCATTTAATTACAGAGTTTCACATGGCCACCTTCCAGCTCCATCATAAGACCTTGGACACCATCTAAAGACAAAGTACTCATCAAGACGAATCAAATGTGTCCAAACTCGATGGGGTTGCGTCGTTTCATTATAGAGTTACTGTGGCCACCTTCCAGCTTCATCATCAGCCCCTGGATACCATCTAGAGGCAAAGCACTCGTCAAGACGAATCATACGAGCCCAAACTCGAAGGGGTTGCACCGTTTCATTAAAAATAAAAAAATAAATCTTCACGGACATTTTCCCACAACGTCCTCTGGTCCCAAACTAAGCTTAACGCTTGTGCTATATGTACCAGATTATGGATATAATACATATATTACTTTTTTTTTGTGAATACATACGTATAATGGATAGAAAATACCCAGACGCAGTACAAATATCTGTGTTCATCACACAAATAATTGTCCTGAGTGGGAATCGAACCCACGACCTTGTGTACGGAAGTCGGTTACACTACCGACTACGCCACGAGGCCCATCAATTATACAGTCCCTATGTCCACCTTCCAGCTCCATCATCAGACCAGTGCCTGCAGTCTCGACATCGATAAACCCTGTCGTTATGATATTGAAATGAATACCAGTCGAAAAAAATACGAGGTAGATAATGGGAAAAATATCTTATCAAAATAGTGATTCCTAGGTACTTATTACATATTTACTATAGTTCGTTTACTAGATATTGATCTATAATCTCCAAAAATAACATTTATTAATTTTTATTTAGCTTAATAGGTTAATTTTATTAAACACCGACGATGTAATTCGTGGAAAATAAATTATTAATTACGGCAGCACTATTGACAGTTTCAAAGTCAAAGTAAGCCGTAGACTAGACAGAGGATATAAACAATAGACACGTTCTAAGAGTATGCAGTGCGGAGATAGTAATAGTTGGACATATTGATAACCGGAATAATTTTAGAAGATAACTATGATTATAACTTTGTACACTATTATTTTGCTTAAAATGTATTAGAACGTATAATATTAGCGTATAAAACGTGATTGATGAACATTTTTTTCACGCAATAAAAAAACAAGCTTATATACCGATAATGGGGAGAGTTAGTCACCTTATTATTGGGACCCAGTTGATTTTAAATTGTATTGTATCCCACTCACCTTTGTTTTCGTAGAAAATCCTCAAAGCCGTTGTCTTTGAAGGGTGGACCGAAAATTTCAAGAAATTTCTCGACAAAAATATTATATTTGGTACCTACCTACTTAGTGTATGATATCAACAGTTTTTCTGCATATCGGGCAGTCCCAAGGGCTCGATAAGTTATCAATCGAAATTGTCAATTTGACAGTTGTGTTCGATAATATAGCAAAAACAATTGACATTTTATACTGACAGACTACGAAAAATCTATACAGCGAACACAAAGTGAAAAATGTGAAATCGAAAATAACAGTCAGGAGCAGGATTTGAACCTGCATCTTCTGGATACCGTCCAGATGCTTTACCAATTCAGCCATCCTGACAATTACTCCTGACTGCTAATTTCGATAACACATCATACTTAACGTCTTTAGGTGACGTTATTTTCGATTTCACATTTTTCACTTTGTGTTTAATGTATAGTGCTAAGCATGTCAAATGCTAAAAATATATATAAAAATATCTAAATATCTATACAGCGTGTAATAATAACTACGTAATTACATAATTTTTTTTTATTATTGCATATAGACAAGCCACGGCCCATCTGATGGTAAATGGTAACCGTCACTCATAGATTCAACTATGCTGAGAGTAATGCCAAACCACTGCTCACCATTTCATTTCACTGATATAAAATGAAAAATTAAACGGCTATCTCCTGCTAGAGCCTAAAAGCCCCGACATGCTTCATGGCCGGTCACACGGGAGATGGTGGTGCCAACCCGCTCGGGCCCGATACCAAGTGAGTATTCCCACTTGGCACCCAGCCCTACCACCAGTCATGCAATGGATGATAATTGCTTACTTCCCTTAGTCGCCTCATACGACACCCGTGGGAAGGAATGGGGTGGTGACACTTGTATTCTTAGTTCGTTACCACACGGAAAGGTGTTTATAGCGATAACGTAGCTATGATATCAAACAGTTTGATATCATAGCTACGTTATCGCTATCAATATCCAAATGTAACACAATCACAAGTAATTTTGGAAAAAATTCAATTAAAAAAAAATTATATTAAATATTAATTCATTAATATTTGTAAAATTAAATCGATTTATTACCCCTGACATTCTGCGTGCAGCGTTGCATACCTACACGCGCGGCTCCTTTGTGTTCGGGACGAAAGAGCGCCGCTAGTATTTCAGCGAACCAACTATGGCTACACTAACGGTCACGACCTTGTCACGTGTAACTAGATTTTTAAATTTGATCACCTTACTAGACTATTGTTTATAACTTTTAATTTGGTTCGTCCGATAATACCACACACAATAATACTAATTTATTATCACATCAACTTGATGGTTACGGAGATGTTGTTCAATGTGTCCACCTTGTAAGTCTAGGCATTTTTCGCATCGTTTACAAATGTTTTCACAAACATGTTGTAGCACTAATGTATCGGATTTAATTTCGTCAAACGCCAAAACTATCCGTAAACGCATTTCGTCCTCAGTATCGCATGTTTTTCTAAATACAGACTGCTTGATGGTTCTCCAGAGAAAAAAATCCAATGGAGTGAGATCAGGTGACCGCGCTGACCAATTAACTGGTCCACCACGGCCAATCCACCTTTCCCCATATTCTGTATTTAAATAGTCTGTCACAGTCCGGGAAAAGTGCGGTGGCGCGCCGTCGTGTTGAAACCACATACGACGCACAAGATTGAGATTTAACTCATCAAGTTCTTCACTGAGTTCTTCTCGCAAGAAACGAAAGTAGTTGCTACCACTCATGGTTCTTTCTAGAAAATAAGGTCCCATAACCTTATTATCAATAATTCCCGCCCAAACATTTATCTTCCATCGATGTTGGAAGTGACTGGGTTTTATGCAATGAGGGTTAATGGTAGACCATACGTGTTCATTGTGTGTATTAAAGATTCCTGTTTTAACGAAGGAGCACTCATCAGTGAACAGTATGTGGTTCAAAAAATCTCTATCTTCTTGAACTTTATCTAAGATCCATCTGCTATACTCCGTTCTAGGCTCGTAGTCGGTAATAAGTAGAGACTGAACTCGAAGATAGTGATATGGGTGCTTGCCATCATCTTTTAGTGCTCACCAAACGCGCATGTGGTTTACACCGAGCTAGCTCTTCCCCAAATATATCCAAGATTTGTTCTTCGACATTGTCATGCAGTCTTGGCCTTCCTGCGACAATACGCTATTGTTTATGACCGTGCACACTGCCAGTATTGTACATGCGTACGTGTAAACGCTAAAATGCCATCGCTAATGGCAATGCAATGTTCCGTGGAACACTGAAGTGTTCCTCGTAAATTTTGCGCGCCTCTGCATAATTGCAGTCACATTTTTCAAGACATCAATATATTAAAATACTCCTCGATTGAATACGACATCTCGTAAAACACAAGTCACTCACGGTATATATTACGTGAAAATACGGACGGCCGTTCGAAAGAAATCTGCGCGGGAGACTAAGGGGTAAGGGGCGGCTTATAAAAAGAAAAGGTACAATAGCGGTGCGTGTGACAGGCGGCGGCATCGTTTGATATTTTTTCCGATTTCTTATTTTTAATTTTTCGAAGACTGCCGGCATAAATTAGATATTAATCTATCTATGGATCGACAAGTACTTTTAAATATAGGAGCTAATAACATTTTTTGCTTGTTTCGGTTTTATAAATAATTTTGATTGTCAACTGTAACTGACTTTATACCATTTTATTATATTTTAATTATAATTACATAATATATATAAAACACCTATATGATTACGTATCTATCCTTAAATTTTCCAACAGGGTTTATGTTATAGCCTGTATCCAGATATTTATATTGATTTCTTGTTTGTTGCTTTTATTTCACGCCCTAGATGGCGTAATTGGCATTTTCTGTATCGTGATATCGTTTGCTTCACGTTGTTAATTTAAATATGTAGGATTAAGAATATAATATGTAAATCGTGTGAACCGTGCATAATCGAATATATGCACTACGCATTATACCTAGTGCGAGTGTATTAATCTCTTGAGTAATATTGTTCTGTGGTATTATTTCTCGCTCTACGGTAGACGTGAGACATTGGGTATTGTAATCTTTGTATTGTAATCTTTGGGTGAGACGTACTAGGTAAAATGCGTACTGAGTATTAGAAGTACGCGTCCGTTTAAAGACTTACTCCAAAAACTAGGTCCACGAGTATTTAGGCGTCTCAACTAGTCTCAAGTTTTATGACGTTTCCGTAACTAGCGTGTCCTCGTAACATCGTGATCGAGTAATGAAGTATTTTCGGTTTATAGATTATTATCGTCTATTAGACTAGGTACGTGTATTTTTTTATATTAATCGTATTGAAAACTTCCCCTCATACTTTAAATAACAGGCTATGGACTGTCAGCTTATTTTATAACCGCATAAATATGATATTAATAGACACAGAAATAAAAAAAAATGGGGTACGTATTTGTTATGATAAAAGTACGTACCACCAGAAAAGCTAGCGTATTTAGGTTTCAATTGGTTTTATGTACAAAATCAAATTTACTAGGCACTGTTTTTTCTTTTGTATTTTCAAATCTTTTTTTCTTAATTATTTTTGATGTGTAACATCTAATGCGGAGGGAGGGTAAAATTGGCTGTTAGCGTGGCGACGCTTTTATTTTACTTGTTCCGTTCAAATCTTGCAAGTAAGATTTGACACACTTCCCGGTTTCCGATTGAGCTGAAATTTTACACACATTTGTATATCACGTGACAATGCAATATTATGATGACACGGAGCTGATCTGATGATGAAGCTGGAAGGTGGACATAGGAACTCGCTAATGAAACGGCGCAATCCCATCTAATTTGGGCTCGTATGATTCATCTTGACGAGTACTTTGCCCCGAGATGGTATCCAGGGGCTGATGATGAAGCTGGAAGGTGGCCACAGTAACTCTTTAATGAAACGACGTAACCCCATCGAGTTTCGACACGTTTGATTCGTCTTGATGAGTACTTTGTCTTTAGATGGTATTCAGGGTCTGATGATGGAGCTGGAAGGTGGCCATGCTATACTCTATAATTAAATGGCGCAACTCCATCGAGTTAGGGCACGTTTGAAATTTCTTGGCTAGTACTTCAGTCCTAGATGGTATCCAGGGTCTGATGATGGAGCTGGAAGGTGGCCATAGCAAATCCGTTATAAAACAACATAACTCCATCGAGTTTGGGCTCGTATGATTTTATTGACGAGTACTTTGTCTCTAGATGGTATCCAGGGTTTGACGATGGAGCTGGAAGGTGGTCACAGTAACTCTGTAATGAAACGACGCAACCCTATCGAGCTTATACTCGTTTGATTCGTCTTGAGGAGTACTTTGTCAAGTTATTATCATTTTATTTCTACAAAATAATTTCGATGTTTTCACATCTGGTAGACGTCCCGCGACGTCTAGTTTTTTTGTTTTCTTTTATAAACAGCATTTTATGTACCTTTCTTTATTTTTTTAGAAATTGTTTTGGTTAGTAAGTACTTATAACGAACGTAAACAAATAATAATGCACGCTCCTTAACAAAGTAATAATGATTCCAAATGTATGGACAGTAGGTTTAGAAACGCATAACAAATAAATCGACGCGCAAACATCGAGTGCCGAGCCGAACGTCTCCGAGTACGAGTACCGACGAACGTCACCGGAACGTCCGGGACTGACCAACCGAGCTTGCGAGTGTGTGAAGCGTCGGCGCCGTACGCGTACGTCTATATACTCGGACGCGTTTATGTGGTGAGCACGGAACAAGTCTTTACGCGTCCAGCCAAAAGCTTATTCCAAAAACCTATTCCAGTATATACGTCTACCTCTACCCTACGGACCCCAGTATTTGTTCATGGTCCTTGCGAGTCGGAAGATTGGTGGTGAACCGGTCAACTGGTGAGTGGCTGCCACAACCTACGTCAAGCCAGACAGTGGATCGCTGTTCAGGACATCCCATCAGCAAGCTGGTGTTGATTGCTTTTGGAGGTGCCGGGAGGAAGACCCCGGAGGTGTAGACGTGCGAGGGAGGTTGCTGCAGCAGAGTTGCGGTTACGACGGGCTACCGGATTCGGAAGTTGTTCCCGAGTTGTAACAGTGAGTGCGGTGCGAAATTGTGAGTACATTTTCAACCTTAACAGTGCTTATAGCTAACTTCATTAAAGTAAAAAGTAATTTGATTTAAACTTGAAGACGAGACTGAGAAGTAAATTTGCAGTAGTTCCTGACTTTAAAAATTGTGTTTTAGACTTGTGATAGTTTTAAGCGAAAAGTGGTTTAGACGGGGAATCCATGCCCGATTTTTACTAGAAATTTATTAAATTTAAAAACACTTGTAAAATTTTACGGATATTACTGTGACAGAATATTTTTGCAAATTTTTGTAATGTTGTAGTGGTTCTAACTTATATGTAGTGTAACTGTTTATTTGTTGTATGTAGTACTGCATTTAGTATTATTGTTGTGCTATATAATTATAAAATAACTGCTGTTCATTTATGTTAGAGAAATATATTATATTGTCGCTTCAGATAACGCTTTGTTTAGTGCTTTTAGCTTTATTAGATTTGTACTGCTTATTCAGCATTTTAGAAATGGAAGCGCTTAGCAATCTTCAAGAAGACATTAAGGATAAAATGCTTAAAGCTAAAACTAATTTAAAAAATCTCCTAAGGAACGTTTAACGACATCTTACATAGAAACTAGAATAGATAATTTAGACAAACAGTGGGCTTTATTTCTAAAAAATCATACACAAATCATGAGTACGGCAAAAAGAGACGAATTACGTAGTTCAGACTATTTCAAAAATGATGTTTATGATAATGTCGAAGAATTTTATGTTGTGTTCAAAAGTGAATTAAAAGAGTTATTATTACGTAACACGTCTAAAGTAGTAAGCAGCAATAATGAAGTAAGGCAGGTCAAATTACCTGAAATAAAGATTCCAATATTTTCAGGAAAATACACCGAGTGGCAGACGTTTAGAGACTTATTTTCAGGACTAGTTCACGTAATAGGTCTCTGGATGACGCACAAAGGTTATTTTATTTGAAAGGGCATTTAAGTGGGGAAGCGTAACAATTGTTAAGGAATATTAGGGTGAACGCAGACAATTATGAAAGTGCCTGGAGTTAACTAAACGAAATAAATAAATAAATAAAATAATAAGTACAATAATAAGAGATTTCTGGCAAACAGTATTCTAAAAAGGTTAATAACTCAAAGGTCGTTAAATACTGAAACTGCATCTGATATTAAGTGGTTAATTAATACGACAACTGAATGCTCAACTTCTATTAACAACTTAGGAGTAGACATGTAGCGGTCATTATTATAATTTGTGTACATCATCATTTTTGTATAGTTGGCTAAAGTACCGTTACATGAAGATCGGGCGTTGCGCGTCGAGCCGAGCGCGTTCGTGAGCCGTCGGTTTTCTTCAGCAAGCCAGTCATAGATAATTCACTTATATACCTGAAAAAGCCAGTCATTATTCGATACCGACGCCGTGAGGCTGCGCGCGCGCCTAACCACAGTTTGCCATAAACTTTACGTATTTAGTGTAAAAATAATTCTATCGTGTGTTTATCTGTTTTCTATACTTTTTCCTTCGCTTCCATGTTACGCCTTAATATTACTCGCTGTGCTTTCCTAACAATATACTCTTGTGTCTAGTGTAAACGTTTCTTTTATTTAAAACACCTCAGACATATCCTCTTGGGATATTTTAATAATACATCTGATCAGCGGTAAATTAGATCCGGATACGAGAAAAGCATGGGAGTTAAAGTTAGCATCGGAACCAACCGATAAATTGCCCTCATTTGGACAATTTTCTGAATTTTTAACTGGCCGGTTCAGAGGTCTTGAAAATTTAGAGCCTAACAAGCCCCGTACCGACCGAAAATCATTTACTAAATCGTTTCATACTGTTAAGTCAAAAAGTCCTGTGTCCTGTGTGTACTGTGCAGCTGATCACAAAATAACTATATGTATAGCATATTTAGATATTTTTATATATATTTTTAGCATTTGACATGCTTAGCACTATACATTAAACACAAAGTGAAAAATGTGAAATCGAAAATAACAGTCACGAGCAGGATTTGAACCTGCATCTTCTGGATACCGTCCAGATGCTTTACCAATTCAGCCATCCTGACAATTGCTCCTGACTGCTAATTTCGATAACACATCATACTTAACGTCTTTGGGTGACGCCTGCGCCATCTGTCGGAAGTATTTTCATACATTATACCGACCAGGTAAACTTAATTTTACAATTAAGATTTTACCTAATATTGACGCAAACCCTATAAATATTTAGATATTTTTATATATATTTTTAGCATTTGACATGCTTAGCACTATACATTAAACACAAAGTGAAAAATGTGAATCGAAAATAAGTCACGAGCAGGATTTGAACCTGCATCTCCTGGATACTTATGGTAAATGGTAACCGTCACCCATGGACTCGACTGTACCCAGAGTATTGTCAAGCCGCTGCTCACCAATTCATTACACAGATATGAAATGAAATATAAACGGCTATCTCCTGCTACAGCCAAAACGCAACGATGTGTTTCATGGCCGGTCACACGGGAGATGGTGGTACCAACCCGCTCGGGCCCGATACCAAGTGAGTACTCCCACTTGGTACCCAGCCCTACCACCAGTCATGCAATGGATGGTAATTGCTTACTTCCCTTAGTCGCCTCATACGACACTCGTGGGAAAGAATGGGGTGGTGACACTTGTGTTCTTAATCTATCACCACACGGACAAAACCTTGTTTAGCTTGTTGAGACTGAGCGGGCATGCGGCTTGGTATGCTGTACGGCTGTTGTGTTCGTTGCCAGTGTGTTGTGTTGCTGACGATCGTTAGTTACTGCACAGGTGGCATTGTGTTTTTTCTTGCTGCAATGATGGCTCGAAGTTTATTCAACACCTGTGGACTGAAATAAATAAATAATGACGATGAAAAAAATAAAATCATCATCCAGTCGAGTTTATAAGTTCATTTCGGATGTGACTAAGTAAATGGTAAAAAAATCCTTTTGACTAATACTCTGTCTACTCTGGATATCTTTTACTTTTATAAAGATAAGGTTGAGGTATGCGCCTCCCGCGCTCTCACTCACAATACGAAACAACGGTTGGAGTACCTAACTATCGTAGTCTTACACTGATCTGTGAGAGAATGGTACTTCCCCGGAATATTAAGTAGGCTTTTAAGCTAAAAGGTTAATAACAGTTTCAAAATTCAGTGATAGATATAAGATAGGATAAACATCCCTATTATGAACACTTCGGATAATTCTCCCAGGAAATCGGTGTTTTTAATGTCACTGCTTAACATAACCCTTCCCAAGAGAGCGCTATAACCAGCGGTTCTGTGCAGACCACATCTAACGACTCCCCACGGCTTTGAACAGATCGTGGGTCCACCTGATAGAGAGCCTTCCTACGCCTCGCTGACCTGTGCGGTCGCTACTCAAGAACGTTTCTTTGAACAGATCGTGGGTCCACCTGATAGAGAGCCTTCCTACGCCTCGCTGACCTGTGCAGTCGCTACTCAAGAACGTTTCTTTGAACAGATCGTGGGTCCACCTGATAGAGCCTTCCTACGCCTCGCTGACCTGTGCGGTCGCTACTCAAGAACGTTTCTTTCCCATTGTTTGCCTGTTCGTCAAGCGATCTGGCCTGCGCCGTGCCAGAACCCGGTGGTCTAGTTCGGTTTCTCGTTCTCTTATGAATTATATTATTCTCTATACTACAGATATGGTCACGTAGAGATCATAGCCCGCTCCATGGCACTACGAGATTTTGAACTATGGACCCAACATTTAAGGATCAGGGGGGTTAGATGGAATCTCATATCTCACAATCGACATCGACGATATGGGACAAACGATATTATCGTTTGTCCCATATCGTCTTGTCCATATTCATTGTAATTTTTCATTAGGAAATTCTTAGCATCTACTAGTAACGCTACTGGAATAGTGCTCAGTAGGCCGCAAATAAATTTCATATATGCTGTGGGTAAGGGTATCTACTTTACCAGTCCAGGAGTAAGGGTCATATAGTCGAGCTCGAATTTATCAATGAGGTTAGATAAACTATCAGTATCAGTTCCAGCCCGTTACGACACCGATGACCCACTGGGTCCGCTCTTACGTGGGAGTGACACCTCTGCTTACCCCTTCAAGAATAAACGCGTAAGAAAGTATAAACATAATCACACGCTGTGAGGAAACCTTCTTTTTCTCTTTTCATTTGAAATTAGTTTCACATCTATTTATGGATAGAGAGAAAGAGGTTGGTGAGCTTTTCAAATAAAATACAAGAGTAATCTGAAATGCAAGTTTATTACTTTAAAAGCTTATAGTCTTGACGTTAAAAATCACTGATGAAAATTGCTTTCACTCTCTCATAATCAGCAAATTTATGTATATTATGTAGGTATAATGAGTAGTGATGTGCGACTGCATGGAACTAGGTAGTGAAGGGCGCGCACCGAGCGTCGCGGAGACGTCTCAGCAACGATATACCACAATACATGTAATGTAGCAAAACTACTGTAATATAGCAATTATATTGAACTTATCAATACAATTTATTTTCAAATAATAAGACAACTACAAATGTACAACAATTGTTGTTGTTGCTGGTAGGCACCATCTGCCTGTGATGATGGTACCTGTTACTATCATCCCACACACAATAACAAAAAAAATGGACAGGCACCGCAGACTTAGAACAGCTAGTTTTAAATGAAATGAACTATGGTACTGTCACAGACTGATAATTAAGGTCAGAAACAGACTATAAATTTTAGAACTTATTGTAAATTGGAAAATAAATAATAGCTGCATTTTATTATACAAACAACGATGTACGGCCTCATTAGCTGATGGAGCGTGCCTTGAACAATTGTTAGTCTATTTCGTTATTATACGTCTGTGAATATGGTATACGTTGCTGTGACGTCACTGAGCACATAAATGAGAACAGAATACGTCACTGACGCTACACTCTCGTACAATAAGTTAGCTCACTCGGGCGCACCTTCGATACAAATAGACATACGGACATTATAACAAAATAAACTCTATATATACATCTAGATACAATACAATATAAATAATTTAATTCGCTCTCTCATTTACAACGTTGAAAGCTGTCATAGACCATAGACGATAAATAGATACACCGTACAAATATGTTCGATGACATCTGTACCGTACAGGAGACTGTTCAATATATCAATATTGAATGAATATAAATTAAATAATATTGATATAAGCGACTTCTAGCTTTAAATTTTTAAAGTGCCCTCACGAATATTATTATAGCCCCTTTCCTATACGTTTACGGACACCATTGAAGTTCAATCGTTATCACATAGCTCCCAATTCCTAACAAATATTTTTAATCAAATGCAATATTGAGTCATCATAAAAATGTTCTCAAGTGGAATACGACTCTACGATTTAGGAAGATAATTAGGTAATAGATCCGAGGAATCAAATCAATATAATAAATTAAACACAGTGCCTGCAATATGTACAAATAAAATTTGCAGTTAGCGCTCGCCCGCGACGTGGACACTAAATTTTATTATGAAATAATATTTATTATAATTTTTATTACTGAATTACGCACTTACAGCCAAGCTCAATAGCACTCAGTGATCAAAGAATATCGTTCACAATGAAACGAAACCGTCCACACTTTACAACGCCCGGCCACTCAGTGACTGAAAATGGCCGACGCGAGCGTCGACCTGATACGCATTCAGGGTTGCCAAAGTTTTCGATTATATTTGTTTTCAATAAAATAGTTATCAATTTAAATGGAATGGATGAAAATATATTGGTACAAATTTGACAAGCCAAAGTCCTGTTATGAATTGAGGGATTTGATTATAATCAAGCTAATTACTACGATATTTGTTAAAGCGCCTCGATTGATCCCTCAAATCAGTCCAAATTCCAAAAGATACATATGTTTAAATATTTTTAATAACAGTTACAAAGTGATTATACAATAATAAAGCAAAAGAAACACAAGTTGACAACCCCACATTCAGCTCACATTTATCCTTACATGTCTAATATATTAGGACGTGCCGCACAGCGGTCCACGGCCAGACTCTGGCACACGTCGATCTGCCGCCGTTGAATTGAGAGTCCCGCTCGTTTTAATACTAATATTTGACTCGCGTGTGTATACAATATTTACGTCGAGTGTAGGTACATGTTGCTATGTTTATGGCAAGAGAATATTTATTTCACATACCATTAGGTAGGACACATTAAACATAATAAATGTTAGTATATTTCTCAGCTGCGTGTATATATCTGGCCATAGACTACGGCGTGGTACATCGTCATCTTAAGCGGTATTTAACAATGCGGCTATGACATGTGAGTTGGTCCGTCAGTTCACAGAGCTGAACGTCCCAGGTTCTACTCTCGCAATGGTAACAAGTTAGGCATCGATAGTCTGTGAGCTATCTACACTTATCTACATAGTATAACTTACTGTACTACACAAGTATCGGTAAGACATCTAAGCGCTCCACAGTAGGCACAATACTCGAGTACTGTCTATCAATAACGCAACCGAAAATAATATCTGTCTACAATAAAATTAAAAACAACGACATAATTATTATAAAATTTGTAACCATACACACGTACACACACACACACACACACACACACACAAACACACACGAGGGCGGCGGTCGACATGTCTCTGTACAAACTAATACGAAAAACTGTTATTAAATGTATAAAATGATGAGACATAATGAGAGACGTCCAACGTAAGGCACCTAACTGTTGACGTCACTTGGCAACTTACGACCCACTTGGGCCATTTCGGCGTTGACGTCTTACCCGATCTTTTTTACACGAATATTAAACTTTACGAAATAAATAGATTTTTAGTAATTTATCGATATTAATGGAATAAACTCGATACAGAGATGCTAAGCTGGTTACACGTCGACATAGTGTGACGTCATCGTCCCAACATGGCGCCGCCGCCCCGCGGCACCTGGACTGATCCCACACCTGCGGCCGGACAGCACGGCCACGACACAACTAAGTGCTAACTAAACGTTTATCTTACACGACGTAATATATTTGGTTCTCACTAAAGTAAATCAACACACGCCCGCAACTCATCACAATATATAGTATGATGCATCTGTATGTATCTCAAGATGCTCAAAGCGCCCCCTGGGGAGTCCAGCCGCAGCTAGATGATTCCCTATCCCTGTGTTATCTGTAGCAGAAAAGCCACGTTCGACTCGCTGACAAGTAACTATTATTTGACTGTTCATAGACTTAGCAATGCAGGGCTACTACTGCCTTAAGCTAAGTAGGCAAATTAGATTAGATTCAATCTAACCAAACGAAATTTGATAAAAATATAAATTCAACAGTCAGTAACAATTAATTTTGTTTCGTCTGATCAACACGAGGCGTGCGGCGAGGTCCGGCAGCTCGCCCTAGAAGAGCCGCGCGCGTCGCTTGAGCTCGTTGCGGCGCCACTGCGGCAGGCGGTAGAAGTCCTGCCGCCCGATCTGCAGGATCGCCTCGAACTCCGCGTCCGACAGGTGCCGCTGCAAACAGACCCTGCTCGTATACAATAGCACACGGTACATGAACCTGCAATATATTATATACAACTTTGTGTACAAAATGGAAGAGACAATGTGGAAACACTAAAACGGATGATCTGTTGGTGAAGTTAACAGGATAATGATATACTGCTGTGATAACTGCAGCACCAAATCTCCACGTATGCAATACATATTGTCGAAACTTATTACTGAGCGAGTAATTCAGTGAGTAATGAACAGGAGCTTTCATGTACTCAACGGCACGAGCTCTGGGCATTCGCTGGGTGAAGCATAAAAGGCAGTAGTCATTTTGATGACGTGCCGCGTGTAGCCGGGCGTGTGTGAAGCTCACGTGACAGGAGAATAAGAGAGATAATTTGGAGACGCGTGTCGTTATTGATGGCTCTGTTTACAATGTGTCGCGGGTGAGTCAGGTTACCTCCAGGTTGAGCCGGTCCACGTCGGGTGGCAGGCGGTAGTTGGTGATGAGCAGCAGGTGGTAGGGGTAGAGCTTGGCGGGCTCGTGCAGGAGGTGGCCGGTGGCCATGTTGGGCAGCGAGCGGCGCACGGAGCCCCCCGGCCCACTCACGCCGCGGACCAGCGCGGCGCCGTCCATCGTCTGCGCGGGACACACCACTGTACTACTCTGTGTGACTCCATAGCGTTTAGCCGAACTTTACAACTCAAATAATATAATTATGTATTTGTAATAATACATTTTGAGTCACATGACAAACATATAGTTTTTTATCTCAAAAGAATCTCCGAGTTCCCAAAATT
The DNA here is from genome assembly GCA_948253155.1 of Leucoma salicis. Classification (NCBI taxonomy): domain Eukaryota; kingdom Metazoa; phylum Arthropoda; class Insecta; order Lepidoptera; family Erebidae; genus Leucoma; species Leucoma salicis. Next base: position 295,501 of record OX411823.1, read on the forward strand.
ATATCTGACGATAAATGCCCGTAGGCTGCACAGCACGCTAACTCCAAGCTGTTTTCAAAATCGTTTTATTCTAATGACGTCAGCAGGAAAACTTTCCTTGTTTCAAGAAAACATTTTCATGGACTCATCGATATAGCTGGTTACGTCAAACAGCTCTTATATCAATGCCCAATCTTTCAAAATGGTAAAATAAGTGTACTTATCCTCATCTACTGTATTATATATACGGTTTAATTCTTTATGAATTTTTGATGAATAATACTCACCACAGCACTCCTATCCACGTCAGTTATGGAGCCGGCAGAAACTGAAAAATTATTTACCACGTTAAATGGCTCTGTGTCACAATATGTCTACTAGCTAAGTTATATAATTGGCAGTCAAGCTCATGCACGGAACGACACATACATGACAACATATATTGACATACAAATGGCTACGTGTGTACTAGCGACAAATTGAATGATAAGGTTTCATTGGCAATCAGTTGATATTCTTGGCAGTATATCTTGTTTCAGGGTGGATACTCGATTTTTAATGCACTGGTGCGATTATTTTCAACAAAAGCTTTCACTTAGAAAAATAATTAAGCAAAAAGCTGTATATTATGTTCTTATATCACCGTTGCGTAGATGAAGCAATATATATATAAATGAAAGATTATAAACTGCAGACAAATTTTTTTATAACTTCATATAAACGGCGGAGAAACATCGTGAGGAAACGTGCGTGCCGGAGCGTCACTTCCAGCGAGACGAGCCGAACAACAAGGCGATGAGGTGAGATGGTGGCGCAAGCCGGCGGCTACTTACTGCACAGCTCCGTCCGCACTGCGCGCGCAACAACACAGGCAACCGTCAGTACTGGCACACGAGCACGTGCACGTGTACACGTGCACGCGCACGCGCTCGTGTGCACGTGCACGCACGCATTCAATTACAACAAGGGCGCACCCATTTGTACTGTTTAGTAATTCTGTGTTGTCGATGTAACGTAATATACATTTATAATTTCAACGACAATAATAGTAATAGGTAAACTCGATTGACAAAATTTAATCGAAAAGTTCATAGATTGTCTTGTGTAAGAAGCAAGAACGGGTCATAAAGTACCTACGTGTTTATTGTCATACATACACTTCTCATCAGAAAAGTCGAAACACTTCTTTTTTTATGGTTTCTGTCCTAATTTAACACAAAAGAATTTTCATTCCATGAAAAATATCACATGATTGTATAGCGTGAAAATTCTAAATTTAAAATTAGAATTTCATTTGTTTATCCTATAAATAAAATGATTCACTGTTTTGAGACAAAAATGTGTGTTTAAGAGTTGGAGTACATTTCACCTTTGAAAAATAAAAATTAGCATTTATCTTAAAACTGTTTGTTGAGTTCTGTATACTGTGTGTGTACTGTGACTTTGGGACGTCTGAAGTTTTCTCTAAAATATATGGATACTCCACCCGCAGAAGCCGCCCAAGTGGTGGCATTGCTGGATTCTGGACTTAGTCAGCGTGTTGTGGCTGAAAGATTGCATCTAAGCCAGTTGTCTGTTCATAGAGTCTACAAACGCTATCGGGAAACTGGTTTGTTCACGCGCCATTCAGGATCTGGCAGGAATCGGGTCACTTCTGAGCGAGATGATCGATTTATGGTAAAAACTTCTTTATGAAATCGACGCCTTAATGCTTTTCAACTGCAGCAGCAGCTTTATGTTGTACGTAGGGTGGCTGTAAGTAACTCTACAATTAGAAGGTTGAAGGAACGTGGACTGGTACCGCACAAGTCAGCAAATGGGCCGAAATTAACTGCAGACCATCGAAGAGCGCGCCTTAACTTTGCACGTGAGCGCCTAAATTGGTCTTGGTCATACCTCCAGTGGAACAGTCCTCTTTTCTGATGAGTGTAAAATTATGCTGTATGGTAACGACGGAAGGAACAAGGTCTTCGAGATGGAGAACGCTTTGCACAATCTGCATTGAAGAAAAAGTCAGCTATGGTGGCGGTTCATGGACGGTTTGGGGAGGAATCAGCGCCGACGGTAAGACAGAGCTTGTTTTTGTGTCTGGGCCACGTCTGCCTGCACTAAACAGTCATCGGTACATCGAACAGTGTCTTGAGCCTCACGTGATGCCCTATGCTTTATTGGCAACGGTTTCATATTCATGCACGACAATGCTAGGGCTCACACCGCGAGCGTCGTACGAGATTATGTTACCGAGGTCGGTATCTCTATTATCGAATGGCCAGCAAGAAGCCCGAACATGAATCCAACTGAATATCCAAGGGATGAATGAAAGAGACAAATTGGTGCAAAAGATTCTGCTCCAGAAACACTTAACCAGCTGCAAAATGCAATCCAAGAGGAAAGGAATGGAATGCCACAACATTTGTTCGTGACTCTTATCCGCTCGATGAAGAACCGTATGGAAGCAGTAATAAGAGCTAGGGGAGGGAATACAAGTTATTAAATAAACGTTTCTTAGCTTTTTTTTTTAATTTACGTGTGTTGTTTTATCAATTTCCTTCATACTCCATACAGGGTAAAAATGACTTGATAAACAAAATACGAAACCTATGAAAATTTAATTTGAATTTAGAACATTAACATTAGGATTTGAAAACCTCATATTATTCACTATTAAACGACATTTGACATATATTCCTAAATATACACATTTTTCTGATAATCCTTACAAAACATAAACTTGCAAGGTGTTTCTATTTTTCTGATGAGAAGTTTATATGCGGCTTTTAACATTGCAATACATTGCTCCCTGCTAGTGCTTATATAAGTATTGTTATTTTATAAATTTTAATCGGAACTAAAATTTTAGTATGTTATTACATTTAACATTATTATTTACTAAGCAGATATACATTAAGGAAACTTTGCAATTAAAAAATAAAGTATTTAGATTATGAGTTAGTTTATTTGCGAGTATATATATGTGTGTGTGTGTGTGTGTGTGTGTGTGTGTGTGTGTGTGTGTGTGTGTGGGCGTATGGGAAGCTTTATACTCACTGTCTGACTTGCCGCTACTGAAGTCTGTGCTGTGAGTTTTGTCACCCATGCCGCTAAACGTGAAGTCGCCCTATAAAATGTGAGTTTACACGTGAATGTGGTTGCACAATTTTTATTCCGTGATAGACGTTTGTGCAAGTGCAAAATATTATAATAAATGTTTGTTTTTCAAATTATGTGTATATGGCTTATGTTTAATGAAATTTGGACTTACTCAACGTCTATCGTAGAGTGGTATAACTATATTTGTACTTACCAACGAGACGGTTACCATAGGTCGCATGAGTATAACCATAGTAAAAGGAAATAAGTAAGTTATCTTCATACAAACAAACCGAGCGCGGTTTGCATGTGTGCGTGCCAGTACCTACGACGCACGCACACAATAACAAAAACTAAAACTGTTGCCCGTAAGCACTCTATCGTTTCGTACGCAGTGCCGTGCGCCCAGCGGATTCATTAATCGCCGCTACCGCTTGGTATTTATTTATTTAAGCTCAAAGATGGCTACACATCGGAAAAGAAAATACTGTATTGTATTTACATTACGTATACGACGATGACGGGATCTTCTCAAATCACAACACAAAGAACATTATATCATTGAAAAATAAAAGGTACTCCTCAGCTCCCGTTCTATGCATAAAAACATATAATTAAGAAACTTTGTATTATGGATTCCTGATGTTTTGCCTAAATTTCAATATAATTTATTTTAATGTTATATATAAAAACTGTCTCTGTATTTATGACGATTGAATAAACTAAGTGACCAGCTCTGCGTGCGTAGGTAATTATCGTACGCACGGCGTCTGAGTTAGCGTACTTGTTTCATTTTACTATGGTATAACTCATTGGCTAGAACCTCTTACGTGTCCAAAGGACAATACTTTGAATATACAGATGGTAGAGTGGTATAAATACCGACTTCTGAATATGGGTTCGACTCTCTTACTAAACAACAACAGTTAGTGTGACCCACAAACAGCTACTCTGAGTGTGGGTGAAGTTTATATCCATTTATTGTATATGTAAAGTCTGCCATGATATAGGGATTATTCGCTAATGTAGGATGTTGTCTTTAAGGAAAATATGTTATCTGTGTGTGCTTTCTCTAATAATTATTTGAAATAAATGTAACGCTGTTATAGTAATGAGCATTTAGAGGAATCACAATTCGTTATCAGTTTGATATGGGCCGAGTCTACTGTCGTCTTTGGACTCGGTTCGAGGTTTTCGTACATTACTATAAACCTAGTTATTTTTATAAAACCCAGGATTCGAGCCTGGAATTTCCAGGTATTGCACACTTATGCCATTAATCGCATATACAATTAGAGCAATAAAATTGAAATAGTGTCAAAGGATGAAGGAAAGCAGGTGATCGATGTGCGAGCCTACGTGGACGACACGGTGGCGGCAGTTACCGAGGTGTCGAGCGGCGTGTGCGCGCGGCGCGCCGAGCACGACAGCGAGCGCGGCGCCAGCCCGTAGCCCGGCCGCGGCGCCGCGCGCAGCGCCGACACCACTGCAACAGTCGCGTCTGCACTGGCCGCCCTTACCTGCTGCCGCCCGCCCGGCGCCGCCCCGGCCGGCCCGCCCGCCCCGCGCCCGCCCAGCGCCGCGGGCAGCGTGCGCGCTCGAGCACCGCCCAGCACTACGCACACACAACGACGCTAGCCATGCGCACACATCGCTGAACCGATACTTCGGCGCCGAAACTACGCGTTCGAATACATTGTGCCGTTGTGTTTCAAACTTAATAGAGGGGTTGTTTCGTTTCTGGCCAGATCTTTATACAGTATTGGAAATCATGATATATTTTTAGCGAACTGATACGTAACTATGACGTATAAAATTATAACTAGTACTACTACATTCCGAAACAATATCTGGGTATAGATACCCACGTGATACTATAAAATCATTGTCAATGCAATCGAGGTAGGCCGTATAATATTGAATAAAATTAATATATTTTTGGCTGTAGAATGTTTAGATATATTATTAAATGATTATAATTACAGAATGTTTCGATTTCAAACTGACTAAAAATGACTTGGCTTCTTAATTTATGGGCCTTCCACAATGCCGTTTCGTTTCGTGCTAGTTTCATAAACGTAGGAGGACTTCTATTCAAAATATCATGCCAAATGTCAAACTAACTGCTCGGGGCATCAAATAAATAACATTGTGAAAGCAGTTAATTACACCATTTTATTTAAATAACTTCGTACTTACATCGTAAATAAGTGTTTCATAAAAAAATACGCTAAGGTATATTTACTTCAATATCAGAATTATTTCAGAGCTTCAAACATTTTTAGCAACTGTAAATACCTGGCCAAAGCTTTATACATTTCTGAAGCAACCCCTCTTTCATTTAACATTCTAAATGCAAAATGTCTAAAATATTGCAACATGTATTAAAAGAAACTATCGTTCAACATTGACTGCGCACCTCTCACAAATTACTATTGAACAGTTCTTCTCGTCGACGGCTAAACGGAACCAGCGTAAACAATTGAGTCTAATGATCTAACTAAAAATATTTTAATAAGACTTATTTACAATTCAATATAACTTACAATATTTTAGTGGACAAGTAAAACTGTTCGTGTACACGACACATGCCTCATGCTCCTAAGAGTCGAAACATAACATTGATACATTGTAACACACATTATACATAGATAATAAGATAAATATAATATATAAAAGATATCAATATATTAAGTATTATATAAAAGTGTTTGATTTATGCAATACGGGCTTTGGTTCGCTGCGATTCATAAAATAGAATTATTTTTTATAACTTAACGTTTTGTTTAAATAAATTACTGTTCTTCTTGCACTGCTTTATAAATCAATAATGAGCTAGCTTGTATGAATATCGTTACGATAAAAATAATTTCAACTATTAGTTTGCATTTAAATGAAAAACAAATCAATGTCACTAATGTTTAAATTTATTTTAAATTAGGTACTGTACTCTTTTTGATAACGATTTTTACTTGTGAAATCCCAAGAAACATTTAAGGTTTTTTAAATCAATTGTAGTGTTTTTGAAATACAGATAAATATATGTTTCCCCCGATCAAATAGTGTATCGACTTCCAATTCATTGTTCTTTGCAATGAGTGTTGCCTTGGGGCGAGCTGACATCAGCGTCTTTAAGATATATATATTTATAAATAATAAAAGTAATAATTATATATTAATTATTGTTACCAATTAACATAAATGCTATCAAGCAAATGTAGTGAAATGGGACAAGGTAATGTTAATAAATAATATAACGTAGCCTTAAATCCAGCGTATCTTACGGTCTCAGGTGAGTGAGGTGGTGAAAGAAAATCGTTTTAGAATTAATAACATTAGTAAATACCCTAAAATCTATTTTGGCTGGTTATCCAAATATTTCATCTAACGTTAGTGTTAGTTATGTATTAGTCACCATTCACTAAGTAATGGCAAAAAAATCGAGAGTCGATTGAAATGCGTTTAATTTTTCACGACTCGTATCAAAAAAAATACTGTAATACGTAACATTGGATTACGTTTCAACGTGCTGCAGAACATAAACAATGAATAAAAGCAATGAGATGAGGTAGTACTTTGAACATGTCACATATATGAGAGTACACAATAGTACACAGCAGATGCAGTAAAGCAGAGGGCATGCACTACACAACACAGAAAGCCATAAGACACAGCATTGCACATTATTCATAATGGTCATTTGGTAATACATAGTACACGGTTTAACGTTTATTTCGGTTGAATGTTTTCAATAAATGGTAAAAACACGAAAAGATTTGCACTTACAAATCGGTAATATCATACAAGTGACCGCAGTGACAAAAGCAGTTGAAGCGCTACAAGCTCTCACCTGACGCTGCCCGCGCGCTCGGCTCTCTCTCTCTCTCTCTATCTCTCACCCTCGGCTCATGTCAGAGCCACGCACGCGCACACACAACGACGTCACGTGTTACTTACGTGTGCGTGCACGTGCGCCGTAGGTGGAGGTCGCCATGTGCAATAATCAAATATTTTGTTTAACAATTTGATTTTATTAAAAGACAGCGGTCGAGGCCTCCACGTGGCGTCCTCCACGAACACAGATAATAAGAGATCTATTGAAATTAGCCCCAAGTATAGATCAATGTTAAACAAACTTGTCCGAGGCCTGTTGGTACAATGTATTTATTGAACAAAAATAATTACAATAAGTCTGTTAATCTCTTCCACTTCGTTTAAAACAAATTGTAAAATATTGAATAAGTATTTAAAATTAGTAAGGATTGTGTTCGCTTTTGAAAAGAATGTTTAACATTTTTGATTAATTATAAACTGCTGTAAGGTTAAATATTTATTAGTTGTTTAGCGTTCCTTTATATTATACAGGTAAGATGTGTAACGTAAGCTCCTAACTTTTAGGAATAATTTTATTATATTGGAACAGGGAACAAAACATCAGCATTGTAAAACAATGTTAGCGATATTATTTATTGAAAAAGTTTTTTTTTATCGTTTGTTCTAAATGACAGAGCTTACACTACACAACAAGAATTAGTTCAATGTTAACCAATATAGTTCATTACTGAGACAGTTAAAGATAATATATAATTATATTTGGAATTATTTAAATATATAAATTGTAAATATTTTTTAATAACATTTTTAAAAGATCTCTGCGACAATTTATTATCAAGGTCGTATACACATCATAGTACATTAAGTTTTCATGAGAAATACAGTAGAAGTGACGGGCATTCATGCTGGGATTTTCGTAGATGATGTTCAACGATGTTCCTAAATAGTTTTTGGTTTTTGTAAGACTGTGAGGCCACGTTCGGGGACACGCGGGGCGTATCGCGAGTCACGTCGTGCGTTTTCTTCGTGTATGGACAAGCGAAGAAAACAAAACGCGCGTCACGAAAATTCTTATACATCACCACATGTTCGATTCGAGCGCGCTGCGGAACGCCCCGCGTGTCCGTAAACGAGGTCCAAGGAGAGTCTGTGACGTGTCGAGGCGGAGGCTACTGACCGTTGTAGGAGGGCACGTGCGAGTGGGTCGAGGGCTGCGAGTAGTGCGACAGGTGCGAGGAGGCGCGCGCGTCCAGCTGGCGCGACGGCGACGCACCCACGGGCGAGGAGTAGCGCAGGCGCGGCGCCGCCTCGCGCGCGGCCGACGGCGTCCTGGGGGGGGGACACTCATTCTAGTATATTCATTGATCGTGTAACGAGTAGCGCAGGCGCGGCGCCGCCTCGCGCGCGGCCGACGGCGTCCTGGGGGGGGGACACTCATTCTAGTATATTCATTGATCGTGTAACGAGTAGCGCAGGCGCGGCGCCGCCTCGCGCGCGGCCGACGGCGTCCTGGGGGGGGGACACTCATTCTAGTATATTCATTGATCGTGTAACGAGTAGCGCAGGCGCGGCCGACGGCGTCCTGGGGGGGGGACACTCATTCTAGTATATTCATTGATCGTGTAACGAGTAGCGCAGGCGCGGCCGACGGCGTCCTGGGGGGGGGACACTCATTCTAGTATATTCATTGATCGTGTAACGAGTAGCGCAGGCGCGGCGCCGCCTCGCGCGCGGCCGACGGCGTCCTGGGGGGGGGACACTCATTCTAGTATATTCATTGATCGTGTAACGAGTAGCGCAGGCGCGGCGCCGCCTCGCGCGCGGCCGACGGCGTCCTGGGGGGGGGACACTCATTCTAGTATATTCATTGATCGTGTAACGAGTAGCGCAGGCGCGGCGCCGCCTCGCGCGCGGCCGACGGCGTCCTGGGGGGGGGACACTCATTCTAGTATATTCATTGATCGTGTAACGAGTAGCGCAGGCGCGGCGCCGCCTCGCGCGCGGCCGACGGCGTCCTGGGGGGGGGACACTCATTCTAGTATATTCATTGATCGTGTAACGAGTAGCGCAGGCGCGGCCGACGGCGTCCTGGGGGGGGGACACTCATTCTAGTATATTCATTGATCGTGTAACGAGTAGCGCAGGCGCGGCGCCGCCTCGCGCGCGGCCGACGGCGTCCTGGGGGGGGGACACTCATTCTAGTATATTCATTGATCGTGTAACGAGTAGCGCAGGCGCGGCGCCGCCTCGCGCGCGGCCGACGGCGTCCTGGGGGGGGGACACTCATTCTAGTATATTCATTGATCGTGTAACGAGTAGCGCAGGCGCGGCGCCGCCTCGCGCGCGGCCGACGGCGTCCTGGGGGGGGGACACTCATTCTAGTATATTCATTGATCGTGTAACGAGTAGCGCAGGCGCGGCGCCGCCTCGCGCGCGGCCGACGGCGTCCTGGGGGGGGGACACTCATTCTAGTATATTCATTGATCGTGTAACGAGTAGCGCAGGCGCGGCGCCGCCTCGCGCGCGGCCGACGGCGTCCTGGGGGGGGGACACTCATTCTAGTATATTCATTGATCGTGTAACGAGTAGCGCAGGCGCGGCGCCGCCTCGCGCGCGGCCGACGGCGTCCTGGGGGGGGGACACTCATTCTAGTATATTCATTGATCGTGTAACGAGTAGCGCAGGCGCGGCGCCGCCTCGCGCGCGGCCGACGGCGTCCTGGGGGGGGGACACTCATTCTAGTATATTCATTGATCGTGTAACGAGTAGCGCAGGCGCGGCGCCGCCTCGCGCGCGGCCGACGGCGTCCTGGGGGGGGGACACTCATTCTAGTATATTCATTGATCGTGTAACGAGTAGCGCAGGCGCGGCGCCGCCTCGCGCGCGGCCGACGGCGTCCTGGGGGGGGGACACTCATTCTAGTATATTCATTGATCGTGTAACGAGTAGCGCAGGCGCGGCGCCGCCTCGCGCGCGGCCGACGGCGTCCTGGGGGGGGGACACTCATTCTAGTATATTCATTGATCGTGTAACGAGTAGCGCAGGCGCGGCGCCGCCTCGCGCGCGGCCGACGGCGTCCTGGGGGGGGGACACTCATTCTAGTATATTCATTGATCGTGTAACGAGTAGCGCAGGCGCGGGCCGACGGCGTCCTGGGGGGGGGACACTCATTCTAGTATATTCATTGATCGTGTAACGAGTAGCGCAGGCGCGGCGCCGCCTCGCGCGCGGCCGACGGCGTCCTGGGGGGGGGACACTCATTCTAGTATATTCATTGATCGTGTAACGAGTAGCGCAGGCGCGGCGCCGCCTCGCGCGCGGCCGACGGCGTCCTGGGGGGGGGACACTCATTCTAGTATATTCATTGATCGTGTAACGAGTAGCGCAGGCGCGGCGCCGCCTCGCGCGCGGCCGACGGCGTCCTGGGGGGGGGACACTCATTCTAGTATATTCATTGATCGTGTAACGAGTAGCGCAGGCGCGGCCGACGGCGTCCTGGGGGGGGGACACTCATTCTAGTATATTCATTGATCGTGTAACGAGTAGCGCAGGCGCGGCGCCGCCTCGCGCGCGGCCGACGGCGTCCTGGGGGGGGGACACTCATTCTAGTATATTCATTGATCGTGTAACGAGTAGCGCAGGCGCGGCGCCGCCTCGCGCGCGGCCGACGGCGTCCTGGGGGGGGGACACTCATTCTAGTATATTCATTGATCGTGTAACGAGTAGCGCAGGCGCGGCGCCGCCTCGCGCGCGGCCGACGGCGTCCTGGGGGGGGGACACTCATTCTAGTATATTCATTGATCGTGTAACGAGTAGCGCAGGCGCGGCGCCGCCTCGCGCGCGGCCGACGGCGTCCTGGGGGGGGGACACTCATTCTAGTATATTCATTGATCGTGTAACGAGTAGCGCAGGCGCGGCCGACGGCGTCCTGGGGGGGGGACACTCATTCTAGTATATTCATTGATCGTGTAACGAGTAGCGCAGGCGCGGCGCCGCCTCGCGCGCGGCCGACGGCGTCCTGGGGGGGGGACACTCATTCTAGTATATTCATTGATCGTGTAACGAGTAGCGCAGGCGCGGCCGACGGCGTCCTGGGGGGGGGACACTCATTCTAGTATATTCATTGATCGTGTAACGAGTAGCGCAGGCGCGGCGCCGCCTCGCGCGCGGCCGACGGCGTCCTGGGGGGGGGACACTCATTCTAGTATATTCATTGATCGTGTAACGAGTAGCGCAGGCGCGGCCGACGGCGTCCTGGGGGGGGGACACTCATTCTAGTATATTCATTGATCGTGTAACGAGTAGCGCAGGCGCGGCCGACGGCGTCCTGGGGGGGGGACACTCATTCTAGTATATTCATTGATCGTGTAACGAGTAGCGCAGGCGCGGCCGACGGCGTCCTGGGGGGGGGGACACTCATTCTAGTATATTCATTGATCGTGTAACGAGTAGCGCAGGCGCGGCCGACGGCGTCCTGGGGGGGGGACACTCATTCTAGTATATTCATTGATCGTGTAACGAGTAGCGCAGGCGCGGCGCCGCCTCGCGCGCGGCCGACGGCGTCCTGGGGGGGGGACACTCATTCTAGTATATTCATTGATCGTGTAACGAGTAGCGCAGGCGCGGCCGACGGCGTCCTGGGGGGGGGACACTCATTCTAGTATATTCATTGATCGTGTAACGAGTAGCGCAGGCGCGGCGCCGCCTCGCGCGCGGCCGACGGCGTCCTGGGGGGGGGACACTCATTCTAGTATATTCATTGATCGTGTAACGAGTAGCGCAGGCGCGGCGCCGCCTCGCGCGCGGCCGACGGCGTCCTGGGGGGGGGACACTCATTCTAGTATATTCATTGATCGTGTAACGAGTAGCGCAGGCGCGGCGCCGCCTCGCGCGCGGCCGACGGCGTCCTGGGGGGGGGACACTCATTCTAGTATATTCATTGATCGTGTAACGAGTAGCGCAGGCGCGGCGCCGCCTCGCGCGCGGCCAACGGCGTCCTGGGGGGGGGACACTCATTCTAGTATATTCATTGATCGTGTAACGAGTAGCGCAGGCGCGGCCGACGGCGTCCTGGGGGGGGTACACTCATTCTAGTATATTCATTGATCGTGTAACGAGTAGCGCAGGCGCGGCCGACGGCGTCCTGGGGGGGGGACACTCATTCTAGTATATTCATTGATCGTGTAACGAGTAGCGCAGGCGCGGCGCCGCCTCGCGCGCGGCCGACGGCGTCCTGGGGGGGGGACACTCATTCTAGTATATTCATTGATCGTGTAACGAGTAGCGCAGGCGCGGCGCCGCCTCGCGCGCGGCCGACGGCGTCCTGGGGGGGGGACACTCATTCTAGTATATTCATTGATCGTGTAACGAGTAGCGCAGGCGCGGCGCCGCCTCGCGCGCGGCCGACGGCGTCCTGGGGGGGGGACACTCATTCTAGTATATTCATTGATCGTGTAACGAGTAGCGCAGGCGCGGCCGACGGCGTCCTGGGGGGGGGTACACTCATTCTAGTATATTCATTGATCGTGTAACGAGTAGCGCAGGCGCGGCGCCGCCTCGCGCGCGGCCGACGGCGTCCTGGGGGGGGGGGACACTCATTATAGTATATTCATTGATCGTGTAACGAGTAGCGCAGGCGCGGCCGACGGCGTCCTGGGGGGGGGACACTCATTCTAGTATATTCATTGATCGTGTAACGAGTAGCGCAGGCGCGGCCGACGGCGTCCTGGGGGGGGGACACTCATTCTAGTATATTCATTGATCGTGTAACGAGTAGCGCAGGCGCAGCGCCGCCTCGCGCGCGGCCGACGGCGTCCTGGGGGGGGGGACACTCATTCTAGTATATTCATTGATCGTGTAACGAGTAGCGCAGGCGCGGCGCCGCCTCGCGCGCGGCCGACGGCGTCCTGGGGGGGGGGACACTCATTCTAGTATATTCATTGATCGTGTAACGAGTAGCGCAGGCGCGGCCGACGGCGTCCTGGGGGGGGGACACTCATTCTAGTATATTCATTGATCGTGTAACGAGTAGCGCAGGCGCGGCGCCGCCTCGCGCGCGGCCGACGGCGTCCTGGGGGGGGGACACTCATTCTAGTATATTCATTGATCGTGTAACGAGTAGCGCAGGCGCGGCGCCGCCTCGCGCGCGGCCGACGGCGTCCTGGGGGGGGGACACTCATTCTAGTATATTCATTGATCGTGTAACGAGTAGCGCAGGCGCGGCCGACGGCGTCCTGGGGGGGGTACACTCATTCTAGTATATTCATTGATCGTGTAACGAGTAGCGCAGGCGCGGCCGACGGCGTCCTGGGGGGGGGACACTCATTCTAGTATATTCATTGATCGTGTAACGAGTAGCGCAGGCGCGGCCGACGGCGTCCTGGGGGGGGGACACTCATTCTAGTATATTCATTGATCGTGTAACGAGTAGCGCAGGCGCGGCGCCGCCTCGCGCGCGGCCGACGGCGTCCTGGGGGGGGGACACTCATTCTAGTATATTCATTGATCGTGTAACGAGTAGCGCAGGCGCGGCCGACGGCGTCCTGGGGGGGGGACACTCATTCTAGTATATTCATTGATCGTGTAACGAGTAGCGCAGGCGCGGCGCCGCCTCGCGCGCGGCCGACGGCGTCCTGGGGGGGGGACACTCATTCTAGTATATTCATTGATCGTGTAACGAGTAGCGCAGGCGCGGCGCCGCCTCGCGCGCGGCCGACGGCGTCCTGGGGGGGGGACACTCATTCTAGTATATTCATTGATCGTGTAACGAGTAGCGCAGGCGCGGCCGACGGCGTCCTGGGGGGGGGACACTCATTCTAGTATATTCATTGATCGTGTAACGAGTAGCGCAGGCGCGGCGCCGCCTCGCGCGCGGCCGACGGCGTCCTGGGGGGGGGACACTCATTCTAGTATATTCATTGATCGTGTAACGAGTAGCGCAGGCGCGGCCGACGGCGTCCTGGGGGGGGACACTCATTCTAGTATATTCATTGATCGTGTAACGAGTAGCGCAGGCGCGGCGCCGCCTCGCGCGCGGCCGACGGCGTCCTGGGGGGGGGACACTCATTCTAGTATATTCATTGATCGTGTAACGAGTAGCGCAGGCGCGGCCGACGGCGTCCTGGGGGGGGGACACTCATTCTAGTATATTCATTGATCGTGTAACGAGTAGCGCAGGCGCGGCCGACGGCGTCCTGGGGGGGGGACACTCATTCTAGTATATTCATTGATCGTGTAACGAGTAGCGCAGGCGCGGCCGACGGCGTCCTGGGGGGGGGACACTCATTCTAGTATATTCATTGATCGTGTAACGAGTAGCGCAGGCGCGGCCGACGGCGTCCTGGGGGGGGGGACACTCATTCTAGTATATTCATTGATCGTGTAACGAGTAGCGCAGGCGCGGCGCCGCCTCGCGCGCGGCCGACGGCGTCCTGGGGGGGGGACACTCATTCTAGTATATTCATTGATCGTGTAACGAGTAGCGCAGGCGCGGCCGACGGCGTCCTGGGGGGGGGACACTCATTCTAGTATATTCATTGATCGTGTAACGAGTAGCGCAGGCGCGGCGCCGCCTCGCGCGCGGCCGACGGCGTCCTGGGGGGGGGACACTCATTCTAGTATATTCATTGATCGTGTAACGAGTAGCGCAGGCGCGGCGCCGCCTCGCGCGCGGCCGACGGCGTCCTGGGGGGGGGACACTCATTCTAGTATATTCATTGATCGTGTAACGAGTAGCGCAGGCGCGGCCGACGGCGTCCTGGGGGGGGGACACTCATTCTAGTATATTCATTGATCGTGTAACGAGTAGCGCAGGCGCGGCGCCGCCTCGCGCGCGGCCGACGGCGTCCTGGGGGGGGGACACTCATTCTAGTATATTCATTGATCGTGTAACGAGTAGCGCAGGCGCGGCGCCGCCTCGCGCGCGGCCAACGGCGTCCTGGGGGGGGGACACTCATTCTAGTATATTCATTGATCGTGTAACGAGTAGCGCAGGCGCGGCCGACGGCGTCCTGGGGGGGGTACACTCATTCTAGTATATTCATTGATCGTGTAACGAGTAGCGCAGGCGCGGCCGACGGCGTCCTGGGGGGGGGACACTCATTCTAGTATATTCATTGATCGTGTAACGAGTAGCGCAGGCGCGGCGCCGCCTCGCGCGCGGCCGACGGCGTCCTGGGGGGGGGACACTCATTCTAGTATATTCATTGATCGTGTAACGAGTAGCGCAGGCGCGGCGCCGCCTCGCGCGCGGCCGACGGCGTCCTGGGGGGGGGGACACTCATTCTAGTATATTCATTGATCGTGTAACGAGTAGCGCAGGCGCGGCAGACGGCGTCCTGGGGGGGGGACACTCATTCTAGTATATTCATTGATCGTGTAACGAGTAGCGCAGGCGCGGCGCCGCCTCGCGCGCGGCCGACGGCGTCCTGGGGGGGGGGACACTCATTATAGTATATTCATTGATCGTGTAACGAGTAGCGCAGGCGCGGCCGACGGCGTCCTGGGGGGGGACACTCATTCTAGTATATTCATTGATCGTGTAACGAGTAGCGCAGGCGCGGCCGACGGCGTCCTGGGGGGGGGACACTCATTCTAGTATATTCATTGATCGTGTAACGAGTAGCGCAGGCGCAGCGCCGCCTCGCGCGCGGCCGACGGCGTCCTGGGGGGGGGACACTCATTCTAGTATATTCATTGATCGTGTAACGAGTAGCGCAGGCGCGGCGCCGCCTCGCGCGCGGCCGACGGCGTCCTGGGGGGGGGACACTCATTCTAGTATATTCATTGATCGTGTAACGAGTAGCGCAGGCGCGGCCGACGGCGTCCTGGGGGGGGGACACTCATTCTAGTATATTCATTGATCGTGTAACGAGTAGCGCAGGCGCGGCGCCGCCTCGCGCGCGGCCGACGGCGTCCTGGGGGGGGGACACTCATTCTAGTATATTCATTGATCGTGTAACGAGTAGCGCAGGCGCGCGCGCCGACGGCGTCCTGGGGGGGGGACACTCATTCTAGTATATTCATTGATCGTGTAACGAGTAGCGCAGGCGCGGCGCCGCCTCGCGCGCGGCCGACGGCGTCCTGGGGGGGGGACACTCATTCTAGTATATTCATTGATCGTGTAACGAGTAGCGCAGGCGCGGCCGACGGCGTCCTGGGGGGGGTACACTCATTCTAGTATATTCATTGATCGTGTAACGAGTAGCGCAGGCGCGCGCCGACGGCGTCCTGGGGGGGGGACACTCATTCTAGTATATTCATTGATCGTGTAACGAGTAGCGCAGGCGCGGCGCCGCCTCGCGCGCGGCCGACGGCGTCCTGGGGGGGGGACACTCATTCTAGTATATTCATTGATCGTGTAACGAGTAGCGCAGGCGCGGCGCCGCCTCGCGCGCGG